>CATIWC010002589.1:0-79065 GCA_948472305.1 Vicia faba | reverse complement strand
AAGTCACCTCCCCCTAATCCTTCTCAAATATACATATTTTGATTGTAATGTGCCTTACCTCCTCCTCTCATGTGTGTATTATGATGAGGCCTTTCTGAAAAAAATTTCATGCGGATCTTCATGTCGAATTCCAATAGTAGAAAATTGATTCTTCATTATTCTACATTTAGGTATTGTCATGATGTCACTTAATTTTTACTCCAGTGCTTACTCCTTCCCAGTTATTCTACTCATTCTCTCTCTGTCTCTACACTACATCATTTATTAGTGAAACATATTATTCTTTTTTATTATAATTCTTTTACCGTCTCAGTTATATGTTTCATTTTAGTGCTTTATGTCGCATTGCGACTCATTTTTTAGGTTTACATTTCATATTAATGTGTTCCACATCATCCATATTTTTAAGTGGAACCTCTCAAAATTTATCTCCTTTATTTGGGGCCATGAGTTCAAATCCTGAAAACTGCATCAATAAAGTTTAATTTAACAACTACTTACATATTTTCATTTTAACATTTGATTTTAAAATCACTTTCCAAAAACTCAAATAGAACATAATACATATATTATTTTATTATATATCAATAATATGTTATGGATTCAATCTATTACAATAATTTATCCTTATTTTAAAAAATGTATTGAAAGAGGCTTATTTAATACTCATTTGAAACTAAAAATGCTAATAACACAATATTCTATTATTAATATATTAAATTAGAATCACATATTGAGTTTCTATTTAAAATAAAAATTTCAAGTTCTAACAAATTCAAAAGTATATTAACTTAATACACACACAAACACATGCGCATGAACGTGCCCGCGCACACAAACACAAATTACTTTCGTAAAATTTATGGAAGACTATTTTTATTTTTTGCATTTATTTTTTAATTATTTAAAAATAACAGATAAGAAATTTTAATATATATATATATATATATATATATATATATATATATATATATATATATATATATATATATATATATATATATATATATATATATATATATATATATATATATATATATATATATATATATATATATATATATATATATATATATAATTTGTATAGCCACCACGGGAGCCGGCGTCACTGCTGCCTACAGTCGATTTGCCTCTGCTGCTTGTCGTGCATTCACAAGATCATTACACGTGGGTATATAACCCAGTATCCTATGGCTTCAAGAATTATGACTGAAACGATGATCACTAAAGCTACATCCCAAAATGGCTTGATGTGGCAAGTGTTATGGGAGGGAAAAAAGAATCATCCACTGTTCAAGATAAAGTATTTGTTTATTTAGTTTGAGAGAAGAAGAGTAAAGAAATGAAGTAATAGAGAAATCTTAGATTTCTGGGTAAGTGAGAGTGGTTTTTGACTTCAAATTTTATATAAAAAAAATTGTTTCTTATAGATGATGTCACCTAATTTATATTACATGTAAAAATGAAAAAATGAACAGAAGTGACCTCCCCCTTAGCCTTTTCAAACATACATATTTTGATTGTAATAATTCTATCCACGTGCCTTACCTCCTCCTCTCATGTGTGTATTATGATGAGGCCTTTCTGAAAAAAATTTCATGCGGATCTTCATGTCGAATTCCAATAGTAGAAAATTGATTCTTCATTATTCTCCATTTAGGTGTTGTCATGATGTCACTTAATTTTTACTCCAATGTTTACTCCTTCCTAGTTATTCTACTCATTCTCTCTCTCTGTCTCTGCACTACATCCTTTATTAGTGAAACATATTATTCTTTTTTATTAAATTCTTTTATCGTCTCAGTTATATGATTCATTTTAGTGCTTTATGTCGCATTGCGGCTGATTTTTTAGGTTTACATTTCATATAAATGTGTGCCACATCATCCATATTTTTATGTGGAACCTCTCAAAATTTATCTCCTTTATTTGGGGTCATGAGTTCAAATCCTGAAAACTGCATCAATAATATTAATTTAACAACTACTTACATATTTTCATTTTAACATTTGATTTAAAAATCACTTTCCAAAAACTCAAATAGAACATAATACATATATTATTTTATTATATATCAATAATATGTTATGGATTCAATCTATTACAATAATTTATCCTTATTTTAAAAAATGTATTGAAAGAGGCTGATTTAATACTCATTTGAAACTAAAAATGCTAATAACACAATATTCTATTATTAATATATTAAATTAGAATCACATATTGAGTTTCTATTTAAAATAAAAATTTCAAGTTCTAACAAATTTAAAAGTATATTAACTTAACACACACACAAACACACGCGCATGAACGTGCCCGCGCACACAAACACAAATTACTTTCATAAAATTTATGGAAGACTATTTTTATTTTTTGCATTTATTTTTTAATTATATAAAAATAACAGATAAGAAATTTTAATATATATATATATATATATATTATATATATATATATATATATATATATATATATATATATATATATATATATATATATATATATAATTTGTTTTACCACCACGGGAGCCGGCGTCACAGCTGCCTACAGTCGATTTGCCTCCGCTGCTTGTCGTGCATTCACAAGATCATTACACGTGGGTATATAACGCTGTATCCTATGGCTTTAAAAAATATGACTGAAACGATGGTCACCCGAGATACATCCAAAAATAGCTTGATGTAGCAAGTGTCATGGTTCACGTCTATGGGAGGGAAAAAATAATCAGCCATTGCTCAATATAAAGTATTTGTTTGTTTAGTTTGAGAGAAGAAAATTGAAGAAATAAAGTAATAGAGAAAGCTTAGATTTCTAGGTAAGTGAGAGCGGTTTTTGACTTCAAATTTTATAAAACTTTTTGTTTCTTATAGATGATGTCACCTAATTTTTATTACATGTAAAAATGAGAAAATGAACAGAAGTCACCTCCCCCTAATACTTCTCAAATATACATATTTTGATTGTAATGTGCCTTACCTCCTCCTCTCATGTGTGTATTAAGATGAGGCCTTTCTGAAAAAAAATTTATGCGGATCTTCATGTCGAATTCCAATAGTAGAAAATTGATTCTTCATTATTCTACATTTAGGTATTGTCATGATGTCACTTAATTTTTACTCCAGTGCTTACTCCTTCCTAGTTATTCTACTCATTCTCTCTCTGTCTCTACACTACATCATTTATTAGTGAAACATATTATTCTTTTTTATTATAATTCTTTTACCGTCTCAGTTATATGTTTCATTTTAGTGCTTTATGTCGCATTGCGACTCATTTTTTAGGTTTACATTTCATATTAATGTGTTCCACATCATCCATATTTTTATGTGGAACCTCTCAAAATTTATCTCCTTTATTTGGGGTCATGAGTTCAAATCCTGAAAACTGCATCAATAAAGTTTAATTTAACAACTACTTACATATTTTCATTTTAACATTTGATTTTAAAATCACTTTCCAAAAACTCAAATAGAACATAATACATATATTATTTTATTATATATCAATAATATGTTATGGATTCAATCTATTACAATAATTTATCCTTATTTTAAAAAATGTATTGAAAGAGGCTTATTTAATACTCATTTGAAACTAAAAATGGTAATAACACAATATTCTATTATTAATATATTAAATTAGAATCACATATTGAGTTTCTATTTAAAATAAAAATTTCAAGTTCTAACAAATTCAAAAGTATATTAACTTAATACACACACAAACACACGCGCATGAACGTGCCCGCGCACACAAACACAAATTACTTTCGTAAAATTTATGGAAGACTATTTTTATTTTTTGCATTTATTTTTTAATTATTTAAAAATAACAGATAAGAAATTTTAATATATATATATATATATATATATATATATATATATATATATATATATATATATATATATATATATATATATATATATATATATATATATATATATATATATATATATATATAATTTGTATTGCCACCAGGGGAGCCGGCGTCACTGCTGCCTACAGTCGATTTGCCTCTGCTGCTTGTCGTGCATTCACAAGATCATTACACGTGGGTATATAACCCAGTATCCTATGGCTTCAAGAATTATGACTGAAACAATGGTCACCAAAGCTACATCCCAAAATGGCTTGATGTGGCAAGTGTTATGGGAGGGAAAAAAGAATCATCCACTGTTCAAGATAAAGTATTTGTTTATTTAGTTTGAGAGAAGAAGAGTAAAGAAATGAAGTAATAGAGAAATCTTAGATTTCTGGGTAAGTGAGAGTGGTTTTTGACTTCAAATTTTATTAAAAAAAAATTGTTTCTTATAGATGATGTCACCTAATTTATATTACATGTAAAAATGAGAAAATGAACAGAAGTGACCTCCCCCTTATCCTTCTCAAACATACATATTTTGATTGTAATAATTCTATCCACGTGCCTTACCTCCTCCTCTCATGTGTGTTTTATGATGAGGCCTTTCTGAAAAAAATTTCATGCGGATCTTCATGTCGAATTCCAATAGTAGAAAATTGATTCTTCATTATTCTCCATTTAGGTGTTGTCATGATGTCACTTAATTTTTACTCCAATGTTTACTCCTTCCTAGTTATTCTACTCATTCTCTCTCTGTCTCTGCACTACATCCTTTATTAGTGAAACATATTATTCTTTTTTATTAAATTCTTTTATCGTCTCAGTTATATGATTCATTTTAGTGCTTTATGTCGCATTGCGACTGATTTTTTAGGTTTACATTTCATATTAATGTGTGCCACATCATCCATATTTTTATGTGGAACCTCTCAAAATTTATCTCCTTTATTTGGGGGTCATGAGTTCAAATCCTGAAAACTGCATCAATAATATTAATTTAACAACTACTTACATATTTTCATTTTAACATTTCATTTTAAAATCACTTTCCAAAAACTCAAATAGAACATAATACATATATTATTTTATTATATATCAATAATATGTTATGGATTCAATCTATTACAATAATTTATCCTTATTTTAAAAAATGTATTGAAAGAGGCTTATTTAATACTCATTTGAAACTAAAAATGCTAATAACACAATATTCTATTATTAATATATTAAATTAGAATCACATATTGAGTTTCTATTTAAAATAAAAATTTCAAGTTCTAACAAATTCAAAAGTATATTAACTTAATACACACACAAACACACGCGCATGAACGTGCCCGCGCACACAAACACAAATTACTTTCGTAAAATTTATGGAAGACTATTTTTATTTTTTGCATTTATTTTTTAATTATTTAAAAATAACAGATAAGAAATTTTAATATATATATATATATATATATATATATATATATATATATATATATATATATATATATATATATATATATATATATATATATATATATATATATATATATATATATATATATATATATATATATATATATATATATATATATATATATATATATATATATATATATATATATAAAATTTGTATTGCCACCACGGGAGCCGGCGTCACTGCTGCCTACAGTCGATTTGCCTCTGCTGCTTGTCGTGCATTCACAAGATCATTACACGTGGGTATATAACCCAGTATCCTATGGCTTCAAGAATTATGACTGAAACAATGGTCACCAAAGCTACATCCCAAAATGGCTTGATGTGGCAAGTGTTATGGGAGGGAAAAAAGAATCATCCACTGTTCAAGATAAAGTATTTGTTTATTTAGTTTGAGAGAAGAAGAGTAAAGAAATGAAGTAATAGAGAAATCTTAGATTTCTGGGTAAGTGAGAGTGGTTTTTGACTTCAAATTTTATTTAAAAAAAATTGTTTCTTATAGATGATGTCACCTAATTTATATTACATGTAAAAATGAGAAAATGAACAGAAGTGACCTCCCCCTTATCCTTCTCAAACATACATATTTTGATTGTAATAATTCTATCCACGTGCCTTACCTCCTCCTCTCATGTGTGTATTATGATGAGGCCTTTCTGAAAAAAATTTCATGCGGATCTTCATGTCGAATTCCAATAGTAGAAAATTGATTCTTCATTATTCTCCATTTAGGTGTTGTCATGATGTCACTTAATTTTTACTCCAATGTTTACTCCTTCCTAGTTATTCTACTCATTCTCTCTCTGTCTCTGCACTACATCCTTTATTAGTGAAACATATTATTCTTTTTTATTAAATTCTTTTATCGTCTCAGTTATATGATTCATTTTAGTGCTTTATGTCGCATTGCGACTGATTTTTTAGGTTTACATTTCATATTAATGTGTGCCACATCATCCATATTTTTATGTGGAACCTCTCAAAATTTATATCCTTTATTTGGGGGTCATGAGTTCAAATCCTGAAAACTGCATCAATAATATTAATTTAACAACTACTTACATATTTTCATTTTAACATTTGATTTTAAAATCACTTTCCAAAAACTCAAATAGAACATAATACATATATTATTTTATTATATATCAATAATATGTTATGGATTCAATCTATTACAATAATTTATCCTTATTTTAAAAAATGTATTGAAAGAGGCTGATTTAATACTCATTTGAAACTAAAAATGCTAATAACACAATATTCTATTATTAATATATTAAATTAGAATCACATATTGAGTTTCTATTTAAAATAAAAATTTCAAGTTCTAACAAATTTAAAAGTATATTAACTTAACACACACACAAACACACGCGCATGAACGTGCCCGCGCACACACACAAAAATTACTTTCATAAAATTTATGGAAGACTATTTTTATTTTTTGCATTTATTTTTTAATTATATAAAAATAACAGATAAGAAATTTTAATAGGACTATTTTTTAGACTCAGTGATGTCCTAGGAAGGTAATGGAATGAATTTCTTGGCTTGAATCGACTTGCAAGTGTGTTTTCAGTTTTCCATTTTTTTGCAAAAAAGTCAAGTTTTATTCTTTTGATATGGCGAAGCTTCCAGTCCAAAGGCACGAGGGTTTGCTTTGTACTTATGTATGGAAGGATTAGGTCAAAGAATTTGATCAAAAAAATCCATGAATTGAAGGATTCAATATTTGATTTTTATGCCATGATTTTCCAAATCTTTTTCATGCTATTTTGGCTTCAATCATATCCAATCACCATAATTCCTTCCATATTTGATTGTACACGAAATATTGAGATTATTTTATGCACAAAAAGATTCAAAACATTAGGTTTGGTATTTTTCATGTATTTTATTTAATTAAATGAATTATTAAAGATTAAAAATCCAAATAAATAAAATAAAATGATAAAAAACTTCCCTTTGGGCCAAATGGTCGTGCACATGCCTTGGATAATGAATTGTGGAAGAAAAAGAGGCCCATTAGCAATTTTAGGTCATTTGAAGCAATGTTGACTTTTCAAAATATCCAAAAATTTCCCAACTTCCACAAGGCATAACTTGCTCAATTTTTAAGCTTTGCTCATGTTCTTGGACATTTTGGAAAGGTCTTTGAGTCCTCTAACCAATGCCTTTGGTCCCATGTCATTTTGATTTACCAATCTCAAGTTATGGCCTTTAACTTAAAGTCCATTTTTGTTGACTTTTGAAAATGACCTATAATGTTGAAATTGATAACTTTTTGTGAGAGAATTTCTTGGACTTGAAGTGTGAAGAGGAGTTGTAGGAAATGTCTTTATCTTAAAAATGAGCTTTGGATGGAATTTTTCTGATAATCCATGTGAAAGTTATGCCTTGGTCAATTTACAGTTGACTTTTTCAACTGTCCAAATATGGAAACTTTTGCATCTTGATGATTTTTTTGAGCCAAGCTTTGAGAATCATGATCAAGCATTGATAAAATGATGTTTGTGGCTTCAAAATGAAATGTTGACCAAAAATTTGAACTTTTGACTGTCAAATGACCATTTTGCCCCTGTAGTTGACTGTAGTGCAATTAGGGTTTTGATTGTGCAATTTTGTGCTGTAAGTCTTGAAACTTGGTATGAGGATACTTGACCATGTTTATAAGCATGTGGGACTTGATTGGACCCTTGGAAACTTCATTTACTTTGTCAGAACCAAAACCCTAATTTTGACTGTTAGGAGGCCCTTACATTGTGCAACCCTTGGGGAATTTTGAAGCATGACTTGGCAATTTCTTGAAGAATATGGGAGGGAAAATTTTGGGGTACAACAATACCGAAGATCCTGCAAAAGAGAAAATAGATATTCGGTTTTTTAACAGGGGGTTAGGGCTTTTAGGTCTAGCCCTAACCTTACACCAGAATACAACACTTGGCTCAACAAGATGGAGAAGTGCCAGGCTTCGATTTGGAAAGGCATGGGGATTTATGACCTAGTCATGCTGTCCAAAACTGGTCTTAACTACTGTCCTGAAATGCTGGTAGCTTCTTTGCTGTTTTGGGACTATACTCACTATACCTTCCACTTGCCTTGTGGAATGGTAACGCCCACTCTCTTCGACGTGGCCGCTATTACTGGTCTTCGACCAACTGGGGACTACTTTGACCTAGAGGAAATGTCTGAAGACCAGATTGGGTTTTCAGCTACCAAACCCACTTACACCACCTACACCAACCACTACCATGACAACTCGACGGTTGTGGTGACTGATGTGGAGCACATCGCGTTTCTAGCCCTTTGGTTGTCGCGCTTCGTGTTCTGCACGAAATCCCTACAAGTGACGAAGAAAATGGTCACCCTCGCTACTCAGCTTCATCACGGCCAAAACATTTGTTTGGCCGAATTAATACTGGCAAACTTGTATGAGTCGATAAGCAGTGGAGAGGCTCAATTAAAAATAATAGAAAATAGAGCCAGCTTGCTGCTTGCTGGTCCCTTCTGACTACTTCAACTCTGGCTAAATGCCACTTTTGAGTCATTTCTACCCCAGAAGACTCAAATAAATGAAAAGGCTCCTGAGATAGCCAAAAGGCGCGTCGAAGGCACCAAGCTTTCCTTATTAACTCCTACTGAAGATGGGATGGAACTACAAAAGACCTTTGCAAACTTCGTTCAAATGTTTGCAGGGAGGAAGGAATTTACCTCGACCATGGCCCATTTCTCCGGTCGAAAGTTTGGTCCAGGGTGGTTTACCAGGCCCCATCCTAAATCATCAGAGGATCCTCACCTTGAAGAGCACACAACAATGTGGGAAGCGTTTCTTACCCCAAGGATAATTTTGTTGCGTTTCAAGACTTCAAAAATAAGCTGAGCCTGATTGCTTACCAGCCGAATCTTGTCTCTCGACAGTTTGGCATTATCCAATCGCTTCCTTCTCCAATTTATCCTCGGGAGAAATCGTTGTTGTACTTTTGTAATGACTACTCTGAGGATGTCGCTACTAGGCATATTAGTAGGTACGTTGGTCGGACCGTACTATCATTGTTCGACTACTAACTCAACTTCCTCTGTTCACCATCTTTTGAAGACTGGTGGAAGAGATATTACGTCGAAGAGTTATTCGAAGAAAAGGATTTTGCAGACGAACTCCAGAAGTCCTTCGTCTTGGTTCTCGACAAAATAAAGAAATGTACGTTCCCTCTTCAAATTATACTGGTCTTTTCATTTCAACTTAAATCTGCCAAATATAACTTGTGAATGTTTCTTCTTTCAGTTGTTCGAAAACTTATGGCTAAGAAAGCCACAGACAGCCATCAGGGTGGAGGTCCCTCTACAAAACCTCCAGCACAGGTAACAAAAATTTCTCTTGTTTCCTTCTTTGGTTTTAAACATTCTTGTTCCCGATGCTGTGTTTTAAATCGACTCCATTTGGGATTTTCAGGAACCTGCGCCTAAGAAGCAACCTATATTAACGGTCGAATCTTCGAGTGGCGACGAGGAGGAATCTCCTCTTGTTCCTCTCAAACGGAGAAAGCTGAAGAAGGCTGCCCCTGCTTTTGAACCTCGACCTGTGATAAGAACCAAGGTCACAGGGAATAAACCCAGGCCACCTCCTGTGATCATCGAAGAACCCACAGAGGAGGAGCTAAATGTCTTTCTCAGCAAACCCGTTGAGAGTGACAACTCTAGCCCTGGGGCTGAGGTTCCTTTACAGGTAGTGCCTTCGACCACTTTTAACTTAGGTGTCGATGATCACCTTCGATTGTGCATCTCTCTAATTAGAATATTTTTCTTTTCTATTTGTAGGAAACAACTGGAACTTCAGTGCCAACTGGGCATCCTGTCGAATGTTATGATACCTTTGTAAACAGTGCAGGGGAACCCACTTATCATCCTTCTTCTTTCGTCAGTTCTGCTAATGAAGTAAATCAAACTTCGGAGCTGCAAGACTCTGCTGACCATAGCAGAAAACGAGAGGAGGAACTGGTGGATGATGAGGCTCTTGCTGAAACAGAGGATGCCCCTGAGAAGCATCACCAGGAGGGAGCTCAAGTGGTCAATGAGACAGAAGAGCAACATGATGAAGAGGGTCATGTTGACGCTGATGCTGCTGAAAATGCTCAGCCCCAAGCCACCAATGCTATAGAAAAGGTTACCTCAACAAAGCCCAGATCTAAAGAGGACTTAGCCCTCTTAAAGCAGAATGATCCAATTGGCTATCTGAACGCCATCGTCGAGAGCAGGGAAAATTCATCCGACCCCAGTCATGATGCTTCTACTGCATTAGGGAAGTCTACTTCGACTTCTCCTCTCAATGATGTCTTAAAGAAAGTTAAGGCTCAATTCTTCAAGAGGGATCTAATGAAGGCTTTGGAGGGGGATCCTACTGCCCAGTCTTGTTTGGGGGCTGTCTTGGGTGCAGTCGATTTGCTTGCTGTTTCTCTAGAGATTTCCAGCTTCATATTGGAGTTATACTCCATTATTGACCAAGTCACTGCAGATTATAATTGTCGAAGGGGGTTCAACAGCCAACTCGAAACGTTGCATGGCAAGAGTTCTTCTTCTTGGACTGAAGTAGCTGAATCGACTTCTCGAATTGCAGAATTGTCGAAACAGAAGACGTCCAAGCAACAGGAAATCGAAGCCATAGATCAGGATAACGCCTCTATACAGGCGCAGATCGAGGAGTTGGAAGCCAGGTTAAACGCTAACACTAAGCGCAAAGAGGAACTCCTTTCAACCGTTTCAGACGCAGAGAGCCAAGATGAAGTTGCTCGAGGCCTAGAGTTCGCTGAAAGGGCCCAAGCCCTAGATGACCAGATTGCCAAAATTTCTCAGGCGAATGCCTTGTGTAACAAACGACTAGAGTTACAGCGAGCCAAATATCTTCGTCTCAAAGCCTCTGTCCCCTTTTAATTTGCTCTGTATTTCATTGACCACGTACTGTAATTTTTGTAATACAATGTAGCCATTTTGGTTAATCAATGTCATTTTCCATTTTGGCCTTATGGTTAACTTAGTCATTAATTCTTATTTATTTTGATCTCTTGAAGCATAGGTTTATATTTTTTCAAATATTTGCCGTTTACTCTCAAGAGTCTTTTATCTTCGCTTAACTCTTCGACCTCATAAGCTCCACCAGAAAAAGTTTGAATGATTTTGAAGGGTCCTTCCCACATGGGTGACCATTTTCCCAAGCTTCGATCTCTTAGATCCATAGGAAGAATTACCTTCCAAACTAGTTCTTCAGGTGTGAATGCCTTAGGTTTTACTTTCTTATTGTAAGAGTCTTCCACTCTTTTCTTTTGAATTCTCAGTAGGTCGAGAGCTCGTAGTCTTTCTTCGTCTAAATCTACCAATTCATCTAACATCATATCCCAATAAACCTCAGAGGGGATATCTTGATGTATTTGAACCCTTGCTGATTGAAGACAAATTTCTGTTGGTAGTACTGCGTGATGACCATAAGTTAGCCGATATGGTGTTGTACTTGTGGCTTCCTTTGGGGACGTTCGACAGGCCCACAAGATATGGTCTAACGTTTTATGCCAATTTTTTGGCTTCTTTCCCACATGCTTTTTGATCAGGCCAATCACTATTTTATTCGCCGCTTCGACCTGACCATTTGCCTGCGCGTAATAAGGTGTTGATGTTAGGAGTCTGAAACCTGTTTCTTGAGCGAATTCCTGCATCTTTCGACCAGTGAACACTGACCCTTGATCAGTTGTTATAGTCTCAGGGATTCTAAATCTGTAGATAATGTTCTTTTGAATAAACTCAATGACATTTTCTTGGTCTGCGTTGACTAAAGGGTTAGCTTCGATCCATTTAGTGAAATAATCAATGCCTACCAGTATATATTTCTGGCTCTTTGATGATGCTGGTCGAATCTCTCCAATCAGATCCAACGCCCATCCTCTAAAAGGCCAAGGTTTCACTATTGAGTGAAGCTCACTTGCTGGTACATGTTAGATACCAGTGTGGACTTGGCATTCTTGACAACCCTTCGCGAACTCGACGCAATCTTTCAAGATAGTAGGCCAATATAGTCCTTGTCGAAACAACAACCATTTCATCTTATGACCTACTTGGTGAGCTCCACATGCTCCAGCATGCTTAGTCGAAAGGGCTATGTATGTTTCGGTTTCGCTTAAGCACTTTAGTAATACCCCTTCAGGCGTCTTTTTGAACAACTCATTCCCCATGAGTACGTAACTTAACGCCCTATATCTTATTTTTCGTTCTGTCAAAGCTGCTGGATTTTGTAGATAATCTACAATGGGTTTCCTCCAATCTTGCTCTGATAAATTGTCTATGAACGAAATTTCGAAATTCCTTCGATCAGCATACCCTAGTCTTGTCGATTCCAAATCAGTTGGAGACAAGCTGGTTGCTTTAATTTTTTCTCGAACTTCGATTGCTCTTTGTAATCTCGTTTTTGAAATTTTGTACCCAGATGCAATTTGTGCCAAATCATTAGCTACTTGGTTTTCCAATCTATGTATGTGTCGAATATTAACCACTTCGATTTTTTTCAATAAACAATTTGCTATCACAAAGTACATAATGAGATTTTCCCTTATACATTTGTACTCTTTTGTGACTTGCTTAATGACTAACTCTGAGTCTCCCATTATTTCGACTCGAGTTGCCCCCAATTCCAACAATATTTCAAGGCCAATAATTAGAGCTTCGTATTCAGCCTCATTGGTCGAACAAGTACCTTCTATCTTGTACTTGAATGTTGTTGGAATTTTTTCTGGAGAAATAATTAAGACCCCTACTCCCGTTCCATCTTTATGGTTGGAACCATCAAAGTAAAATTTCCAGGGTTCTATCTCCACGTAATTTATATTTTCAACCTGAATCGAGTGGTCAACTATAAAGTCTGCTACCACTTGTCCTTTTACTGCCTTAAGAGGCATAAAGGTCAATGAATACTCAGTTAATGCTAGCTCCCACTTGCCAATTCGACTGTGCAAGATGGGTTTCGACAACATGTATTTGAAAACATCAAAATGGGACGAAACATACACATCAACTGGTTTTATATATTTTTGAGCTTTGTACAAGAGAAATATAGACATAGACATAATTTTTCAACTTCGCTATATCTAGTTTTTGCATCGTTCAAAACTCTGCTAAGGTAGTAAATGGGTCTTTCGACTCCATTTTCATCTTCTTGGGCTAACATGCTTCCCAAAGATTTGTTAGATGCAGCTATGTACAATCTCATACTCCTATTGCTACAAGGAGGCACCAAAATAGGTGGCTTGGTGAGGTACACTTTGATCTTGTCGAAGGCGTCTTGCTGCTCTTGCCCCCACTCGAATCTTTCCTTATTCAATCGAAGTAAGGGTGAGAAGGCTTGCGCTTTTCCACTTAGGTTAGATATAAATCTCCTTAAGAAGTTTATCTTGCCCAGCAGAGATTGTAATTCCTTCTTATTCGTTGGCGCTTTCGCTTCCAAGATTGCCTTTGTCTTGTTCTGGTTGATTTCGATTCCTTTCTTGTGGACGACGAAGCCCAAGAAATCTCTAGCTTTCACACAGAACGCACACTTCAAAGGGTTCATTTTCAGACCATGCTTTCTCATTCTTTCAAATGATTGTCGAAGGTGGTCTATATGGTTCTTCCTGGAAACAGATTTTACAACAATATCGTCAATATATACCTGCATGAAAGTGTTAATAAAATCATGGAAGATATAATTCATTGCTCGCTGATATGTTGCCCCAGCGTTCTTTAGGCTAAAAGGCATTACTACCCATTCGTAAGTGCCTAAGGCCCCAGGGCATCGAAAAGCTGTTTTTGACACATCTTCTTCAACAATGAAAATTTGATTGTATCCTGAGTAACCGTCGAGCATGCTCAGGTACTCGTGGCCAGCGGCAGAGTCGACAAGCATTTTCGCCACAGGCATAGGATATTCATCTTTGGGTGTTGTAGCATTCAGATCTCTGAAATCTATGCACACCCTCAACGTACCATTTTTCTTAATTACTGGCACAATGTTTGCAATCCAGTCGACATACCTCGTAGCTCGTATGAATTTGCACTTCAGTAGTCTTTCGACTTCCGTATTGATCTTCGACAGTATTTCTGGAGCGAAGCGTCTTGGACATTGCTTGACTGGCTTTCTTCCAGGTTTGATTGGCAACTGAAGTTCTACCAATCCTCTGTCGATACCAGGCATCTCTTCGTAATCCCATGCGAAGCAGTCCTTGAACTCCTTTAATAATTGGATCACTTCAACCCTGAGCTCTGGGTCTATTTTGGCGCTGATGTAAGTGGGCCTTTTATCTAACCCTTCGCCCAAGTTGATTTTTTCTAAAGGATCATGTGCTAACATTTTGATGTTGTTCGCCAGGGGGTCCTTTTCGAATCCCAAAGGCTCATTTTCGTAGATGGCATCGAGCCTTTGATCCTGCATTCCTTCTGTCACGATATCAGGAGGTTCTGGGTCGAAATCTTTTCCAGGACCTATATCTGGTGGTTCTGGGTCGTTGGCCTTGGTGGCCATATATTTTACTTCGGCTTCGAGAGCCGCTATAATCCTTGTTTCGGCTACGTAAGCCGAAATTCGATGCAATGCTTGTGACTCAGTCATTATCACTGAATTCACTTCCCTAACCAGTTGGCTGGATGTCAGTTAGCCCACTGAAATCAATGTGGGACAAGTCTTCTTTATCCCATTGAAACCCATGATCAGGATGCAGGTACAAGGAACAAAAAGCATTTGGCGCTGGCGCCATCTCGAAGTCAGGTGTTGGATATGGCCCAATATGAGCCAAATTTTTGTCGAAGTCATCTCTCCCTAGGTGATTTACTTCGCCTAAGTAGTAACTCTGATCTGCTTCTATATTCTCGATAATTCCATCAGGACGCCATAATATCACCCTTTGGTGCATTGATGATGGTACTGCTCCTACACCATGTATCAATTCTCAGCCCAACAAAAGGTTGTAATTTGGTTTAGCCGATATGACCATAAACATGGTTGGTCGAAGGATGGATCCCACTTTGAGGTCCAGTTGAATCACACCCATGGTGGTCCCTATTCCGCCTTCGTAGTTCGATAGGACCATATTATGAGGCTTGATGTTTTCATCACTCTTGCCTATTTTTCTTAGCATGAAGTGGGGGATTATGTTGATGGTTTCCCCACAGTCCACCAAGATTTTGTTTACAGTGGCCTCTTCGAGTTTTGCCCTTATGAATAAAGGCTTGAGGTGACTTTTCATCGCCTCAGTTGGTGGTTCGAAGAAACCATTATGCTCTTCAGTGCAGCCATTACCCATGACAAAGTAGAAAACTGGCCTATTCTTGGCCATCTCTTGTTCGACGTCCCAGTCGTTCGATTCGACTTCCATTTGGCGGTTGAATTCTATTGGCAAAACTGAAACTATATTTACCATGATGTCTAATGTGTCGTCAGACTCAGAGCCATCTTCTTCACCGGCTTCGCCTTGTTCAGGCCATACCAACCTATTAGACACCGGTTCCCTCTCCAAAGGCTTTCTTTGCTTTCGTTGGGGGACATTTGAACTTGACTCTGGTTTTGGTTCGTTGACAGCTTCTCTCTCAGCCTTGCGCCGCCTTTGGTATCTTCTCCACTGGGATCGAGACATTGGGTTCTTTCCCTTGTAGTTACTTGATACTTGGGTCACTTTGGAGGCACCTACATGAGGTTCTTTCTTGTGTGTCAAAGATGAACCTCTTGGCACTTCAAAGGAATGCCACCTTTCTTCGCTGACTCGATGTTTTGAGCCATGTATCAACTGGCACATTGGTTGGATGCCTGAAAGTTGGTGGCCTTCTTTCCTGATTTGAACCCTTTTGGTAGGTTCTTCTGGGATCGTGTCGAGCATCAGAGCCTGCACCTTTTTGGGCATTTCTGTTCCAATTTCTGTTTGCTGCTCTCACACCTTCGATGTGTTCAGCAGCTTTCTTGTCAAAAATTGAGCTGCATCGAGGACACAACATCACTTCTGATTTTTTCTTCTGGCATCGTTGCAAGAATTCTGCCAGGTTTTCGTTCTCCAGAAGAAAAGTTGTTCTGTTTGCTTGCTCTTGCCTAATGGTTTCCTTTGAAACTTTTGATTCAGAGATTTCGACCATATTGACATTTGTTGTACCCCAAAATTTTCCCTCCCATATTCTTTAAGATTTGTCAAGATCAGGGTTCAAAATCTCTCAAGGGTTGCACAGTCCAATGGCCTCCTAACACAGTCAAAATTAGGGTTTTGGTTCTGACAAAGAAATTGAGGTTTTCAAGGGTCCAATCAAGTCCCACATGCCTATGAACATTGTTAAGCATCCATGTGTTAAGTTTCAAGACTCACAGCATCAAATTGCACAGTCAAAAAACCATAAATGCTTCACAGTCAACTGTAGGGGCAAAATGGTCATTTGACAGTCAAAAGTCAAAATTTTTTGGTCAACATATTATATTGAGGCCACAATCATCATTTGATCAATTCTTGATCATGATTCTCAAAGCATGGCTCAAAAAGTCTCAAGATGCAAAAGTTTCTATTTTTGGACAGCTGAAAAGTCAACTGCAAATTGACCAAGGCATAACTTCCTCATGGTTTATCAGAAAAATCCCATCCAAAGCTCATTTTGAAGGGGATGACATTTCCTACAATTCATCTTCATACTTCAAGTCCAAGAAATGCTCTCACAAAAAGTTATCAATTTCAACATTATAGGTCATTTTCAAAAGTCAACAAAAAGGCACTTTAAGTCAAAGACCATAACTTGAGATTGGTAAATCAAAATGACATGGGACCAAAGGCATTGGTTAGAGGACTTCAAGACCTTTCCAAAATGTCAAAGAACATGATCATAGCTTCAAAATTGAGCAAGATATGCATTGGATAAGTTGGGAAATTTTTGGGAATTTTGAAAAGTCAACTTTGCCTAAAAACACTTCAAAATTGCTAATGGGCCTCAAAATCTTCCTTGAATCATTACCCTAATCCTATGCACGACCCATTGAGCTCAAAGGGATTTATTTTCTTATTTTTAATTAATTAATTGAATTTTTATTCTTATTAATTCATTTAATTAGATTTAATTATGAGAAAATATCAAATAATGCTTTTTCAAATCTTTTTGTGCAGCAAATACACTCATTATATGCTAAAGATTTCGTGCATCATCCAAGGGGACAAGATCATCCACATTTGGCAAGGTTTCATTAGAAAAAAGATTGAAATTTCATGATTGAAAATCAAATATATGAATCATAAATTCTTGGACCTATGGGCTTGTTTTTTGACCTAGAATCGTTCACTTACATATGCACAAGGAAACCTAATTCAGAGGGACACGAAAAAGCTGCTAAAGCCGTAGAACAAAGTTGCAACTTTTCATCAAAAACTTGGAAACTGATTTCGTATTTGCAGGGCGATTCAAGACCTAAAAGCTTTCCCATTGCATTACTGACGTTGCTAGGAGTCTATTGCAATCAAGAACAAGTCCCCATACTCCAAGAATCGGTAGAACAGAATCATGCTTGTCACAAAAATGTCCATAATCGATTTTTAATTTTCACGCATCATTCATGTGTTTTGATTATTGATTTATGCTACTAACATCTTTCTGAAGCGATTGGTAACATTTAATTGGACTAACACTGCCTGTAGCCAAATCCACCATTGATGAAACCTAGGGTTTCAGAAGCTTCAAAATAGGGCTTTCCTTATATGGAAAAATTGGACCTTGAGACCTATGCAATTGAATTCAGGAGCTCCATACGAATTGAATGATGACCTCGCGCTCAATTTATGTTAACGCATCTTCTATTCGCTATTTTTCGTGGATATGCTTAGTGGGGGTTTAAAACCCCCGCTACTTGTTTTGTATTTTACAGGAAGATGAAGAAGAAGGCTAGCGTGTCAGCACATGGTTGGATAATTCAAACCTTGGCGCGGTTTTTTCAATGTTTCAACATAATTATCTTTTTTATATATTTTGATTCTTTGTTATATTATTTACAAACGCGCACAACAGCTCACTTGGCAAGGGACACGCTTGGTAAACGCTGGGACCTGGGTTCGATTCCCAGGTCCCCCCACTTAATTCTTAATTTTTGTTTCAATGTATTCACATGCAACACATTCTCAATGGTTCACCATACGTCCTCATACACTGGCTTACCAGATGGCCTTGACCCACAATCTGAAGGCCACTAAAGGAGGTCTATCATGTACCTCAGTCAACCAAGGCACACACAAGCGTGGAAAGTCAAACCAGGCTTTATGCTAATGGGCCAGATTGCTTCAATTTACCTCCATTTGGGCCTGAAACCCCCCTTGGTTTGCTTCTTTTAATTTTATTTTCTTTTCAATTCTAATTCTTTTTTTTAATTGTTTTAATTGTATTGTTTTTCACCATAAAATAATTTTCATAATAAAAAATCAGAAACCAAAAAATGTTTTATATTTAATTATTATTAATTTCACCATTAAAATATTTTTGTAAATAAACTCTAACAATTAATTTAGTTAAATTAGGTTTTAAACTTTAAACTTTTCCTTAATAAATAAAAAATGCATAGAATTAGGGTTTTTGACATTTTCATCTTTTTCTTAATTAAATCATTTTTCTCATTATTTATTATTATTGTCAATTACTATTTATTTTTGTAAATAAACATGTAAATTAATTAATTAGCGTAAATTAGGTTAACTTGGATATTTTCTTTAATAACTAAAAATAATCTAGAATTAGGGTTCCCATTTAATTTTAATTTTCTTTATTTCATAAATACAAAAAACATAAAAAACAATTCTTTTTTTCTTTAAATAATTAAATAGACTTTAATTTCATTTAATTTCAAGCAAAGGGTCAAAACCCTCGGACGTTCGATTTTATTTCTTTTTTCACGCATTATTTTCTTTTGAATATTATGTAACTGCTCAAGGATTGTAATAGTAATTAGGTTTACCGCATTTATTTAATTTCCGCATTTTTTACCAAACGGGTCTTTGTATTTTGGCGATGTATAGACCCGCGCCTTGTAATAGCGTAGCTTTTATCTTTCCGCTTTAATTTTCCGTACTTTTAAATTCTAAACTTTGTATGAAAGAATGTATGCTAATTAAAAACAAGCGTAGCTCACAATACCATGATCAAAGATAAATATTAACATGAAAACAACACACAAATACACACACCACTTCTAGGGTACGCCTCACCTGTTGCCTTCGAAACGTGGTCGTCAAGTATAGGACGTTTTAGTAAGTCCTTATGTCCATGATCCAGTTGCCTCGAAACAAGTTGCCTCGAAATAGTTGCCTCGAAACGGTTGCCTCGGAATAAAAAAGGATCAAGGACATAAGGGTAGCTTCTAAGGTGTCCTGCTGTTGCTTCGGTGACCACACTGTCCCTAAACTCGAATTGACCCGAACACCTCCAACGGTGGTGCTACCTATCTCTCAATGGTGGGATGGCACTACCTTAAGGACATTTACACAGCCTAATTCCTTAGGGTAGGTAGATGACTCATGGATACTTGCTCTCTAAAAAAAAACAAAACAAAAACCTTTTCACACTGACACTTTCAAAATCTTTCAAAGCAAATTTTTCAAACACTCTTGAGGACAAATACAAGAGTTATTCAGAAATCTTTCAATGAAACTTTTTCAAACCCACACACATTTGAAAAGCAAACAAACATTTTGAAAACATAAAGAGCAAGTATCTAAGAGCCCGTGGATAACCACGGATAGAAAGGGTGCTAACACCTTCCCTTTCTATAAATCTACCTCCCGAACCGAGAAACTATCTCATAAGGAATTTTGCTGTGCTTTTGTCCTGTCCATGTTGGAGAAAATAAAAGACGGTGGTGACTCTTGCTTCCGCGACATTTCGCGAACCAGCGTTAAACAGTCAGTTCTAAATCCACCGATCACAACATTCATGTTGTCTTTAGTAGCAAGAGTCATTTGCTTCATTTGAGCCTCCAGGTCTTTTGTCTGGCCTTGCACTGCAGCCAAGTAGGAAACGGGTTTAGTTCCAGATTTTGAGGCTCCAACTGTCTCCAGTTTTGGACCTTCAGCAGCCTTTTGGACTGCTTCGATTGTTTTTCTAGAAAGGTTCCCAGAAAAATTGCCAAAGATTGGCATATTGATATGATCTTTGGTGACTTCGACCATAGTTATCCCTGGCCTTTTCACCTGACTTCTGGAAGCTTCGATCACATTCACCTTTGAAGGTTCAGCATAGTAGGCTTCCGCCTGCAAAGGGCTCGAATCCATATTCACGGGGTCCTTATCAGCGAACTTCAGCCTCCCTTCTTCGATAGCATTCTGCACGAGATCCCTGAAAAGAAAACATTGAGATGTTTTATGGCCCAGAAAGTTATGATATTTACAATAGCCTCTTTTCTTTCTTTGATCAAAAGGAGGCACTTTTACCCCTGGGGGTATTATCATTTGGCCATCTTTTACAAGTAAATCAAAAATTTCATCACATTTCGTAATATCAAAACTGTAAATCTTTTTAGGGAACCTATCATTGGCCTTTTCAGAACCAGTGGGGTTTTTTCCACTTGAGGGGACTAGTAGTTTGCAAGAGTATGGTGGCCCTTGTTTTAACTCAGCTAAATCGACCTCACTTTCTTCGACGGTTATAGGTTCGTCGAACGTTTCTGGATCTTCATCGTCCATTTCGACATACGCTATCCTTTCTCTTTTATGAGTTTTCGTCGCCCTGGCTTTTTTAGCTTTAAGGCGTTCTACCTGTCGAACCCTATCGGCCAATTGGGCCATGTCCCTTAGGTACGAGTGTCTAATTTCTTCCTAATGGAGTAATCTAGACCTCCTGCGGCTATTTCGACTAACTCATGTTCTGGCACTTGCGTAAAGCATCTTGCCTTGAGCAATCTAAACCTATTTAGGTGTTCGTCTATAGGCTCAGTGAATCTCCTCTTTACACTGGCCAACTCTTTCAGGCTTATCTTGATTTGTCCCATGTAGAATTGCTCATGGAATAATCTCTCCAACTGGGTCCAATGGTGGGTCGAATTGGGGGGGAGAGTTGTGAACCAAGTAAACGCATTCTTAATTAGGGAACTTGGGAAATACTTAATCCTCAGTGTGATACGGTGGGAGGACTGAATTGAGGTTTGCGTTTGTTTTCGCAAATGTTTCGGTTGAGCAAGAGTCGCCACCGACTTTTTATTTTATCCTAAGGAAAGGTTTAAAAAGCACAGCAAAAACCTTTGAGATGTTTTCTTGGGTTCGGGGAGTAGATTATAAAAAGGGAAGGTATTAGCATCCTTTCTATCCATGGTTATCCATGGGCTCTTAGTTACTTGCTTAGATTACTTGCCTTTGATTTTCAATTGTTTGAAATGGTGCTTTGTGTGCGGTTTTTGAAAATGTTTTGAAAAGAGGCCAATGTGGTGGCAACCTTTGTAATGATCCATGTTTGGATGTATACAAAGGTGTATGTCTTTTGAAAAGTTTTCCATGTTTTTTGAAAGTTGTTTTGAAAGTGTATTGTGAAGTGTGGTTTTGAAAAATAGGCAAGTGTTTTTGTTTTGCAAGTTGGCAAGTAACCAAGAGCTATCTACCCTAAATTTCTCAAAGATCTTTGCTATGTTTTAACCCTTTTAACAATTTTGTTCCACCATTGTATTTGGTGGACAATCTTGTGTTAGGATGTGAACGGGACGGGCGCGGGTCATCGTTTAGACCATGATTGCAATGGTGCCAAGTATCTTTGGGAAATTTTTCCTTTAAGGGACTTGATCATTTTTAGGCAACTTTTGAAAGCGTCATCGAGGGACTATGATCATTTGAATTGTTTTGTTTTGGCCAAAGATACCTAACATGCAATATGGCCCATTATTAAAGGCAACAAGTGGAGTACCCTAGGGGTGCAAGTGTGATTAGTGTTGTCCATTTTCATGCTTGTTTATCTTGAATTTAGGTCAAACTATTTGTTGGTTTTTTGCATACAAAACCCTAAGTGTATCATGGTATAATTAGAAAGCTTAAAAATGCGAAATTAAAAGTCCTAAGTTATTACACAATGATCATGGGAATGGGGGTACAAATGTTCAAATGGGGATGAGACTTCATAGGAGGATAATGTCCAATATTTACAACCAAATCGAATTGCGCAAATATAAATATAAAGATATATAAGAATAAAGCAATATGTATGTGAAGGTATTTTTGTGTAAGTGTATATTTTATTCATAAATAAAATAAAAATAATTAATAAAAAAGTTAATTTTTGAATATTTTCATGTTTAGCGCAAAAACCCTAATTTTGCTAAATAAAAGGTATTAATTATTTATTATGTATTATATACAATATTTATTAATTATGTGTAAAAAATAAATAAAAAGAAAATATATTGTCAAAAAATGATTTTCAAGTTAAATATTAATAAAAATAAAAATGTATTATTTTTTATGTTTTTAACCTAAATATACTAATAAATATATAAGTATTTACATTATTTATTAAATATATATTATATGTACAAAACTAAATATTTAATATTATTAAAAAAAAAGTATATCTTTTATAAAATGTTTTCAAAAGATAAAATAAAATAAAATCAGAAAATAAAAGTGTTTTGTATTATTTCTTTGTATTTTAAATAAAAAGTATGTTTAGATTTATTTATGTACAAAACTAAATGAAACAAAATAAATGTCAAAAAATGCAAAAAAAATGTGGGAAAAATATTTTTAATATTTTTTTTATGTTTAGACAAAAATATAAAAACAAAATCAAAAGGAAAAAATCAAAAATAACAAAGATATCTCAAAATGGGCCAGGGGGTGCATGTGTAAAACAGTGGTGTGAAAAGGAAAGCATCTCAGGCCCAGCCCATGAAAGGTTGTCTTCAACCTTCAGACAAAAACATTTGAAAAAAACGCGCCTTTTCTTCCCTGCTTGCTATCTCTTGATTCTTTGATTTTCAGCACAAACTCATAACATGAAAAATGTCAAGCATTGAACCACGAATCCAGACATAAAAAACTTAACTTAACTCTCAGAAATGAGAGAGAATTTCTCCATCCCTAATTCTTGACTTAAGTTTTTGTCAATGTTCAGGTTCAAAATACTCTCAGCATATGCAATATAAATGGAAAGTGAGGATAGGTATAGCTTCAGGGCCATGAATAGAACATTTTTCATTCATAAACTTAAAGCTAACTCTTCCTAGATTGAGAGATAGAAGTCCATGAACTTACCTGTTCAGCTTGGATCGTGTCTGGTAATGGAGGCACTTTCAAGGCAATGTGAGGACTTGTACAACTTACTTGAAGGTCAGGGATGCTTCTCCAACCTTTAGTTTGCTTTGAAACCAAGTGAATCAAGCTATAGCAATCCACCTGCAAAACAGAAAATGTGAAAATGGTGAAGTTGGTTAGAGGTGTTACAGGTCGTGTCCAATACTTGGGATAGCTTGTATATGTGATATGGAATGTGTATGAACTGGTTTTAGCAAGAATGCACGAGTGGATTGGCTTATGGAAGTCCAACTGCAGAGGTGACTCTGTTTTCTGCAGTAGGAGGGTGTTTTGAGGTTTGATGATGTTTGGAAGGTGTTTTGGTCATGCCTTAGCTCAGTTATGTTGTTTAGAATGTGTCTAACAAGTTTGTCTAAGCTAGTTCTTGCAGCAATGAGAGTTGTTTTTCAAAAATGCAAGGTTTCTTCTATGTGAAGCAAGGAAATGCCAACTTGGTTTCTAGGCTTGTACAGGCCCCTCTAATGTGATGCATCTTTTTGTCTTGATCAGTGTGTTATGTCCATGAATATTGTGTCCAAAGATATGCATTGTACCTCTTGATTTGCAAACTTGACATAAAGTTCTACTTTACAAAAATGGATAAATCACTTTTTCCAATTAAGGCTTAATTCTTTGTGTAATGACTATATGAACAAAACAAAGCTAAAACACAATGGATTGGCATTTAATTATTAAGTAAGAAAAGGATTAGAGGCCTGTAACTAGCTTGCTCATGCTGATTTGAAAAATTGCAAAGTGTATGAACATGTACATGGCCATGAATCAAAGTGACTTTTGCTCAAATTGCCAAATTCGATTCTCCCTAACCACAAGGTTGTTTGATGAGTTCTTGGACATTTTGGAAAGCTTGGAATGTGTACTACAATCCATATTTGTAATGAAAATTGAAATTCCAAGTGGAAGCATGTGGAAAGTGGCCATGAAGTTAGGCAAAAATCCTGCCTAGAATAGGTCAAAATTTTTCTAAGTTAAGAAATGTTTTGCACCCTTGTTCCAAAAATCATAACTTGATCTACAAGCTTCTTTTGAGGAAACTTTGTGAATCAAAGTTGTAGATTTTGCAATGGACTACAACTTTCATGTTTTGACTTTTGTTTGAATCCAAATGCATCTTGATGAAAAAATGGGACAAAGTTAGGAAAAAAATTAGGGATTTTCATAACTTAGAAAAATTCTAAGTTATGAAAATTCTTCATTTTAAACCCTAATTTGCAATTTTTGATTTCTTGATGAACAAGTTTCATGTTTTGAATGTTTTGATGAAAAATGAATCTTGACACTTGATTTTGACCAAAAAGTCAAAGTTTGACTTTTCAGTATACAGTTAAAAATTGATCAATTGACTGGAAAATTCATCTGTCAATCTTGTGCATTTGGGATCTTTTGAACTTTTTGAACATGTCAAGACAATTCCATGGGGTCCTTGAGTCCATATGTGAGCTTGGTTTGCCATTGGCTAGGTCAAACAGTCAAAAATTTCCTTTGTGCAGTCAAAACCCTAAAAATGACCATTTTGCCCTTTTGGTGATCTGATCAAATTTCTTGTGGAATTGTGATCCAAACTTGACCAAATGGTTTATATGAGTTCAATATGTTGATGTGGGTCAAATTTCATAAGGTTTGACTGTCAATTGACCACAGTTGACTTTTTCCCAATACAGCTGATTTCTAGGTCAACTGTCCAATTGACTGGGCAAAGATTGGAATCAAGGCTTGAAAGTTGGTAGGGATAAACTTGGGAGTCCAATATGAAGCATGAAAGTCATCTTAGGAATTTTAGGTCAAAACATCTTTGTGCAAACACAAACCCTAATTTGGGTCAACAGTGCAAGGAGAAGTATGGAGCAAGGAAACCCTAGTTGGATCTTGAACTCCAAGGGTCTTGTGGTGAGAAAATGTTGAGGAAATGGGAGGGAAAATTTTGGGGTACAACAGTTGCCCCTGTTCAATCTTCTTAGACCTGAAGAGTTAGATTGGCAAGTTTGCCTTTCGCGACTCGAGGGTAAAAGGAGATTGGACACTAGAGTGCCCGGAAATTTGCACTCGCATGCTGGAGTATCAGCAATGTGATGGTGGGAATGGGCTTATAGATGCCATTTGGAGACGTGGTGGATAGGAGGATGGGATTATAGATGCCATCTGGAGACGTGACATAACCTTGTCGGGAATGGGCTTATAGATGCCATTTGGAAGTGTTGATCGCGTAGGAGATTCCTTAGCGAGAACTTGTGTACTTTGAGAAAGGAAGATGTTTCTTGGCTTGTTACAGGTGTTGATCTTCAGTCTCTTCATGCAGATATGCCCTGGCTGGATACAGGTATCGAATCTACAATTGGTTGCTCACAGATGTGCCCTGGCTGGATACAGGGGTCGAATTTGGAAAATGTTGTCGACAGATGTGCCCTGGCTAGATACAGGTATCGAATCTGGAATTGTCGTCTTCAGATATGCCCTGGCTGGATACAGGTATTGAATCTGGAATTAGTTGCTCACAGATGTGCCCTGGCTAGATACAGGAATCGAATCTGGAATTGCAAAAAGTTGGTAGAGATAGCTTTCCTAGCTGGGTACAGGTGTCGTCCTCTGACCTGAGAATGAAAGATAACTTCCTGGCCTGTTACAGGGGTTGATCTTCAAACCGTTCATGCAGATATGCCCTGGCTAGATACAGGTATCGAATCTACAATCAATCAATCACAGACGTGCCCTGGCTAGATACAGGAATCGAATCTGGATTTGATAGTAATCATCTTTTGGATTGATCTTTTTCCTGAAAAGGCAAAATATCAGTTGTATGCAATGTCATGATGTATGAGATGCATGATGTCATGATGCTCAAAATGAGTTAGTGTTGTATGCACTTTGTCATGTATGTAAACAGGACATATGAAATATGAAATGTCTATGAATGTATTTTCGTCTAGGAAAATAAATCCTTGCCGACTGGCCGGGGAATCAAATCCTGAGCTGATGTTGAAGAGAAGAGTTCTTCGTTTCTGCTGGGGATGATGGTTGCAAGAATAAACCGATAGGAGAAGATGACTCTGTTGGGGCATAAACTTGTTGGAGAGATTACTCTAAGGGGAATTACTCTGTGGGAAGAGATAGTTCGCTGAGGCTTTGATGAGAGCTTCGTTGGGGATTCCGCTGATAAGTTATGTTGGAGAATTTGATGAACTCCGCTGGGGGTAGGAAGAGCTTCGCCGGGGACGGACTTTCCGTGGTAATTAGCTGAGGATAACCCAGTTATACCCTGGTGAGGAAAATAACCTTTGAACCAAGTCGGGGAGAGACGCTCGTACTCTGTAGGGGATAAGCTCCAAGACCTACTGGGGATATGGATTCCACTTTCCTGGGGAAACTTTCAGACTGTACTGGGGTGTTGATATTCCGCCGGGGAACAATCTCATATTAAGACTGTCGGGGACGCTTGTTGAGTAATGTCTATACTTCGCTGGGGAATGTTGGGATCTTCTGGGGATACCCAACTTCCTTAAAGCTGACAGCAGACTAACTCTGCTTGAGGAGAGTATCGCCGACTTGCTAGGGGAATATTGTGTCTTTCCAGGGTTGATAGGAAACCAACTCTACTTGGGGAAAGCAATGCTGAATCTTGTCTTACTCTGTGGGGGAGTTGAGGTAGCTTGGTCACATTCTTCAGTTGAACCTACCTTGGTACCTTGGTGGACAAAACAACTAGACCACTTGGTTACTTAAAAATTTCCCCCTATTTCTGATGTCACCTGTCATTAATCCTTTGTTTCGTATGTAAACATTTATGATCTAGCAATTTAATGTCAAATGCATATATAAAAAATGAGCATTGGACGTTCTTTGTAAAACAAAACAGAAAAAGGAAAAAACAATGGATAATTTGTCTGAAAAATTGAATTTGTATTGATTTTGAAATTTGCCTGTAAATAGGCGTTTATGTACAGGAGGCTGACGTCCTAGTAAGAGAATGCCGCCGAATAACATAGAGTTTATACAATTTTTGAAAAGGAAACAAAACAGCTATGTGAAAACTAATCCCACTGGGTTCCAACTCTGCTATCGCCTTTATGTCTTCAAGTGTCTCATCATTTTGCTGCTTAGTTGAAGATGAAGCTGATTGACCGATGCCGAAGTCTGAGCCCTGATAGTTGATGCCGAATTCTGGACGCAAGGTGATCCAATGAGACATAGTATTACGCTTTATCCCTAAATTTTGCCTGGACCGCCCTTTCGGGTTTTCAGTCCACCGGGATACCCATTTTTGCCCAAGCCGCCTTTTCAGGTTTTCGACTTGCCGGGTGTACAGATTTTTTTTCATTTCATCCCTTATTTTTGCCCGAACCCTTTTGGTTCGCTGGGAAGCCCTTATTTTTGCCTAGGTGTGTCAACCTAGCGGGTCCTTAGTTCATGCGTAGTATCTTTTTACTATGTCTGCATTGGCAGGGTGAGGAAGGTCGTCACCATCCATGGTGGTTAGAATCATAGCTCCTGCTGAGAAGATATGTTTAACCATAAATGGCCCTTCGTACGTAGGGGTCCATTTGCCCCTGGGATCACCTTGAGGAAGAATGATGCGCTTGATTACCAGGTCTCCGACTTGATACTCTTGTCGTCTGACTTTCTTGTTAAATGCCCTGATCATCCGTTTTTGGTACGTCTGACCATGACAAATAAAAGTAAGTCTCTTTTCGTCAATTAGGTTTAATTGATCAAGTCGAGTCTGGATCCAGTCATCTTCGCTCAAGTCTGCATCCTTCATTATTCGGAGAGAGGGTATCTGGACTTCAATAGGCAAGACTGCCTCCATGCCATAAACCAAGGAAAAAGGAGTTGCCTTTGTTGACGTCCGGGCCGAGGTGCGGTAACCATGAAGAGCAAACGGTAACATTTCCTGCCAATCTTTGTAGGTCACTGTCATCTTCTGCACAATCTTCTTGATATTCTTATTTGCTGCTTCTACAGCCCCATTCATCTTCGGCCGATAGGGAGAAGAATTGTGATGCTGTATCTTGAATTGCTCGCAGAGCTCAGTGATCATCTTGTTGTTAAGATTGGTACCATTATCCATAATGATCCTCTCAGGTACACCGTATCGACAGATCAGGTGGTTCCGAATGAACCGTGCCACGACGTTCTTGGTTACGGTAGCATAGGAATCTGCTTCAACCCACTTTGTGAAGTAATCAATCGCTACCAGGATGAAGCGATGCCCGTTGGATTCTGTAGGTCTGATCTCGCCGATCATATTAATGCCCCACATTGCAAAAGGCCAAGGTGCTGTCAAGACATTCAAAGGAACTAGAGGAATGTGCACCTTGTCAGCATAGATCTGGCATTTATGACAAGTTCGCGAATGCTGATAACAGTCGGCTTCCATTGTGGACCAGAAATATCCTGCCCGGAGGATTTTCTTTGCCATGGTATGTCCACTAGAATGTGTTCCGAATGTGCCTTCATGTAGCTCTGCCATGATCTTTTCTGCTTCAGTCTTATCCACACAACGCAGTAAGGTTGAATCATAGTTTCGCTTGTAGAGAATGCCATTGCTGAGAAAGAACTTTGCCGCAAATCTTATCAGGAACTTCTTGTCATTGACCGATGCGCCTTCGGGGTATTCTTGAGCTTCCAAGTACCTCTTCACTTCATGATACCAGGGTTTTTCAGTTACCTCCTCAGCCTCAAGATCACAGCAATATGCAGGTTTGTCCAATTTCCAGATAATGATCCGGGGAGCCTCATTGTCCCATTTGACTTTGAACATAGAAGACATTGTAGCCAACGCGTCCGCCAACTGATTCTCCTATCTCGGGAAGTGTTCAAAAGTTATCTCTTCGAAGTGGGGAAGCAAAGTCAATACATACTCCTTGTAAGGAATAAGATTCGGGTGTTTCGTATCCCACTCGCCTTTGATCTGGTTGATCACGAGAGCGGAATCTCCGAAGACACTCAGAAACTTGATCCTTAAGTCAATTGCAGCTTGAAGACCCATGATGCATGCCTCATACTCCACCATGTTGTTGGTGCAGTTGAAACATAGTCGGGAAGTGAGTGGAGTATGAGTGCCTTTAGGGGATATGATCACAGCGCCAATACCATTACCCAAAGCGTTCGAGGCTCCGTCAAAATTCATAGACCATCGGGATCCTTCCTCAGGTCCTTCATCCGGTCCAGGTACTTCACAATCAGTTACTACCATGATATCTTCGTCTGGAAATTCAAAGTTCAACGACTGGTAATCGTCCACAGGTTGGTGTGCCAAATGGTCTGCCAATACACTTCCTTTGATTGCTTTTTGAGTTGTGTACTGGATGTCATATTCCGTCAAGATCATTTGCCATCTTGCTATTCTTCCGGACAGAGCAGGCTTTTCGGATATGTACTTGATTGGATCCATTTTTGAAATCAACAGAGTAGTGTGAGTAAACATATACTGTCTCAGCCGGCGAGCAGCCCATACCAGAGCGCAGCAAGTTTTCTTGAGCAGTGAGTACCGAGTCTCACAGTCGGTAAACTTTTTGCTCAGGTAATAAATAGCGTGCTCTTTTCGGCCAGACTCGTCATGCTGTCCCAGCACACACCCCATTGAGTTGTCAAGCACTGTCAAGTATAGTATTAGAGGTCTCCCTTCCACTGGTGCCATAAGGATGGGTGGTTCTTGGAGATACTCTTTTATCTTTTCGAAAGCGGCCTGACATTCATCGTTCCAACGTACTACTTGATCTTTCTTCAGCAGTTTGAAGATTGGTTCACAGGTAGCAGTTAGATGTGAGATGAATCGGGCAATGTAGTTCAGTCGTCCTAGAAAGCCTATGACTTCTTTCTCTGTCTTGGGAGTTGGCATCTCTTGTATGGCTTTCGCCTTGGCAGGGTCCACTTGAATACCTTTGTCGCTCACAATGAAGCCTAGCAATTTTCCAGATCTCACCCCAAAGGTGCATTTGTTCGGGTTCAGCCTCAGTTTGTACAACTTCAGACGGTCAAACAGCTTCCGTAGATGGTCAAGGTGTTCCTCCTCAGTTTGAGACCTTGCAATCATATCGTCGACGTACACTTCTATCTCGTGATGGATCATATCATGAAATAAAGCAACCATGGCACGTTGGTAGGTTGCCCCAACATTTTTCAACCCAAATGGCTTGACCTTGTAGCAAAAGGTGCCCCACTGAGTAACGAAAGTGGTCTTCTCCATGTCTTCAGGAGCCATCTTGATCTGATTATAACCGGAGAAGCCGTCCATGAAGGAGAAAACTTTATGCTGAGCAGTATTATCAACCAGAACATCGACCAAAACATCGATATGAGGCAGAGGGAAATCATCCTTAGGGCTGGCCCTGTTAAAATCCCTGTAATCAACACACATTCGAACCTTACTATCTTTGTTCGGCACCGGAACCACATTGGCAATCCACTGAGGGTAAGAAGTTACAGCTAGAAACCCGGCATCAAATTGTTTCATAACCTCAGCTTTGATTTTCTCGGACATCTCTGGACGCATACGGCGGACCTTCTGTTTTACTGGAGGGCAATCTTCCTTGGTAGGCAGTTGATGAACCACAATATCGGTATCCAAACCAGGCATGTCTTCGTAAGACCAGGCATAGATTTCCACATAGTCATGCAGCATCTGAATCAACCGTTGCTTCACACTGAGCTCTAGATTGGCACCAATCTTGACTTCCTTTCTGTCTGTCTCAGTACCCAGATTTACCATTTCCACTGGCTCTTCATGTGGATGAATGACCCTCTCTTCCTGGAGTAGCAATCTTGCAAGTTCACCAGGCACTTCGCAATCCTCTTCACCTTCGTCTTCGGCTAAGTTGATCGGATTTTCAAAGTCATAACTGGCAGTAGCAGAATCATTACCAGTGAGATCCAGAGTGGATTGGAACCTGTATAAGTGAGTGTGTGTAAATATAGCTGTTTTGCGATATATAAATAAAGAAAGAAAAGGAGCACAAGATTTGAAATGCAACAAACGTCCAATGTTTTGATTAATGATATATGAAAATGTCACAAAAGCCCTCACAAATGGAGCGACGGTGCCCCGGGTAGGACACCGAGCCATAAAAGTTTCAACATATTGTTTGTTACAAATTGAAAACAAAAGAGTTCATTACTGGGTGACAAAAGTAATAGGTGTAAAGTATTTGGCAGTCCAGTTGCTTGGTCCATTGTCGGCTGTTGGGTAGATCCAGCTGTCAAATTCCACTTCCTCCACGTCGTCCTCAATAGCATTCACTCCTGGGTTGGTGATGAACACCGGAGGTTTTCCGATCCTTACTTTGCGAACAGCCTTCTGAGCCTCTGCAGTGAAGCCCAGCCCAAACTTGTCAATCTTCGGAGTGAAGTCAGGAAGTCGACCCCAGTTTACGCACTCGCCTTTCTCAATCACAGCCCGGGCATCCTTCAAGGAAGCCATCTTCAAAGGAAGGTCTTTAATCACAGTTTCAGCCGACGCCAACGTCTGAGGCACCTCTTCAAAGTGTTGAAAGGGGGTTTCAATGAATTCCCCATCCATTTCTATGTATCGGAACGAGTTCAAATGGCTGACCATATACTCTTCTTCCCCTTGAACTGTAACAATTTTCCCTCTGACTGGGTACTTAAGTTTTTGATGTAGTGTGGAGGTCACCGCTCCAGCCTTATGGATCCATGGAAGACCCAATAAACAGGAATAGGATGGACGGATATCCATCACATAGAAAGTAGAATAAAAAACTTGGGAACCAACCCTGATTGGAATGTCAACCTCGCCATGTACCATCCTCTTCGAACCGTCAAAGGCTCGGACAACAATGTTACTGGGCTTGAGTTCCAGACCCTCACAATCCAATCTGTCTAGGGACTTCTTGGGTAATACATTCAAAGAAGAACCGGTGTCCACCAACACATGGGCCAGAGTAGTGCCCCTGCATTCAATAGAGACATGCAGGGCATCATTATGGTTCTTCCCTTTTGCAGTCAAATCGGCGTCCGAAAAGCCCAACCTGTTATCAGCAGTCAAGTTAGCCACACAATCAGTAAATTGATCAGCAGACGTTTCTTGTGGCACATGGGCCGTCTTTAGGAAGGAGATCAGGGCCTTGGCATGGGCCTCTGAACATAACAACAGTGATAGCATAGAAATTTTTGATGGGGTGTGCCCCAACTGCTCAACAACATTGAAATCACTTTTCTTGATAATTTTGAGGATCTCCTCCATCTCTTGCTGGGAGGCTTCAACAGTGGTTGTCTTCGGCGCCTCCGTCAGGGCAGGCAAATCAGCAGCAATCCCTTTACCCCGAGCATTAGAGGACTCGGCAGCAGGGGTAGAAACAGGAACTTGATTAGGAGGGGGAACATGCACACTTGTGGGTGTGATGATAAGGGGTTTCTGAATAGCTGGTGGCGAAATATCTGGTGAAAACAGCCTACCACTGCGAGTAATTTTGGCAGGCCCGGTGATGTTACTGACACCGGTACTTGTATCAAACTCTTGCTTCACTCCAAGCACATAAACATCTGCCCCATAGTTCCATGGGACAGCTTTGTCGGATGAATAAGGGAGGGGTCCTGGGACAGTAATGATGATAGGAGCAATCTTCTGAGTGGACACGATTTTGACAGGCTTCTTTGAAGGAGCCTTGGGAGGTTTGTTGAAAATAGTGACAATAGAAACTTCTTCGGCAGGGACAGCAGGAACAACAATCTTCTCAAACAAGATTTCCTTGCTATCCATCAGGCTTTGGATACCTGATTTCAGCAAAGGACAACCAAAAGGCGAAATAGCACATAAAAGGCAATCTTCATCACATCCCGAAAATAAACCGGCTAGCAACAGATTCCGTTTAACGGTTGATAATGGAGTAACAATCTCTTCCACGGAGGCTACATATCGGTCTTCTTCCACAACATTTACTCCATGCTGGGGCATGGGAGCAGTCACAACATTGGGTCTTTCGGGCACCTCAAACTGTATTTCTTTAGCATCAATAAGGTCTTGAACCTTATTCCTTAGAGCCCAGCAATCGTCCGTAGTATGCCCGGGGCTATCTGAGTGATAAGCGCAACGGGCGTTGGGGTTGTATTTTGGAGAAGCTGTGTTCACCACCTTCGGAGCTTCCTTGACAGTTACCAGATTGGTTGACAGTAGTTGCGGCAAAATCTGAGACAGGGTCATGCTAAGCCGAGTGTACTACCTTTTGGGCCTCTCACCCCTTTGTTGATTATACTGCTGAGGAGCAGCAACAGGCTTTGAAATTACCAATGCATTGACAACTTAGCGGCGCTCCGGTTTAACTTGTCTTCTGGGACCATAAACGGCACTAGCTTCCTTTTTGAAAGGCTTCTTCTCAGTACTGGCAGAGGCACCTTTCTGTATCTTCCCTGACTTGATACCAGCTTCTATCCTTTCACCCGTCAAGATCAAGTATGTAAACCCAGCAGAAGAATTACCAATCAGATGATTGAAGAATGGACCAGACAGGGTCCCTAGAAACATGTCAACAAGTTCACGGTCAGTCAAAGGAGGCTGCACCCTGCCAGCCAAGTCTCTCCACTTTTGCGCATACTCCTTGAATCCTTCGCCTGTTCCCAGTGACATACCCTGAAGTTGGGTGCGCGTGGGAGCGAGGTCAGAATTGTACTGATACTGTCTATAAAACGCAGTAGCCAAGTCCTCCCAGTTTCGGATACTGGCTCCATCTAACTGATAGAACCATTCGAGTTAAGACCCCGAAAGGCTATCCTGAAAGAAATGGATCCATAGGTTCTTGTCTGCAGTGTAAGGTTGGATCTTTCTTACATATGAGCTGAGATGCAGCTTAGGACATGAAGCCCCGTCGTACTTCGCAAAGGCAGGCGCCTTGAACTTGTGTGGGATCACCACCCCAGAAGATAGACCTAGATCTCTGAAATCCAACCCCGGCATATTTTGAATCTCCATGGCACTTAAACGGTCCTCTAGTTGCTTGTATCTGTCTGCAGCAGGAGGGTATTGTTCATCATTGTAATCCGTCTCGTTGTCAAAGACTGCAGGACTAGGAGCCCTTCCCCCTTGGGGACTGTCTTTCTTTGCAGAGGAAGTAGCCTGATCAGCCTCATTATGTAGTGTATTCCCAAACCTGCGTCCAGTGTTGAACAGCGCAGTCCTCTTCTTCTTCTTCTTCAAGAGCAGAGCCTTCAACTCCTGTTGACCTTGGGCTAAGCTCATGACCAGCTCTTGAAACTGGGCGTTCTGGGCCTAGAGGGCCTTGATAGCTTGTTCATTGGATGATTCAGGATTCATGATGACTGTTCAAATAAACAGCGAAGAAGATTAAGCAACCTGTGGAAAAAGGGTACCTGTTATGCATATGATGCAATGAGATGCGTATGATTTATGTTTTCAAAGACAAACGAGATTCAACTTTGTAGACAAAAGGGAAACACACTTCATTAGATTAGAACTTTAAATTGTTCAACAACTTGCCCTTAGGCATTACAGGAATGAAAATACGGAAAAGGAAATAAAAGCTGTAAAAGGAAACATCCAAAGCTTATTAGTGCTCCCATGGCCTCCTCTTCTCAGTACGAATATAGTCGTTCAGGACCCACTCTTCCTCCAATTGCTTAGTCAGCTTCTGGATCATCCGTTCATGTTCGTTGAAATTTTCCCGATAAAAATCCCGTTCTTCCCGTAGCTGTGCCCAAGATCTCTTTAGTGTATCAACATCAGCAGGTAATTGAGGGGGAGGATAGTTGGAGGAACCCCGTCTTCATCGGGAGATTCAAGAATGATAGGTCTGACAGCTTCATATGGCATTCCTAATTTCTGAGCACGGATGCGGACCCATCTGCAATAGGGTTCCAATGGTAGATAAGTCTTCGGTCCCAACTCATGTGGCTCAGCTTTGTGAATTCTGTCCCAAGCCTTAATGAATCCATGGCGTAGTTTGTCACTGCCTACCTGAAATTCAAAAAGGAAGTGAGGAACCAACATCTCATGAGGCCCTACTCTTTTGGCTCTTCCAAACTGACGGAGAGCTAAACATGGATTATAAGAGATTCCTCCCTGGGTGCCGATCAATGGAACATTAGGGTATTCTCCGCAACGATCAATAACAGCTACCTCATCCAAACCTCTGAGAGTCCAAGTGATGTCATTATCAGTGAGAGACATTAACCTATGAGCCCAACCCTTTCCTTCTTCATTCTTCAGCACGAACTTAGGAAGGTGCGAAATAAACCACCTCACTAGGAAAGGAGCACAACACCATGGAGTTCCCCGTCTTCGGGAAGTACGAGCATAGAGTTGTTGCAGGATATCACCCAAAAGAGTGGGTACAGGGTTCCGAGACATGAAGATCCTTATGGAATAGATATTGATAAAGGTATCAGGATAGGGAAACAATACCAGACCGTAGATTAAAAGAGCCAGAATGTCTTCGTACGCCTTGAAGTCTAAGTCATTCCAGAAACTATTAGCTTTGCCAACCAGAAACTTAACCAAAAAGCCCTTAACTCCACTTCTAGTTTCCTAGTTAGCCATTACCTCTTCTTTGGTCAAGAGAAGGACTGCAGCAATCTCTTCAGGCCTAAGAGTCTTCTCCCAACCAGTGAATGGAGTTTGCTCCAAAACAGGGATACCAAGCAAATCAGAGAATTCTTCCAGGGTAGGGACCAGCTGGAAGTCTTGAAAGGTGAAGCAATGATACATGGGATCATAAAACTGGGTCAGGACGCTTATCAGTTGTTGGTCCCACTTTGAAGTGATCAAACCAAGGAGAGAACCATGCCTCTTGATGAAGGAAGTAGTGTTTGGAATCCTACCAACCAATTCCTTGAGCAAAGTTGGTGGTTGAACAAAGTTGAGCCGGATAGTATTCCTACGCACGGGCATCATGATGTCCTACAAAACAGAGCAAAGATGAAACCCTCTTGTCTTTGAAATGGGTCAGTCCTTATGCAGGATGCATGTAATGGTATGATGGTATGATGCTTAGATGAAGCACACCACAAGTATTCACAAAGGCAAGCATGATAAGGCACACAAGTCACACAAGACAACCCTTAGGTTTTAGGCCAGCATGAAGTTTAGGTATTACCCTCTTTTAGTTTCGTTGGTTAAAACCTGTCCTATCAAAAGTAATCGGGTTCTAGAGGATCTCAATATCATTGACTACCCTCAACCGGTCATAACTCCAGCATCGCAATCTTTTCTTGCGGCCAGAACCATCGCGAGAGTTTAGCCTTAATGAGTGTAGCATACTACTACTGTTCTATGGCCAAATTTGGTCAATTTAGGGTTCTAAGGTCGGTTAGTGTTTAATGACTCCTTAGAAGACCCATATTCTCCTCGTTGCAACACAAGGGATATCGGTACAGGCTAAGGTGTCACACCAATGTAGCCACTGCTTCACCCATGTCGGTCTACGCCGGACAGGTCCCTCATAGATTATGCTACCTAAAAGGGTATTCCCCAGATCCGGGTTAGGATCTATGAAACTCTGATGCAAAGCCCACAAATATAAAAGCAAACAAAGCAAACAATTGAAAACAAAGGTGATCTAAGCCCTAAGGTTACTCCACTTTTAAGTAATCCCCAGCAGAGTCGCCAGTTCTGTGATACGGTGAGAGAACTGACTTGAGGTTTGCGTTTGTTTTCGCAAATGTTTCGGTTGAGCAAGAGTCGCCACCGACTTTTTATTTTATCCTAAGGAAAGGTTTAAAAAGCACAGCAAAAACCTTTGAGATGTTTTCTTGGGTTCGGGGAGTAGATTATAAAAAGGGAAGGTATTAGCACCCTTTCTATCCATGGTTATCCATGGGCTCTTAGTTACTTGCTTAGATCACTTTCCTTTGATTTTCAATTGTTTGAAATGGTGCTTTGTGTGCGGTTTTTGAAAATGTTTTGAAAAGAGGCCAATGTGGTGGCAACCTTTGTAATGATCCATGTTTGGATGTATACAAAGGTGTATGTCTTTTGAAAAGTTTTCCGTGTTTTTTGAAAGTTGTTTTGAAAGTGTATTGTGAAGTGTGGTTTTGAAAAATAGGCAAGTGTTTTTGTTTTGCAAGTTGGCAAGTAACCAAGAGCTATCTACCCTAAATTTCTCAAAGATCTTTGCTATGTTTTAACCCTTTTAACAATTTTGTTCCACCATTGTATTTGGTGGACAATCTTGTGTTAGGATGTGAACGGGACGGGCGCGAGTCATCGTTTAGACCATGATTGTAATGGTGCCAAGTATCTTTGGGCAATTTTTCCTTTAAGGGACTTGATCATTTTTAGGCAACTTTTGAAAGCGTCATCGAGGGACTATGATCATTTGAATTGTTTTGTTTTTGCCAAAGATACCTAACATGCAATATGGCCCATTATTAAAGGCAACAATTGGAGTACCCTAGGGGTGCAAGTGTGATTAGTGTTGTCCATTTTCATGCTTGTTTATCTTGAATTTAGGTCAAACTATTTGTTGGTTTTTTGCATACAAAACCCTAAGTGTATCATGGTATAATTAGAAAGCTTAAAAATGCGAAATTAAAAGTCCTAAGTTATTACACAATGATCATGGGAATGGGGGTACAAATGTTCAAATGGGGATGAGACTTCATAGGAGGATAATGTCCAATATTTACAACCAAATCGAATTGCGCAAATATAAATATAAAGATATATAAGAATAAAGCAATATGTATGTGAAGGTATTTTTGTGTAAGTGTATATTTTATTCATAAATAAAATAAAAATAATTAATAAAAAAGTTAATTTTTGAATATTTTCATGTTTAGGGCAAAAACCCTAATTTTGCTAAATAAAAGGTATTAATTATTTATTATGTATTATATACAATATTTATTAATTATGTGTAAAAAATAAATAAAAATAAAATATATTGTCAAAAAATGATTTTCAAGTTAAATATTAATAAAAATAAAAATGTATTATTTTTTATGTTTTAAACCTAAATATACTAATAAATATATAAGTATTTACATTATTTATTAAATATATATTATATGTACAAAACTAAATATTTAATATTATTAAAAAAAAGTATATTTTTTATAAAATGTTTTCAAAAGATAAAATAAAATAAAATCAGAAAATAAAAGTGTTTTGTATTATTTCTTTGTATTTTAAATAAAAAGTATGTTTAGATTTATTTATGTACAAAACTAAATGAAACAAAATAAATGTCAAAAAATGCAAAAAAATGTGGGAAAAATATTTTTAATATTTTTTTTATGTTTAGACAAAAATATAAAAACAAAATCAAAAGGAAAAAATCAAAAATAACAAAGATATCTCAAAATGGGCCAGGGGGTGCATGTGTAAAATAGTGGTGTGAAAAGGAAAGCATCTCAGGCCCAGCCCATGAAAGGTTGTCTTCAACCTTCAGACAAAAACATTTGAAAAAAACGCGCCTTTTCTTCCCTGCTTGCTATCTCTTGATTCTTTGATTTTCAGCACAAACTCATAACATGAAAAATGTCAAGCATTGAACCACGAATCCAGACATAAAAAACTTAACTTAACTCTCAGAAATGAGAGAGAATTTCTCCATCCCTAATTCTTGACCTAAGTTTTTGTCAATGTTCAGGTTCAAAATACTCTCAGCATATGCAATATAAATGGAAAGTGATGATAGGTATAGCTTCAGGGCCATGAATAGAACATTTTTCATTCATAAACTTAAAGCTAACTCTTCCTAGATTGAGAGATAGAAGTCCATGAACTTACCTGTTCAGCTTGGATCGTGTCTGGTAATGGAGGCACTTTCAAGGCAATGTGAGGACTTGTACAGCTTGCTTGAAGGTCAGGGATGCTTCTCCAACCTTTAGTTTGCTTTGAAACCAAGTGAATCAAGCTATAGCAATCCACCTGCAAAACAGAAAATGTGAAAATGGTGAAGTTGGTTAGAGGTGTTACAGGTCGTGTCCAATGCTTGGGATAGCTTGTATATGTGATATGGAATGTGTATGAACTGGTTTTAGCAAGAATGCACGAGTGGATTGGCTTATGGAAGTCCAACTGCAGAGGTGACTCTGTTTTCTGCAGTAGGAGGGTGTTTTGAGGTTTGATGATGTTTAGAAGGTGTTTTGGTCATGCCTTAGCTCAGTTATGTTGTTTAGAATGTGTCTAACAAGTTTGTCTAAGCTAGTTCTTGCAGCAATGAGAGTTGTTTTTCAAAAATGCAAGGTTTCTTATATGTGAAGCAAGGAAATGCCAACTTGGTTTCTAGGCTTGTACAAGCCCCTCTAATGTGCTGCATCTTTTTGTCTTGATCAGTGTGTTATGTCCATGAATATTGTGTCCAAAGATATGCATTGTACCTCTTGATTTGCAAACTTGACATAAAGTTCTACTTTACAAAAATGGATAAATCACTTTTTCCAATTAAGGCTTAATTCTTTGTGTAATGACTATATGAACAAAACAAAGCTAAAACACAATGGATTGGCATTTAATTATTAAGTAAGAAAAGGATTAGAGGCCTGTAACTAGCTTGCTCATGCTGATTTGAAAAATTGCAAAGTGTATGAACATGTACATGGCCATGAATCAAAGTGACTTTTGCTCAAATTGCCAAATTCGATTCTCCCTAACCACAAGGTTGTTTGATGAGTTCTTGGACATTTTGGAAAGCTTGGAATGTGTACTACAATCCATCTTTGTAATTAAAATTGAAATTCTAAGTGGAAGCATGTGGAAAGTGGCCATGAAGTTAGGCAAAAATCCTGCCTAGAATAGGTCAAAATTTTTCTAAGTTAAGAAATGTTTTGCACCCTTGTTCCAAAAATCATAACTTGATCTAAAAGCTTCTTTTGAGGAAACTTTGTGAATCAAAGTTGTAGATTTTGCAATGGACTAAAACTTTCATGTTTTGACATTTGTTTGAATCCAAATGCATCTTGATGAAAAAATGGGACAAAGTTAGGAAAAAATTAGGGATTTTCATAACTTAGAAAAATTCTAAGTTATGAAAATTCTTCATTTTAAACCCTAATTCGCAATTTTTGATTTCTTGATGAACAAGTTTCATGTTTTGACATGTTTTGATGAAAAATGAATCTTGACACTTGATTTTGACCAAAAAGTCAAAGTTTGACTTTTCAGTATACAGTTAAAAATTGATCAATTGACTGGAAAATTCATCTGTCAATCTTGTGCATTTGGGATCTTTTGAACTTTTTGAACATGTCAAGACAATTCCATGGGGTCCTTGAGTCCATATGTGAGCTTGGTTTGCCATTGGCTAGGTCAAACAGTCAAAAATTGCCTTTGTGCAGTCAAAACCCTAAAAATGACCATTTTGCCCTTTTGGTGATCTAATCAAATTTCTTGTGGAATTGTGATCCAAACTTGACCAAATGGTTTATATGAGTTCAATATGTTGATGTGGGTCAAATTTCATAAGGCTTGACTGTCAATTAACCACAGTTGACTTTTTCCCAATACAGTTGATTTCTAGGTCAATTGTCCAATTGACTGGGCAAAGATTGGAATCAAGGCTTGAAACTTGGTAGGGATAAACTTGGGAGTCCAATATGAAGCATGAAAGTCATATTAGGCATTTTAGGTCAAAACATCTTTGTGCAAACACAAACCCTAATTTGGGTCAACAGTGCAATGAGAAGTCTGGAGCAGAGGAAACCCTAGTTGGATCTTGAACTCCAAGGGTCTTGTGGTGAGAAAATGTTGAGGAAATGGGAGGGCAAATTTTGGGGTACAACACTCAGGTTCTCATTGTTTGAAATTTCTCCTGCTTCAATTAAATATCTTGCAACATGTTCGACAGTGGATTCTGTGGTGTCCCCTGAAAACTTAGTGAACTTAGGGACTTTGCATCTAGGAGGCAAGTCTGTTTGTAACACATATTCCGACAGCGGGGATGTGAAGTTGGGCCTACGGAAGCCCGTATTCATCCCATTTTGCATCATGATTCTTTCAATCATGGCTGTCAAGTTATTCTCCAAACCAACATTCTGGTATTGGATCTGCTAAAATACTTCGTCAGCGTTTTGGTTTCTATTAACCATCCTTATTTCCGGGGCTATAACTCTAGGCTCTTCGACCCCGAGTTGTTCCATTTGTACCCTAAGGTTCTCTTCGACAGGCTGCTGGACTTGGTTAATAGTGGTTTCTTCCTCTAGAAGTATGCCTTGGTTCCCCCTTATTTGTGCCCTTTGAGGCTGTCGAATAGGTTGGGGTACCCCAAAAAAGTCAGCCAGACGCGACATTTGCGTTGTCATTTGCTGATTCGACTGAGTGGTATTCTGTATTAGAGGATTTTGCACTGTACTTAGAGTTTGCACCAACATTTGAACCATGTCGTGGTTGCTTTCGTCCATTTGCTGCCTCAAGACTGTTGTCGAGGCATTCGTAAGGCCATGCATTACTTGGGACGTTCCTCCTAAGAGTTGGGTCCTACCCCTGTTCGCCATACCAACCCCAGAGCCTTGGAGTGGCGAAGAGGCGCTCACTAAAGGATCTGAAAAAGTGGACGTAGCATTCGTCAGGCTAGCCAATTCAGAAGTTGGCATGCCATAGAGTGGTTCTCGATTTAAACCGACTGTCAAAAAGCCTGGGGGAACATATGGCCTAGTTCCTTGGTTTCCCCTTGGTGGGGGAGTTCCCAAAGGCATTCTGAGGCCTGTAAATGGAGGTAATGGCCCCGTTTGTGTAACCGTTACTGCTGGCGTTGAACCAGCGGTTACCACTTCACTTACGGTTGGGATAACCATTGCTCCCATGTTTGTCTGTGTGATTTCTCCGTTGTTTGGCGGATTCACCATTTCTTCACTTCTTCTCCTAGTATTGGTTTCGTTGGTGTATATTCTACCACTTCTCAATAACATGCAATACTCTCGAAAAAGGAGGATATTTCATATAAAACGGTTAATCATAAGAAAATCAACACAAGGTCCCACTGAGCGTGCCAATTTGTTTACCGGGAAAAATGGTAAACAATCGCTGCTCTTCCAAAAGGTTACTTATTTGGTGACTAGCAGGATCGATCAGATTGATCCTAAGACATGGTTGATTTGTTGTAGTTCGACTAATCCTAATGGTGATTAATGCCAGTAAAGTAAAGATACTTTAAGTAAATTGCATGGAGAAAATCTTGATAGAATAAATAAAAGCGTTAAGGAATTGTTAAATAAAAGGCTTCGACGGAAGTAAATAAATGAACAACGGTAAATTGCTTGAACATAAAAGATTTTGATTAATTTAAATGGTGTTTCACACATACATTCTCAATGATTCTTTCTCTCACGCTGGGTACTTGAATCTAAATGAGTGACTTGTATAAAATGATGAACACACCAATAACTACATAAAAACTTAGTATTTATACTAAGAAAAATCCTAAGTAACCGCTGGGCAGTTACACCGCTTCGAGATGACGCCACATGGCACGCTCACAACCTTCGACGCCTATGTTCTCGACACGTTGCACTTGGTAACTGCTGGGAACCGTTTTCCCTCCAACAATTCAAATCTCAAACCGTTCGACCTTGGGCGTCGGGGACCTTTGTCGAGAGGTTCCTTCGACGTCAAAGACAACAAGATTCCAACTTAAAGGAATTTCTCTAAGTATCTTGTCATTCTTTGATGAGCCTTCGACATGATCAGTTGGTCGAAGCCTTCTTATGTAGGAAACTCTTCTGACTCATAATTAATGGTCTATATGATAATAAACATGGGTGTCGAATTTAGGAGCCAACAGGTATATAACTGTTTACCTTGGGTTTTGGTAAACAACCGCTGATCCTCCAAATGGTTACTTATTTGGTTACTCGCAGGATCGATCAGATTGATCCTAGGACATAGGTTGATTTTGAAGTTTGATTAAAGTGGATAAGGCTTTAAATAAAGAGGTTTCAAGTAAATTGCATGAAGGAAAGACTTGGTAAAATAAACAAGGCTTAAAGTAAAAGGCTTCGACAGGAATGTAAAGAGGAAAGCAAGTAAATTTCTGGAAAAGTAAATGACTTTGATTAATAAAATTGGTGTTTCACACATACATTTCTCAACAATTCTTTCTCACACGCTGGGTACTCGAATCTATATGAGTGACTTTGTATAGAATTGTGAACACACGCGAGAAACTACATGACTACTATTATTTATACTAAAACATCCCAAGTAACCGTCAGGCAGTTACACTGCTTCGAGATCAATCCACTTGGCACATTCTCCACGTTCGACGCTCCAGATCTTTGCACGTTTGCACGTGGTAACTGCTGGAAACCGTTTTCCCTCCAAACGCTTGAATTTCAAACTGCTCCACTCTGAACCATCGAACACTTTCGTCGAGAGACATCTTCGACGAGAAACTCCTTCGACGTCGAAGGCAACCAACCTTCTTCCTTGGAAGAAATCTTCTAAGCACTTTACCATCTTTCGACGGGCATTTCGACAGACTTAGCCAGTCGAAAACATCCTTCAGCTTTAATGGCTGATATCAACAAAACAAAGGTGTCGAATTTAGGAGCCAACAAATTGCCCCCCAAGAATGCCTTATTTCGACTTTGAAAGAAAAAGGCATTCTTTGAAACGCCATTCGACACTTGTCTTCCCACGCTTAGTCACAAAATTAACTTGTGCACTTTTTGTTGTTTTCTACCAACTATTGGCAATCCCAAGAAAACCATCATTTTTCTGTACCTAGGACGTCACTTTCAGTACGGCGTGCAGTACCAAACGTCATTTCAGAATTTGTCATTATGACAATTCCCAAAAACGAGGACGCACGCTGCGTCCCTCTATTTCTGCAGAAACGGCTAAAACAACAGGGGGCTGCCACGCGTCCCACTAACTCCTGCAGCATTAAATGGCATTTAATGTCCTCGTTATTGGGGATTTTTCCCCACTACTATAAATAGCAGTAAGTACCCCATTGTGGGACTTTTTACGCCATCTAGCCTTTCAAACTTCTCTGTTTTCATACAAGCTTGTTATCTTTGCAGAAACTCTTCCTCTTTCACTTCGTCTTCAACCTCAACTCTAACAATGGCATCTGCTTCCAATGCTCCTGGCGCTACTGTACCATCTGAAAATGCTAAACCCAAGGTTTTCGTCACTGCTCCGATAGTAAATTCTACAGGCAAACAAAGGGTTCCTGAACCCTCGGACATCACCGTTCGCGATGCCTACTCACGCCACTTGATGATCCCGGTTGGATACTCCAACCAGATCTTTGCAATATCTGGCCCCATGTATCCAAGTATCTCTGAGGCTCTGAAGATCAAGAGCTATTTCCCGGTGGTTGAGAAACTTAAACCGGTTGCATGCGCCAAGAAAGACGCAGAAGACAATGAGGATCCTGCACATGAAAAAATCGACCTCCGTTTCTTCAACAGAGGTGTTAGGGCCTTCAGGTCCTGCCCTAGCCTTACTCCAGATTACGTTGCTTGGCTAGCAAAGATGGAGAAGCACCAAACTTCAATCTGGAAGGATATGGGGATCTTCGACCTAGTGATGCTGTCGAAGACAGGTTTGAACTACTCTCCGGAGATGCTGATAGCTTCTCTGTTGTTCTGGGACTACTCTCATTTTACTTTCCATCTTCCCTGTGGGATGCTAACCCCCACACTCTTCGATGTGGCCGCTATTACTGGCCTTCGACCCACCGGAGACTACTTCGATCCGGAAGAGATGTCGGAGGATCAAATTGGCTTCTCTGAGACCAAACCAACATACACCACTTTCATCAACCATTATCACGACAAGTCGACAGATACTGTGTCGGATGTCGAACACATAGCGTTTCTAGCCCTATGGCTGACTCGCTTTGTATTTTGCTCGAAGTCTTTACAGGTGACCAAAAAGATGGTCACTCTTGCTACTCAACTGCATCATCGCCAAAATGTCTGTTTGGCAGAACTGATTCTGGCTAGCCTCTATGATTCGATCAGCAATGGGGCCACTCTTCTAAAAATTATTGAGAACAGGGCCAGCTTGCTACTTGCTGGGCCTTTTTGGCTGCTCCAACTGTGGCTCAATGCCACTTTCGAATCTTTCTTGCCTAAGAAGGTTCAGATAAATGAGCAGGCTCCAACAATAGCTAACAGACGCGTCGAAGGAACCAGGCTGGCTCTGTTGACACCTATGGAAGATGGACTGGAGTTTCAGCAAACCTTCACCAACTTCGTTCTAATGTTTGCTCGAAGGAAGGAGTTTGTTTCAACTATGGCTCCATTTGCTCGACGACAGGTAGGCCCAGCATGGTTCACAAGGCCACATCCAAGGACGTCGAGTGGTCCCAATGTCGACGAACATACAATACTGTGGGAGGCGTTCCTTACACCAAGGATCATGCCTCTTCGCTTCAGGAGCTCTAAGACTCATTTGAGTATGATTGCATACCAACCAAACCTGGTATCTCGCCAGTTTGGTATTATCCAAACCCTACCTTCTCCGATTTTTCAAAGAGAGAAGTCCATGCTGTACTTCTGCAATGATTACACCGAAGAAGCTGCCATCAAGCATATCGGAAGATATGCTGGTCGAACAGTCCTCTCGTTGTTTGACTATCAGCTCAATTTTCTTTGCTCACCATCCTTCGAGGAGTGGTGGAAAAGCTATTATGCTGAGTACTTCTTCGACGAGAAGGACTTCATGGATGAGCTGCAGAAGTCTTTTGTCCTTGTGTTGGACAAAATAAAGAAATGTAAGTTCACTCTCTCACATTACTTTATCTCTTTTTCTTCGACTGCTAGCTTGTTAACCATTTATTTGCTTTCAGTTGTTCGAAAGCCTGTAGCCAAGAAGGCTACAGAAGGCCAACAAGGAGGAGGCCCTTCAACAAAACCTCCACCGCCGGTGAAAACTACAGCGCCGGCGAAGACCACAAGCAACCAACAGGGGGAAGGCTCTTCGAAGAAGCCTTCTATATCGGTAACCATACTTTCATCATTTTTCTTCTGGCTTTCGATTTTTGACTTTCGATGTAATTATTAAATCGAATTCGCATTGGTCTTTTAGGCACCTTCGCCCAAGAAACGGCCAGCACTGGTGGTCGAATCTGGGAGCGATGAAGAAAGTGATTCTCCTCCTGCCCCCTTAAAAAGGCGAAAGTTGACGAAGAATGCTCCTGTTCCTGCTCCTGCTCCTGAAGGTCGAACCGTCAGAATAAAGATTGCTGGGAGAAAGCCTAAGCCACCTCCAGTGATCATTGAGGAGCCAACGGAGGAGGAACTAAACGTTCTTCTTAACAAGCCTGTCGAAAGCGACAATTCCAGCCCTGGGGCTGAAGCTAATCCACAGGTAATCTCTTAAACCTTTTTATAACTTAGGTATAGATACCCATATTCGATTATGTCTCTTTCGATCTCTGAAGATTTGTCTTCTTTCCTTTTTCAGGACACCACTGAAAGTTCTCCGCCAAGGACCTCTGAAACGCTGGAGTCTGCTGAACTCAGCAGGCCACAAGAAAAAGGCTTGGGACATGACGAAGCCCATACTGAAAATGAGACCAATGCTGAAACAGTAGAAAAACCAGCGGAGGAGCCTCAAACGGAGGAACAACAGCCAGAAGCGGTTCAGGTGGTGGATCTGTCAGAAGAGAATCATGAAGAAAGGGACCAAGGCAATGCTGGCGAACAAAATCAAGGTGCTGCTGACGAAGAGAACCAAGGTGATACTGTCGAAGGGCACCAGGGTGACGCAAGCGAAGAGCACCAAGATGACGCTGGCGAAGGGCACCAGGGTGATGCTAGCGAAGAACACCAAGGTGACGCTGGTACTGCCCCAGTACGAGTCGAAGAGCAACAAGTCGAGGCACCTAACACTCAACAACCTCAAACCCAAGATAATGTTGTTGCAAGGGTTACCTCAACGAAGCACAGGTCTAAAGAGGACTTGGAACTCTTGAAACAAACTGACCCTGTTAGCTACCTCAACGCAATCATCGAGAGCAAGAGTTCATCTGACGCTAGTCAGGAAATTCCTACCCTGTCGGGGAAGTCTACTGAAACTTCTCCCCTTGATGATGCTTTGGCGAAGGTTAAGGCCCAGTTCTTCAAGAGGGACTTGATGAAGACTTTAGAGGGGGACCCCACTGCTCCATCATACTTGAAGGATGTCTTGAATGCTGTCGACTTTGAAGCTGTAGCCCCAGAAGTTTCAGGCTTGATCATGGAGTTACACTCTATGATTGATCAAGTCTCAGCAGATTACAGGCGCCAAAGGGGGTTTAACAGTCAACTTGAGGTGTTGTATGGAAAAAGCTCCTCTGCGTGGACTGCTGTCTCGGATACGACTTCTCGAATTGCGGAGTTGTCGAAGCAAAGAGCATCTACGCAGGAAGAAGTCGATGCCATTGATCGAGAGAACGCTTCCTTCCGGGCACAAATCGAAGAAATAGAGGCGAAGATAAACGCCAATACTGTACGCAAGGAGGAACTTCTTTCGACCATCTCAGACACCGAGAGCCAAACTGAGATCAAACAAGGCCTGGAATTCGCTGAGAGGGCCCAAAGCCTCGACGCTCAGATCGCCAAACTAGTGCAGGAGAACTCCTGGTGCAAGAAGAGGTTGGAGCTGCAGCAAGCCAAGTATCTTCGACTCAAGGACTCTCTTCCCTTTTGATTGATTCTCTTTTGTAACCATATTTTGTAATCCATATCCGACAACAATTGCCATCTTGGCTAAAATTTATAAAATTTCCATTTTGGCATTTTTTATGGTTAATTTAGTCTTGTTCTTTTATTATTTTATTTTTATCTCTTGAAGTATAGGTTTGTATTTCTTCAAATATTTACCATTTACTCTCAAGAGCCTTTTATCTCCACTTAACTCTTCGACTTCATAGGCTCCACCAGAAAAAGTTTGGATAACTCTGAAGGGTCCTTCCCATTTGGGTGACCATTTCCCCATGCTTCGATCCCTTCGATCCATGGGAAGAATTACCTTCCAAACTAGTTCTTCAGGAAAAAATACCTTAGGTTTTACCTTTCTATTATAAGAGTCTTCTACTCTTTTCTTCTGAAGCCTGAGTAGGTCGAGAGCGCGTAATCTCTCTTCGTCTAAATCCACCAGTTCGTCTAACATCATGTTCCAATAGACTTCAGAAGGAATATCATAATGCCTCTGAACCCTTGCAGATTGAAGACAGATTTCTGCTGGCAACACTGCATCATGGCCAAAAGTTAGCCTATACGGTGTTGTACCAGTGGCTTCTTTTGGGGACGTTCGACAAGCCCACAGAATCTGGTCTAACGTCTTATGCCAATTCTTTGGTTTCTTCCCAACATGTTTCTTTATCAAGCCAATCACCACTTTGTTAGCTGCTTCGACTTGACCATTCGCCTGTGCATAATAAGGCGTTGATGTTAGGAGTTTGAAACCTGTTTCCTGAGCAAATTCCTGCATCTTTCGACTAGTGAAAACTGACCCTTGATCAGTTGTTATCGTCTCAGGGATTCCATACCTAAAGATAATGTTCTTTTGAATAAATTCAATGACATTTTCTTGGTCTACATTGACTAAAGGGACAGCTTCGATCCACTTAGTAAAATAATCAATGCCTACCAATATGTATTTCTGACTCTTTGATGATGCTGGTCGAATCTCTCCAATGAGATCCAACGCCCATCCTCTAAAGGGCCAAGGCTTCACTATCGAGTGAAGTTCGCTTGCTGGTACATGTTGGATGCCTGTATGAACTTGACACTCTTGACAACCTTTGGCGAACTCAACACAATCTTTCAGCATAGTGGGCCAATATAGTCCTTGTCGAAACAACAACCATTTCATCTTATGGCCTGCTTGGTGAGCCCCACATGCCCCAGCATGCGTAGTCGAAAGGGCTATGTATGCTTCAGTTTCACTTAAACATTTCAACAACACCCCTTCAGGCGTCTTCTTGAATAACTCATTACCCATGAGTACATAACTCAACGCCCTGTATTTTGTTTTTCGTTCTGTCGAAGCTCCTGGATTTTGAAGATAGTCCACAATGGGTTTCCTCCAATCTTGCTCTGACAAATTATCTATGAACGAAATTTCGAAGTTCCTTTGATCAGCATATCCTAGTCTCGTCGATTCCAAGTCTGTTGGTGATAGACAAGTTGCTTTTATCTTTTCTCGAACTTCGATTGCTCTTTGTAATCTCGTTTTTGAAATCTTATACCCAGATGCAATCTGTGCCAAGTCGTTAGCTATTTGATTTTCGACTCTGGGTATGTGTCGAATATTGACCGCTTCAAATTTTTTCAATAAACGATTTGCTATCACAAAGTACATAATGAGATTTTCTCTTATGCATTTATATTCCTTTGTGACTTGCTTAATGACTAACTCTGAGTCTCCCATTATTTCGACTCGAGTTGCCCCCAATTCCAACAATATCTCAAGGCCAGTAATTAGAGCTTCATACTCAGCCTCATTGTTCGAACAAGAACCTGATATTTCGTACTTGAATGTTGTTGGAATTTTATCTGGAGAAATAATCAAGACTCCTACTCCTGTTCCATCTTTATGGCTGGAACCATCGAAGTAAAATTTCCAAGGCTCTATCTCCACATAATTAATATCCTCAACTTGAATTGAGTGGTCGACTATAAAGTCTGCCACCACTTGTCCTTTTACTGCCTTAAGAGGCATAAAGGTCAAGGAATATTCAGTTAATGCTAATGCCCACTTGCCAATTCGACTATGCAAGATAGGTTTCGACAACATATATTTGAAAACATCAAAATGAGACGAAACATAAACATCAACTGGTTTTATATATTGCTTGAGTTTTGTACAAGAGAAATACAGACATAGACACAATTTTTCAACTTCGCTATATCTAGTTTCTGCATCATTCAAAACTCTACTGAGATAATAAATGGGTCTTTCGACTCCATTCTCATCCTCTTGGGCTAACATGCTTCCCAGAGTTTTGTCGGATGCAGCTATGTACAATCTCATACTCCTATTGCTACAAGGAGGCACCAGAATAGGTGGCTTAGTGAGGTACCCTTTGATTTTGTCGAAGGCGTCTTGTTGCTCTTGCCCCCATTCGAACCCCTCTTTATTCAGTCGAAGTAAGGGTGAAAAGGCATGAGCTTTCCCACTTAGATTAGATATAAACCTCCTTAAGAAATTTATCTTGCCTAAGAGAGATTGCAATTACTTCTTATTCGACGGCGCTTTCGCTTCCAGAATTGCCTTCGTCTTGTTCTGGTTGATTTTGATTCCTTTCTTGTGGACAACGAAGCCCAAGAAATCCCCAGCTTTCACGCAGAACGCACATTTCAAAGGGTTCATCTTCAGACCATGTTCTCTCATTCTTTCGAATGATTGTCGAAGGTGGTCAATATGATTCTTCCTGGAAACAGATTTTATAACAATATCATCAATATAAACTTGCATAAAAGTGTTAATAAAATCATGGAAGATAGTATTCATTGCTCGCTGGTACGTTGCCCCAGCGTTCTTTAGGCCAAAAGGCATCACTACCCATTCGTAAGTGCCTAAGGCCCCAGGGCATCGAAAAGCTGTTTTCGACACATCCTCTTCAGCAATGAATATTTGATTATATCCTGAATAACCATCGAGCATACTCAGGTATTCATAACCAGCGGCAGAATCGACTAGCATTTCCGCCACAGGCATAGGATATTCATCTTTGGGGGTGGCAGCATTCAAATCTCTGAAATCTATGCACACCCTTAACGTACCATTTTTCTTAATTACTGGCACAATATTTGCAATCCATTCGACATACCTTGTAACACGGATGAATTTGCATTTCAGAAGTCTTTCGACCTCCATTTTGATCTTCGACAGTATTTCTGGAGCGAAGCGCCTTGGATTTTGCTTGATTGGCTTCTTCCCAGGTTTGATTGGCAACTGAAGTTCTACCAATCCTCTGTCGAGACCAGGCATTTCGTCATAATCCCATGCAAAACAGTCTTTAAACTCTTTCAGCAATTGAATTACTTCCAACCTAAGTTCTGGATCGATTTTGGCGCTGATGTAAGTTGGCCTTTTCTCTGATCCTTCGCCTAAGTTGATTTCTTCTAAAGGGTCTTGTGCTAACATTTTAATGTTGTTCGCCAAGGGATACTTTTCGAAGCCCAAAGGCTCATCGTCATAGATGGCGTCGAGCCTCTGTTCCTGCATTTCTTCTGGCATGATATCAGGAGGTTTTGGATCGAAATCCTTTCCTGGGCCTACAGCAGATAATTGTTGATCATTGGCCTGTGTGGCCATGTACTTTACTTCGGCTTCGAGAGCCGTTATCATCTTGGTTTCGGCTACATAAGCCGAAATTCGCTTCAAAGATTGTGACTCAGTCATTATCACTGAATTCACTTCCCCAACCAGTTGGTTGGATATCAGTTAACCCACTGAAGTCTATGTGGGACAAGTCTTCTCTGTCCCATTGGAAACCATGCTCAGGATCCAGGTATAGGGAACAAAAAGTGTTTGGCGCTGGCGCCATGTCGAAGTCAGGTGTTGGACATGGCCCTATGTGAGCCAAGTTCTTGTCGAAATCTGCCAAACCCAAGTGATTCACTTCGCCAAGGTAGTAGCTTTGATCTGCCTCTATGTTTTCGACCATCCCATCGGGACGCCATAGCAGCAGCCTTTGGTGCATTGATGAAGGCACAGCGCCAACACCATGAATCCATTCACGGCCTAACAGAAGATTGTAGTTAGGTTTGGCCGATATGACCATAAACATCGTTGGTCGAAGGATCGAACCTACTTTGATGTCTAGCTGGATCACTCCCATGGTGGTCCCTATGCCGCCCTCATAGTTCGACAAGACCATGTTGTGAGGCTTAATTTCCTCATCCCTTTTGCCAATTTTCCTTAGCATAGAGTGAGGGATAATATTGATGGTTGCCCCACAATCGACCAATATTTTATTCACAGTAGTTTCTTCGAGTTTATCCCTTATGAATAAAGGCTTGAGGTGATTCTTCATCGCCTCTGTAGGTGGCTCGAAGAAGCCATTTTGTTCCTCAGTAGTGCCATTGTCCATGACAAAATAGCACACTGGCCTATGTTTGGCCATTTCTTGCTCCACTTCCCAGTCACTTGCTTCGACTTCTACCTGTCGATTGAATTCTCTGGGCAGCACTGAAACGATATTCACCATTATGTCCAAAGTATCATCAGACTCAGCATCGTCCTCGTCTTCGACTTCACTTTGGTTAGGCCAAACTAGCCTGTTGGTTACTGGCTCTCTCTCTAGAGGCTTCCTTTGTTTCCTTTGAGGAACACTCGAACTAGTTTCTGCCTTAGGTTCGTTGGCAGCCTCCCTTTCAGCTTTTCGTCTCCTTTGATATCTCCTCCATTGAGATCGAGACATAGGATTTTTACCTTTATAGTTGCTGGACACTTGTGCAACCTTAGGTGCAGCGACTTGAGGCTCTTTCTTTTGAGTCAAAGAGGAACCTCTTGGCACTTCGAACGAATGCCATTTCTCCTCACTTGGCCTTTTCCGACCAGAGGTTTTGTACCAAGTATCTACTGGCACATTTGTTGGAGGCCTAAAAGTCAATGGCCTCTTGTCTTGGTTAGAACCTCTTCTGGGATCATGTCGAAGGTCAACATTCTCCCTTCTCTTATTCGCTGCTCTTACGCCTTGAATGTGCTCAGGAGCTTTTTTATCAAAGATCGAACTGCATCTTGGACACAGCATCACCTCTGATTTCTTTTTCCGGCATCTTTGTAGAAAATCTGCCAAGTTTTCGTTTTCCCGAGGGAAAGCAGTCTTATTAGCTTGTTCTTGCCTCATGGCCTCTTCTGATGCTTTTGGGTCAGAAAGTTCAACCATGTTGATATTCATTGTATCTTTGTTAGCAAGAGTTAACTGCTTCATTTGTGTCTCCAGATTCTCCGTCTGGCCTTGAACAGTGGCCAAGTGGGAACTGGGTTTTGATCCAGTTTTTTGTGCTTCAGCGGTCTCCGGATTCGGGTTTTCGACCGCTTTCTGGACTGCTTCAATTGTCTTCCTGGATAAATTTCCAGAAAAACTGCCAAAGATTGGCATGTTGATGTGGTCCTTTGAGACTTCGACCATGGTAATTCCTGGCTTCTTCGACTGAATCCTGGTTGCCTCTATCATGTTCACCTCAGAGGGTTCAGCATAGTGGGCTTCAGCCTGCAATGGATTTGAGTCGACAGCCATGGGGGATTTGTCAGCAAACTTTAATCTCCCTTCTTCGATAGCGTCTTGCACAAGATTCCTGAAAAGAAAACATTGAGAAGTTTTATGGCCCAAAAAATTATGATATTTGCAAAAACCTCTCTTCTTTCTTTGATCAAGAGGAGGCACTTTTACCCCTGGGGGTACTATCATTTGGCCATCTTTAACCAGCAAGTCGAATATTTCATCACATTTTGTGATGTCAAAACTGTAAGTCTTTTTTGGGAACCTATCGTTGGTCCTTTCTGGACCAGTGGGATTTTTTCCATTTGAGGGGACTAACAGTTTACAAGAGTATGGTGGCCCTTGTTTCAGTTCTGCTAAATCGACTTCTCCTTCTTCGACAGTTAAAGTATCGTCGAAGGATTCTAGATCTTCGTCATCCATCTCAACGTACGCTATTCTCTCTCTCTTGTGAGTTTTCGTTGCCTTAGCTTTTTCAGCTTTGAGGCATTCTACCTGTCGAACTCTATCGGCCAGTTGGGCCATGTCTCTTAGGTACTGGGTGTCTAGCTTCTTCCTAATGGAATAATCTAAACCGCCTGCGGCTATTTCGACCAACTCATGTTCTGGCACTTGCGTAAAACATCTCGCCTTGAGCAACCTAAACCTATTTAGATATTCGTCTATAGGTTCAGTGAAACGTCTCTTCACACTGGCCAATTCTTTCAGGCTTATCTTGGTTTGCCCCATGTAGAATTGTTCGTGGAACAATCTTTCCAACTGGGTCCAATGATGGATCGAATTGGGGGGGAGAGTAGTAAACCAAGTAAAAGCGTTCTTTGTTAAAGAACTTGGGAAGTACTTGATCCTTAGGTTTTCGTTATTCGAAATGTCTCCCGCTTCAATCAAGTATCTCGCCACATGCTCGACAGTAGATTCTGTCGTGTCCCCAGAGAACTTGGTAAATTTGGGGACTTTGCATCTAGGAGGTAGGTCCGTTTGTAACACGTATTCTGACAATGGAGATGTAAAGTTGGGCCTTCGAAAGCCCATGTTCATCCCATTCTGAGTCATGATCCTTTCGATCATGGTTGCCAGATTGTTTTCCAAACCCATGTTTTGGTATTGGATATGCTGAACTACTTCGTCAGCATTTTGGTTTCTGTTAACTAACCTTACCTCTGGGGTTATTACCCTAGGTTCCTCGACAGGTTGTTCCAATCGTGCCCTAAGGTTTTCTTCGACAGGCTGTTGAGCCTGGTTAATGGTGGTTTCTTCCTCTAAAAATATCCCCTGATTTCCCCTTATTTGCGCCCTTTGGGGCTGTCGAACAGGTTGGGGTACTCCAAAGAAATCAGCCAAACGCGTCATTTGCGCTGTCACTCGCTGATTCGATTGAGTAGTGTTTTGTATTAGAGGGTTTAGCACCGTACTCAAAGTCTGTGCCAACATTTGCACCATATCATGGTTGCTTTCGTCCATTTGTTGCCTCAAGACTGCTGTCGAGGCATTTGTAAGGCCATGGGCTACTTGGGACGTTCCTCCTAAGAGTTGGGTCCTATTTCTATTCGCCATGCCTACTCCAGAGCCTTGGAGTGGCGAAGAGGCACTCACTAAAGGGTCTGAAAAAGTGGACGTAGCATTCGTCAGGCTAGCCAACTCAGAAGTTGGCATACCATAGAGTGGAATGAATCCTGGGGGAACGAAAGGCCTTGTGCCTAAATTTCCCCTTGGTGGGGGAGTTCCCAAAGGCATCCTGGGGCCTGTTAACGAAGTTATTGGCCCCGTGGTTGTGACCGATACTGCTGGTATCGAACCAACATTTGTCGCTTCACTTACGGTCGTACTAACCGTTGCTCCCACACTCGTTTGTGGGATTTCGTTAGTGTTTGGCGGATTCGCCATCTCTTCCTTTCTTCTGGCAGTATTGTTATCGTTAGTGTATATTCTACCACTTCTCAATAACATACAACTCGAAAAGATGAGATTATTTTCAACAATCAACACACGGTCCCACTAGGTGTGCCAATTTGTTTACCTTGGGTTTTGGTAAACAACCGCTGATCCTCCAAATGGTTACTTATTTGGTTACTCGCAGGATCGATCAGATTGATCCTAGGACATAGGTTGATTTTGAAGTTTGATTAAAGTGGATAAGGCTTTAAATAAAGAGGTTTCAAGTAAATTGCATGAAGGAAAGACTTGGTAAAATAAACAAGGCTTAAAGTAAAAGGCTTCGACAGGAATGTAAAGAGGAAAGCAAGTAAATTTCTGGAAAAGTAAATGACTTTGATTAATAAAATTGGTGTTTCACACATACATTTCTCAACAATTCTTTCTCACACGCTGGGTACTCGAATCTATATGAGTGACTTTGTATAGAATTGTGAACACACGCGAGAAACTACATGACTACTATTATTTATACTAAAACATCCCAAGTAACCGTCAGGCAGTTACACTGCTTCGAGATCAATCCACTTGGCACGTTCTCCACGTTCGACGCTCCAGATCTTTGCACGTTTGCACGTGGTAACTGCTGGAAACCGTTTTCCCTCCAAACGCTTGAATTTCAAACTGCTCCACTCTGAACCATCGAACACTTTCGTCGAGAGACATCTTCGACGAGAAACTCCTTCGACGTCGAAGGCAACCAGCCTTCTTCCTTGGAAGAAATCTTCTAAGCACTTTACCATCTTTCGACGGGCATTTCGACAGACTTAGCCAGTCGAAAACATCCTTCAGCTTTAATGGCTGATATCAACAAAACAAAGGTGTCGAATTTAGGAGCCAACAATAACCCAGTATCCTATGGCTTCAAGAATTAAGACTGAAACGATGGTCACCCAAGCTACATCCCAAAATGGCTTGATGTGGAAAGTGTTATGGTTCACATCTTGAGAGAAGAAGAGAGAATAAATGAAGTAATAGAGAAAACTTAGATTTCTGGGTAAGTGAGAGCGGTTTTTGACTTCAAATTTTATAAAACTTTTTGTTTCTTATAGATGGTGTCATCTAATTTTTATTACATGTAAAAATGAGAAAATGAACAAAAGTGACCTCCCTGTTATCCTTCTCAAATATACATATTTTGATTGTAATATTTATAACCACGTGCCTTACCTCCTCCTCTCATGTGTATATTATGATGAGTCCTTTCTGAAAAATTTCATGCGGATCTTCATGCCGAATTCCAATAGTAGAAAATTGATTCTTCATTATTCTCCATTCAGATATTGTCATGATGTTACTTAATTTTTACTCCAATGCTTACTCCTTCCAACTTATTCTACTCATTCTCTCTATGCCTCTACACTACATCCTTTATTAGTGAAACATATTATTCTTTTTTTATTAAATTCTTTTACCATCTCAATTATATGTTTCATTTTAGTGCTTTATGTCGCATTAGTGACTGATTTTTTAGATTTACACTTCATATTATTGTTTGACACATCATCCATATTTTTATGTGGAACCTCTCAAAATTTATCTCCTTTATTTGGGGTCATGAGTTCAAATCCTGAAAACTGCAAAAATAGTATTAATTTAACAACTACTTACATATTTTCACTTTAACATTTGATTTTAAAATCACTTTCCAAAAACTCAAATATAACATAATACATATATTATTTTATAATATATCAATAATATGTTATGGATTCAATCTATTACAATAATTTATCCTTATTTTATAAAATGTATTGAAAGAGACTGATTTAAGACTCATTTTAAACTAAAAAATGCTAATAACACAACATTCTATTATTAATATATTAAATTATAATCACATCTTGAGTTTCTATTTAAAATAAAAATTTCAAATTCTAACAAATTCAAAAGTATATTAACTTAACACACACAAACACACGAGCATGAACGTGCCCGCGCACACAAACACAAATTACTTTCAAAAAATTTATGGAAGACTATTTCAATTTTTTGCATTTATTTTTTAATTATATAAAAATAATAGATAAGAAATTTAAATATATATATATATATATATATATATATATATATATATATATATATATATATATATATATATATATATATATATATATATATATATATATATATATATATATATATATATATATATATATATATATATATATATATATATATATATATATATATATATATATATATATATATATATAACTTCTATTGGCAAAATGGGAGCCGACGTCACTGCTGCCTACAGTCGATTTGCCTCCACTGCTTTTCGTGCATTCACAAGATCATTACACGTGGGTATATAACCCAGTATACTATGGCTTCAAGAATTATGACAGAAACGATGGTCACCAAAGCTATATCCCAAAATGGCTCGATGTGGAAGTGTTATGGTTTACGTTTGTGGGAGGGAAAAAAGAATCACCCATTGTTCAAGATAAAATATTTATTTGTTTTGTTTGAGAGAAGAAGCCTGAAGAAATGAAGTAATAGAGAAAGTTTAGATTTTTGGGTAAGTGAGAGCGATTTTTGACTTCAAATTTTATAAAAAAATAATTGTTTCTTATAGATGGTGTGACCTAATTTTTATTACATGCAAAAATGAGAAAATGAACAGAAGTGACCTCCCCCTTATCCTTCACAAATTTACATATTTTGATTGTAATATTTCTATCCACGTGCCTTACCTCCTCCTCTCATGTGTGTAGTAGGATGAGGCCTTTCTGGAAAAAAAATTCATGCGAATCTTCATGCCGAATTCCCATTGTAGAAAATTGATTCTTCATTATTCTCCATTTAGGTATTGTCATGATGTCACTTAATTTTTACTCCAATATTTACTCCTTCCTACTTATTCTACTCATTCTCTCTGTCTCTACACTACATCCTTTATTAGTGAATCATATTATTATTTTTTATTAAATTCTTTTACCATCTCAGATATATGTTTCATTTTAGTGCTTTATGTCGCATTACGACTGATTTTTTAGGTTTACACTTCATATTAATGTGTCCCACATCATCCATATTTTTATGTGGAACCTCTCAAAATTTATCTCCTTTATTTGGGGTCATGAGTTCAAATTCTAAAAAATGCAAAAATGGTATTAATTTAACAACTACTTACATATTTTTATTTTACCATTTGATTTTAAAATCACTTTCCAAAAACTCAAATACATCATAATACATATATTATTTTCTTATATATCAATAATATGTTATGCATTCAATCTATTACAATAAATTATCCTTATTTTAAAAAAATGTATTGAAAGAGACTGATTTAAAACTCATTTTGAACTAAAAATTCTAATAACACAATATTCTATTATTAATATATTAAATTAGAATCACATATTTAGTTTCTAATTAAAATAAAAAGTTCAAATTCTAACAAATTCAAAAGTATATTAACTTTAACACGCACACAAATACACGCGCAAAAACGTGCGTGCGCGCACAAACACAAATTACTTTCATAAAATTTATGGAGGACTATTTATATTTTTTGCATTTATTTTTTAATTATATAAAAATAATAGATATGAAATATATATATATATATATATATATATATATATATATATATATATATATATATATATATATATATATATATATATATATATATATATATATATATATATATATATATATATATATATATATATATATATATATATATATATATATATATATATATATATATATATATATATATAATTTCTATTGCCACCACGGGAGCCAGCGTCACTGTTGCCTAAAGTCGATTTGCCTCCGCTGCTTGTCGTGCATTCACAAGATCATTACACGTGGGTATATAACCCAGTATCCTATGGCTTCAAGAATCATGACTGAAACGATGGTCACCCAAGCTACAATCTAAAATGGCTTGATGTGGCAAGTGTTGTGGTTCACATCTGTGGGAGGAAAAAAAGAATCAGCCATTGTTCAAGATAAAGTAATTGTTTGTTTATTTTGAGAGAAGAAGAGAGAATAAATGAAGTAATAGAGAAAACTTAGATTTCTGGGTAAGTGAGAGCGGTTTTTGACTTCAAATTTTATAAAACTTTTTGTTTCTTATAGATGGTGTCACCTAATTTTTATTACATGTAAAAATTAGAAAATGAACAAAAGTGACCTCCCCCTTATCCTTCTCAAATATACATATTTTGATTGTAATATTTCTAACCACGTGCCTTACCTCCTCCTCTCATGTGTATATTATGATGAGTCCTTTCTGAAAAATTTCATCTTCATGCCAAATTCCAATAGTAGAAAATTGATTCTTCATTATTCTCCATTCAGGTATTGTCATGATGTTACTTAATTTTTACTCCAATGCTTACTCCTTCCTACTTATTCTACTCATTCTCTCTCTGCCTCTACACTACATCCTTTATTAGTGAAACATATTATTCTTTTTTTATTAAATTCTTTTACCATCTCAGTTATATGTTTCATTTTAGTGCTTTATGTCGCATCAGAGACTGATTTTTTAGATTTACACTTCATATTAATGTGTTCCACATCATCCATATTTTTAAGTGGAACCTCTCAAAATTTATCTCTTTTATTTGGGGTCATTAGTTCAAATCCTGAAAACTGCAAAAATAGTATTAATTTAACAACTACTTACATATTTTAATTTTAACATTTGATTTTAAAATCACATTCCAAAAACTCAAATATAACATAATACATATATTATTTTATAATATATCAATAATATGTTATGGATTCAATCTATTATAATAATTTATCCTTATTTTATAAAACGTATTGAAAGAGACTGATTTAAGACTCATTTTGAAATAAAAATGCTAATAACACAACATTCTATTATTAATTTATTAAAGTAGAATCACATCTTGAGTTTTTATTTAAAATAAAAATTTCAAATTCTAACAAATTCAAAAGTATATTAACTTAACACACACAAACACACGAGCATGAACGTGCCCGCGCACACAAACACAAATTACTTTCAAAAAATTTATGGAAGACTATTTCTATTTTTTGCATTTATTTTTTAATTATAAAAAAATAATAGATCAGAAATTTAAATATATATATATATATATATATATATATATATATATATATATATATATATATATATATATATATATATATATATATATATATATATATAACTTCTATTGGTAAAATGGGAGTCAGCGTCACTGCTGCCTACAGTCGATTTGCCTCCGCTGCTTTTCGTGCATTCACAAGATCATTACACGTGGGTATATAACCCAGTATACTATGGCTTCAAGAATTATGACTGAAAAGATGATCACCCAAGCTACATCACAAAATGGCTTGATGTGGCAAGTGTTATGGTTTACGTTTGTGGGAGGGAAAAAAAGTATCAGCCATTGTTCAAGATAAAGTATTTGTTTGTTTAGTTTGAGAGAAGAAGAGTGAAGAAATGAAGAAATAGAGAAAGTTTAGATTTCTGGGTAAGTGAGAGCGGTTTTTGACTTCAAACTTTATAAAAAAAATTGTTTCTTATAAATGGTGTCACCTAATTTTTACTACATGCAAAAATGAGAAATTGAACAGAAGTGACCTCCCCCTTATCCTTCACAAATTTACAAATTTTGATTGTAATATTTCTATCCACGTGCCTTACCTCCCCCTCTCATGTGTGTATTATGATGAGGCCTTTATGGAAAATATGTCATGCGAATCTTCATGCCGTATTCCAATAGTAGAAAATTGATTCTTCATTATTCTCCATTTAGGTATTGTCATGATGTCACTTAATTTTTTCTCCAATATTTACTCCTTCCTACTTATTCTACACATTCTTTCTCTGTCTCTACACTACATCCTTTATTAGTGAAACATATTATTCTTTTTTTATTAAATTCTTTTACCATCCAGTTATATGTTTCCTTTTAGTGTTTTATGTCGCATTGTGACTGATTTTTTAGGTTTACACTTCATATTAATGTGTCCCACATCATCCATATTTTTATGTGGAACCTCTCAAAATTTATCTCCTTTATTTGGGGTCATGAGTTCAAATCCTGAAAACTGCAAAAATAGTATTAATTTAACAACTACTTACATATTTTCATTTTACCATTTGATTTTAAAATCACTTTCCAAAAACTCAAATACATCATAATACATATATTATTTTATTATAAATCAATAATATGTTATGGATTCAATCTATTACAATAAATTATCCTTATTTTAAAAAATGTATTGAAAGAGACTGATTTAAAACTCATTTTGAACTAAAAATTCTAATAACATAATATTCTAATATTAATATATTAAATTAGAATCACATATTTAGTTTCTATTTAAAATAAAAAGTTAAAATTATAACAAATTCGAAAGTATATTAACTTAACACACACAAACACACGCGCAAAAACATGCTGCCTACACGGGAGCCGGCGTCACTGCTGCCTACAGTCGATTTGCCTCCGCTGCTTGTCGTGCATTCACAAGATCATTACACGTGGGTATATAACCCAGTATCCTATGGCTTTAAGAATTATGACGGAAACGATGGTCACCCAAGCTACATCCCAAAATGGGTTGATATGGGAAACGATGGTCACCCAAGCTACATCCCAAAATGGATTGATGTGGCAAGTGTTATGAAGGTTAAAAAGAATCATCCAATGTTCAAGATAAAGTATTTGTTTATTTAGTTTGAGAGAAGAAGAGTAAAGAAATGAAGTAATAGAGAAATCTTAGATTTCTGGGTAAGTGAGAGCGGTTTTTTTACTTCAAATAACAGAAGTGACCTCCCCCTTATCCTTCTCAAATATACATATTTTGATTGTAATATTTCTATCCACGTGCCTTACCTCCTCCTCTTCATTCCGAATTCCAATAGTAGAAAATTAATTCTTCATTATTCTCCATTTAGGTATTGTCATGATGTCACTTGATTTTTACTCCAATGATTACTCCTTCCTACTTATTCTACTCATTCTCTCTCTGCCTCTACACTACATCCTTTATTAGTGAAACATATTATTCTTTTTTTATTAAATTCTTTTACCATCTCAGTTATATGTTTCATTTTAGTGCTTTATGTCGCATTAGCGACTGATTTTTTAGGTTTACAATTCATATTAATGTGTGCCACATCATCCATATTTTTAGGTGGAACCTCTCAAAATTTATCTCTTTTATTTGGGTTCATGAGTTCAAATCCTGAAAACTGCAAAAATAATATTAATTTAACAACTACTTACATATTTTCATTTTAACATTTAATTTTAAAACACTTTCCAAAAACTCAAATGTAACATAATACATATATTATTTTATAATATATCAATAATATGTTATGGATTCAATCTATTACAATAATTTATCCTTATTTTAAAAAATGTATTGAAAGAGACTGATTTAAGACTCATTTTGAACTAAAATTGCCACTAACACAACATTCTATTATTAATATATTAAACTATAATCACATCTTGAGTTTCTATTTAAAATAAAAATTTCAAATTCTAACAATTTCAAAAGTATATTAACTTAACACACACACAAGTACACGCGCATGAACGTGCCTGCGCACACAAACACAAATTACTTTCATAAAATTTATGGAAGACTATTTCTATTTTTTGCATTTATTTTTAATTATATAAAAATAATATATAAGTAATTTTAATACATTTGGAGCCGGGTGTCACTCCTGCCTACAATCGATTTCACTCTGCTGCTTGTCGTGCATTCAGAAGATCATTACACGTGGGTATATAACCCAGTATACCATGGCTTCAAATTATGACTGAAACGATGGTCACCAAAGCTATATCCCAAAATGGCTCGATGTGGCAAGTGTTATGGTTTACGTTTGTGGTAGGGAAAAAAGAATCAGCCATTGTCAAGATAAAATATTTATTTGTTTATTTTGAGAGAAGAAGCCTGAAGAAATGAAGTAATAGTGAAAGTTTAGATTTTTGGGTAAGTGAGAGCGGTTTTTGACTTCAAATTTTATAAAAAAAAATTGTTTCTTATAGATGGTGTCACCTAATTTTTATTACATGCAAAAATGAGAAAATGAACAGAAGTGACCTCCCCCTTATCCTTCACAAATTTACATATTTTGATTGTAATATTTCTATCCAAATGCCTTACCTCCTCCTCTCATGTGTGTAGTATGATGAGGCCTTTCTGAAAAAAAATTCATTTGAATCTTCATGCCGAATTCCAATAGTAGAAAATTGATTCTTCATTATTCTCCATTTAGGTATTGTCATGATGTCACTTAATTTTTACTCCAATATTTACTACTTCCTACTTATTCTACCCATTCTCTCTCTGTCTCTACACTACATCCTTTATTAGTGAAACATATTATTATTTTTTATTAAATTCTTTTACCATCAAGTTATATGTTTATTTTAGTGCTTTATGTCGCATTGTGACTGATTTTTTAGATTTACACTTCATATTAATGTGTCCCACATCATCCATATTATTATGTGGAACCTCTCAAAATTTATCTCCTTTATTTGGGGTCATGAGTTCAAATCCTGAAAACTGCAAAAATAGTATTAATTTAACAACTACTTACATATTTTCATTTTACCATTTGATTTTAAAATCACTTTCCAAAAACTCAAATACATCATAATACATATATTATTTTATTATATATCAATAATATGTTATGGATTCAATCTATTACAATAAATTATCCTTATTTTAAAAAATGTATTGAAAGAGACTGATTTAAAACTCATTTTGAACTAAAAATTCTAATAACATAATAATCTATTATTAATATATTAAATTAGAATCACATATTTAGTTTCTATTTAAAATTAAAAGTTCAAATTCTAACAAATTCAAAAGTATATTAACTTAACACACAAACACACGCGCAAAAACGTGCGCGCGCGTACAAACACAAATTGCTTTCATAAAACTTATGGAAGACTATTTATATTTTTTGCATTTATTTTTTCATTATATAAAAATAATAGATAAGAAATTTATATATATATATATATATATATATATATATATATATATATATATATATATATATATATATATATATATATATATATATGTATATATATATATATATATATATCACGGGAGTCAGCGTCGCTGCTGCCTATAGTCGATTTGCCTCCGCTGCTTGTCTTGCATTCACAAGATCATTACACGTGGGTATATAACCCAGTATCCTATGGCTTTAAGAATTATGACTGAAACGATGGTAACCCAAGCTACATCCCAAAATGGCTTGATGTGGCAAGTGTTATGGTTCACATATGTGGGAGAGAAAAAAGAATCAGCCATTGTTCGAGATAAAGTATTTGTTTGTTTAGTTTGAGAGAAGAAGAGAGAATAAATGAAGTAATAGAGAAAGCTTAGATTTCTGGGTAAGTGAGAACGGTTTTTTACTTCAAATTTTATAAAACTTTTTGTTTCTTATAGATAGTTATACCTAATTTTTATTACATGTAAAAATGAGAAAATGAACAGAAGTGACCTGTCCCTTATCCTTCTCAAATATACATATTTTGATTGTAATATTTCTATCCACGTGCCTTACCTCCTCCTCTCATGTGTATATTATGATGAGTCCTTTCTGAAAAATTTCATGCGGATCTTCATGCCGAATTCCAATAGTAGAAAATTGATTCTTCATTATTCTCCATTTAGGTATTGTCATGATGTCACTTGATTTTTACTCCAATGTTTACTCCTTCCTACTTATTCTACTCATTCTCTCTTTGCCTCTACACTACATCCTTTATTAGTAAACCATATTATTCTTTTTTTATTAAATTCTTTTACCATCTCAGTTATATGTTTCATTTTAGTGCTTTATATCGCATTAGCGACTAATTTTTTAGGTTTACACTTCATATTAATGTGTACATCATCCATATTTTTATGTGGAACCTCTCAAAATTTATCTCCTTTATTTGGGTTCATGAGTTCAAATCCTGAAAACTGCAAAAATAGTATTAATTTAACAACTACTTACATATTTTCATTTTAACATTTGATTTTAAAATCACTTTCCAAAAACTCAAATATAACATAATACATATATTATTTTATAATATATCAATAATATGTTATGCATTCAATCTATTACAATATATTATCCTTATTTTAAAAAAAATGTATTGAAAGAGACTGATTTAAAACTCATTTTCAACTTAAAATTCTAATAACACAATATTCTATTATTAATATATTAAATTAGAATCACATATTTAGTTTCTATTTAAAATAAAAAGTTCAAATTCTAACAAATTCAAAATTATATTAAATTTAAAACACACACAAACACACGCGCAAAAACGTGGGTGCGCGCACAAACACAAATTACTTTCATAAAATTTATGGAAGACTATTTATATTTTTTGCATTTATTTTTTAATTATATATTCTATTGCTACCACGTGAGTCGGCGTCACTGTTGCCTACAGTCGATTTGCCTCCGCTGCTTGTCGTGCATTCACAAGATCATTACACGTGGGTATATAACCCAGTATCCTATGGCTTCAAGAATTATGACTGAAACGATGGTCACCCAAGCTACATCCCAAAATGGCTTGATGTGGCAAGTGTTATGGTTCACATTTGTGGGAGGGAAAAAAGAATCAGCCATTGTTCAAGATAAAGTAATTGTTTGTTTAGTTTGAGAGAAGAAGAGAGAATAAATGAAGTAATAGAGAAAACTTAGATTTCTGGGTAAGTGAGAGCGGTTTTTGACTTCAAATTTTATAAAACTTTTTGTTTCTTATAGATGTAAAATGGCTTGATGTAAAAAATTTTATTAGATGTAAAAATGAGAAAATGAACAGAAGTGACCTCCCCCTTATCCTTCTCAAATATACATATTTTGATGGTAATATTTATATTCACATGCCTTACCTCCTTCTCTCATGTGTATATTATGATGAGTCCTTTCTGAAAAATTTCATGCGGATCTTCATGCCGAATTCCAATAGTAGACCATTGATTCTTCATTATTCTCCATTTAGGTATTGTCATGATGTCACTTGATTTTTTCTCCAATATTTACTCCTTCCTACTTATTCTACACATTCTTTCTCTGTCTCTACACTACATCCTTTATTAGTGAAACATATTATTCTTTTTTTATTAAATTCTTTTACCATCCAGTTATATGTTTCCTTTTAGTGTTTTATGTCGCATTGTGACTGATTTTTTAGGTTTACACTTCATATTAATGTGTCCCACATCATCCATATTTTTATGTGGAACCTCTCAAAATTTATCTCCTTTATTTGGGGTCATGAGTTCAAATCCTGAAAACTGCAAAAATAGTATTAATTTAACAACTACTTACATATTTTCATTTTACCATTTGATTTTAAAATCACTTTCCAAAAACTCAAATACATCATAATACATATATTATTTTATTATAAATCAATAATATGTTATGGATTCAATCTATTACAATAAATTATCCTTATTTTAAAAAATGTATTGAAAGAGACTGATTTAAAACTCATTTTGAACTAAATATTCTAATAACATAATATTCTAATATTAATATATTAAATTAGAATCACATATTTAGTTTCTATTTAAAATAAAAAGTTAAAATTATAACAAATTCGAAAGTATATTAACTTAACACACACAAACACACGCGCAAAAACATGCTGCCTACACGGGAGCCGGCGTCACTGCTGCCTACAGTCGATTTGCCTCCGCTGCTTGTCGTGCATTCACAAGATCATTACACGTGGGTATATAACCCAGTATCCTATGGCTTTAAGAATTATGACGGAAACGATGGTCACCCAAGCTACATCCCAAAATGGGTTGATATGGGAAACGATGGTCACCCAAGCTACATCCCAAAATGGGTTGATGTGGCAAGTGTTATGGAAGGGAAAAAAGAATCATCCAATGTTCAAGATAAAGTATTTGTTTATTTAGTTTGAGAGAAGAAGAGTAAAGAAATGAAGTAATAGAGAAATCTTAGATTTCTGGGTAAGTGAGAGCGGTTTTTTACTTCAAATAACAGAAGTGACCTCCCCCTTATCCTTCTCAAATATACATATTTTGATTGTAATATTTCTATCCACGTGCCTTACCTCCTCCTCTTCATTCCGAATTCCAATAGTAGAAAATTAATTCTTCATTATTCTCCATTTAGGTATTGTCATGATGTCACTTGATTTTTACTCCAATGATTACTCCTTCCTACTTATTCTACTCATTCTCTCTCTGCCTCTACACTACATCCTTTATTAGTGAAACATATTATTCTTTTTTTATTAAATTCTTTTACCATCTCAGTTATATGTTTCATTTTAGTGCTTTATGTCGCATTAGCGACTGATTTTTTAGGTTTACAATTCATATTAATGTGTGCCACATCATCCATATTTTTAGGTGGAACCTCTCAAAATTTATCTCTTTTATTTGGGTTCATGAGTTCAAATCCTGAAAACTGCAAAAATAATATTAATTTAACAACTACTTACATATTTTCATTTTAACATTTAATTTTAAAACACTTTCCAAAAACTCAAATGTAACATAATACATATATTATTTTATAATATATCAATAATATGTTATGGATTCAATCTATTACAATAATTTATCCTTATTTTAAAAAATGTATTGAAAGAGACTGATTTAAGACTCATTTTGAACTAAAATTGCCACTAACACAACATTCTATTATTAATATATTAAACTATAATCACATCTTGAGTTTCTATTTAAAATAAAAATTTCAAATTCTAACAATTTCAAAAGTATATTAACTTAACACACACACAAGTACACGCGCATGAACGTGCCCGCGCACACAAACACAAATTACTTTCATAAAATTTATGGAAGACTATTTCTATTTTTTGCATTTATTTTTAATTATATAAAAATAATATATAAGTAATTTTAATACATTTGGAGCCGGTGTCACTCCTGCCTACAATCGATTTCACTCTGCTGCTTGTCGTGCATTCAGAAGATCATTACACGTGGGTATATAACCCAGTATACTATGGCTTCAAATTATGACTGAAACGATGGTCACCAAAGCTATATCCCAAAATGGCTCGATGTGGCAAGTGTTATGGTTTACGTTTGTGGTAGGGAAAAAAGAATCAGCCATTGTCAAGATAAAATATTTATTTGTTTATTTTGAGAGAAGAAGCCTGAAGAAATGAAGTAATAGTGAAAGTTTAGATTTTTGGGTAAGTGAGAGCGGTTTTTGACTTCAAATTTTATAAAAAAAAATTGTTTCTTATAGATGGTGTCACCTAATTTTTATTACATGCAAAAATGAGAAAATGAACAGAAGTGACCTCCCCCTTATCCTTCACAAATTTACATATTTTGATTGTAATATTTCTATCCAAATGCCTTACCTCCTCCTCTCATGTGTGTAGTATGATGAGGCCTTTCTGAAAAAAAATTCATTTGAATCTTCATGCCGAATTCCAATAGTAGAAAATTGATTCTTCATTATTCTCCATTTAGGTATTGTCATGATGTCACTTAATTTTTACTCCAATATTTACTACTTCCTACTTATTCTACCCATTCTCTCTCTGTCTCTACACTACATCCTTTATTAGTGAAACATATTATTATTTTTTATTAAATTCTTTTATCATCAAGTTATATGTTTATTTTAGTGCTTTATGTCGCATTGTGACTGATTTTTTAGATTTACACTTCATATTAATGTGTCCCACATCATCCATATTATTATGTGGAACCTCTCAAAATTTATCTCCTTTATTTGGGGTCATGAGTTCAAATCCTGAAAACTGCAAAAATAGTATTAATTTAACAACTACTTACATATTTTCATTTTACCATTTGATTTTAAAATCACTTTCCAAAAACTCAAATACATCATAATACATATATTATTTTATTATATATCAATAATATGTTATGGATTCAATCTATTACAATAAATTATCCTTATTTTAAAAAATGTATTGAAAGAGACTGATTTAAAACTCATTTTGAACTAAAAATTCTAATAACATAATAATCTATTATTAATATATTAAATTAGAATCACATATTTAGTTTCTATTTAAAATTAAAAGTTCAAATTCTAACAAATTCAAAAGTATATTAACTTAACACACAAACACACGCGCAAAAACGTGCGCGCGCGTACAAACACAAATTGCTTTCATAAAACTTATGGAAGACTATTTATATTTTTTGCATTTATTTTTTCATTATATAAAAATAATAGATAAGAAATATTATATATATATATATATATATATATATATATATATATATATATATATATATATATATATATATATATGTATATATATATATATATATATCACGGGAGTCAGCGTCGCTGCTGCCTATAGTCGATTTGCCTCCGCTGCTTGTCTTGCATTCACAAGATCATTACACGTGGGTATATAACCCAGTATCCTATGGCTTTAAGAATTATGACTGAAACGATGGTAACCCAAGCTACATCCCAAAATGGCTTGATGTGGCAAGTGTTATGGTTCACATATGTGGGAGAGAAAAAAGAATCAGCCATTGTTCGAGATAAAGTATTTGTTTGTTTAGTTTGAGAGAAGAAGAGAGAATAAATGAAGTAATAGAGAAAGCTTAGATTTCTGGGTAAGTGAGAACGGTTTTTTACTTCAAATTTTATAAAACTTTTTGTTTCTTATAGATAGTTATACCTAATTTTTATTACATGTAAAAATGAGAAAATGAACAGAAGTGACCTGTCCCTTATCCTTCTCAAATATACATATTTTGATTGTAATATTTCTATCCACGTGCCTTACCTCCTCCTCTCATGTGTATATTATGATGAGTCCTTTCTGAAAAATTTCATGCGGATCTTCATGCCGAATTCCAATAGTAGAAAATTGATTCTTCATTATTCTCCATTTAGGTATTGTCATGATGTCACTTGATTTTTACTCCAATGTTTACTCCTTCCTACTTATTACTCATTCTCTCTTTGCCTCTACACTACATCCTTTATTAGTAAACCATATTATTCTTTTTTTATTAAATTCTTTTACCATCTCAGTTATATGTTTCATTTTAGTGCTTTATATCGCATTAGCGACTAATTTTTTAGGTTTACACTTCATATTAATGTGTACATCATCCATATTTTTATGTGGAACCTCTCAAAATTTATCTCCTTTATTTGGGTTCATGAGTTCAAATCCTGAAAACTGCAAAAATAGTATTAATTTAACAACTACTTACATATTTTCATTTTAACATTTGATTTTAAAATCACTTTCCAAAAACTCAAATATAACATAATACATATATTATTTTATAATATATCAATAATATGTTATGCATTCAATCTATTACAATATATTATCCTTATTTTAAAAAAAAATGTATTGAAAGAGACTGATTTAAAACTCATTTTCAACTTAAAATTCTAATAACACAATATTCTATTATTAATATATTAAATTAGAATCACATATTTAGTTTCTATTTAAAATAAAAAGTTCAAATTCTAACAAATTCAAAATTATATTAAATTTAAAACACACACAAACACACGCGCAAAAACGTGGGTGCGCGCACAAACACAAATTACTTTCATAAAATTTATGGAAGACTATTTATATTTTTTGCATTTATTTTTTAATTATATATTCTATTGCTACCACGTGAGTCGGCGTCACTGTTGCCTACAGTCGATTTGCCTCCGCTGCTTGTCGTGCATTCACAAGATCATTACACGTGGGTATATAACCCAGTATCCTATGGCTTCAAGAATTATGACTGAAACGATGGTCACCCAAGCTACATCCCAAAATGGCTTGATGTGGCAAGTGTTATGGTTCACATTTGTGGGAGGGAAAAAAGAATCAGCCATTGTTCAAGATAAAGTAATTGTTTGTTTAGTTTGAGAGAAGAAGAGAGAATAAATGAAGTAATAGAGAAAACTTAGATTTCTGGGTAAGTGAGAGCGGTTTTTGACTTCAAATTTTATAAAACTTTTTGTTTCTTATAGATGTAAAATGGCTTGATGTAAAAAATTTTATTAGATGTAAAAATGAGAAAATGAACAGAAGTGACCTCCCCCTTATCCTTCTCAAATATACATATTTTGATGGTAATATTTATATTCACATGCCTTACCTCCTTCTCTCATGTGTATATTATGATGAGTCCTTTCTGAAAAATTTCATGCGGATCTTCATGCCGAATTCCAATAGTAGACCATTGATTCTTCATTATTCTCCATTTAGGTATTGTCATGATGTCACTTGATTTTTTCTCCAATATTTACTCCTTCCTACTTATTCTACACATTCTTTCTCTGTCTCTACACTACATCCTTTATTAGTGAAACATATTATTCTTTTTTTATTAAATTCTTTTACCATCCAGTTATATGTTTCCTTTTAGTGTTTTATGTCGCATTGTGACTGATTTTTTAGGTTTACACTTCATATTAATGTGTCCCACATCATCCATATTTTTATGTGGAACCTCTCAAAATTTATCTCCTTTATTTGGGGTCATGAGTTCAAATCCTGAAAACTGCAAAAATAGTATTAATTTAACAACTACTTACATATTTTCATTTTACCATTTGATTTTAAAATCACTTTCCAAAAACTCAAATACATCATAATACATATATTATTTTATTATAAATCAATAATATGTTATGGATTCAATCTATTACAATAAATTATCCTTATTTTAAAAAATGTATTGAAAGAGACTGATTTAAAACTCATTTTGAACTAAATATTCTAATAACATAATATTCTAATATTAATATATTAAATTAGAATCACATATTTAGTTTCTATTTAAAATAAAAAGTTAAAATTATAACAAATTCGAAAGTATATTAACTTAACACACACAAACACACGCGCAAAAACATGCTGCCTACACGGGAGCCGGCGTCACTGCTGCCTACAGTCGATTTGCCTCCGCTGCTTGTCGTGCATTCACAAGATCATTACACGTGGGTATATAACCCAGTATCCTATGGCTTTAAGAATTATGACGGAAACGATGGTCACCCAAGCTACATCCCAAAATGGGTTGATATGGGAAACGATGGTCACCCAAGCTACATCCCAAAATGGGTTGATGTGGCAAGTGTTATGGAAGGGAAAAAAGAATCATCCAATGTTCAAGATAAAGTATTTGTTTATTTAGTTTGAGAGAAGAAGAGTAAAGAAATGAAGTAATAGAGAAATCTTAGATTTCTGGGTAAGTGAGAGCTGTTTTTTACTTCAAATAACAGAAGTGACCTCCCCCTTATCCTTCTCAAATATACATATTTTGATTGTAATATTTCTATCCACGTGCCTTACCTCCTCCTCTTCATTCCGAATTCCAATAGTAGAAAATTAATTCTTCATTATTCTCCATTTAGGTATTGTCATGATGTCACTTGATTTTTACTCCAATGATTACTCCTTCCTACTTATTCTACTCATTCTCTCTCTGCCTCTACACTACATCCTTTATTAGTGAAACATATTATTCTTTTTTTATTAAATTCTTTTACCATCTCAGTTATATGTTTCATTTTAGTGCTTTATGTCGCATTAGCGACTGATTTTTTAGGTTTACAATTCATATTAATGTGTGCCACATCATCCATATTTTTAGGTGGAACCTCTCAAAATTTATCTCTTTTATTTGGGTTCATGAGTTCAAATCCTGAAAACTGCAAAAATAATATTAATTTAACAACTACTTACATATTTTCATTTTAACATTTAATTTTAAAACACTTTCCAAAAACTCAAATGTAACATAATACATATATTATTTTATAATATATCAATAATATGTTATGGATTCAATCTATTACAATAATTTATCCTTATTTTAAAAAATGTATTGAAAGAGACTGATTTAAGACTCATTTTGAACTAAAATTGCCACTAACACAACATTCTATTATTAATATATTAAACTATAATCACATCTTGAGTTTCTATTTAAAATAAAAATTTCAAATTCTAACAATTTCAAAAGTATATTAACTTAACACACACACAAGTACACGCGCATGAACGTGCCCGCGCACACAAACACAAATTACTTTCATAAAATTTATGGAAGACTATTTCTATTTTTTGCATTTATTTTTAATTATATAAAAATAATATATAAGTAATTTTAATACATTTGGAGCCGGTGTCACTCCTGCCTACAATCGATTTCACTCTGCTGCTTGTCGTGCATTCAGAAGATCATTACACGTGGGTATATAACCCAGTATACTATGGCTTCAAATTATGACTGAAACGATGGTCACCAAAGCTATATCCCAAAATGGCTCGATGTGGCAAGTGTTATGGTTTACGTTTGTGGTAGGGAAAAAAGAATCAGCCATTGTCAAGATAAAATATTTATTTGTTTATTTTGAGAGAAGAAGCCTGAAGAAATGAAGTAATAGTGAAAGTTTAGATTTTTGGGTAAGTGAGAGCGGTTTTTGACTTCAAATTTTATTAAAAAAAATTGTTTCTTATAGATGGTGTCACCTAATTTTTATTACATGCAAAAATGAGAAAATGAACAGAAGTGACCTCCCCCTTATACTTCACAAATTTACATATTTTGATTGTAATATTTCTATCCAAATGCCTTACCTCCTCCTCTCATGTGTCTAGTATGATGAGGCCTTTCTGAAAAAAAATTCATTTGAATCTTCATGCCGAATTCCAATAGTAGAAAATTGATTCTTCATTATTCTCCATTTAGGTATTGTCATGATGTCACTTAATTTTTACTCCAATATTTACTACTTCCTACTTATTCTACCCATTCTCTCTCTGTCTCTACACTACATCCTTTATTAGTGAAACATATTATTATTTTTTATTAAATTCTTTTACCATCAAGTTATATGTTTATTTTAGTGCTTTATGTCGCATTGTGACTGATTTTTTAGATTTACACTTCATATTAATGTGTCCCACATCATCCATATTATTATGTGGAACCTCTCAAAATTTATCTCCTTTATTTGGGGTCATGAGTTCAAATCCTGAAAACTGCAAAAATAGTATTAATTTAACAACTACTTACATATTTTCATTTTACCATTTGATTTTAAAATCACTTTCCAAAAACTCAAATACATCATAATACATATATTATTTTATTATATATCAATAATATGTTATGGATTCAATCTATTACAATAAATTATCCTTATTTTAAAAAATGTATTGAAAGAGACTGATTTAAAACTCATTTTGAACTAAAAATTCTAATAACATAATAATCTATTATTAATATATTAAATTAGAATCACATATTTAGTTTCTATTTAAAATTAAAAGTTCAAATTCTAACAAATTCAAAAGTATATTAACTTAACACACAAACACACGCGCAAAAACATGCGCGCGCGTACAAACACAAATTGCTTTCATAAAACTTATGGAAGACTATTTATATTTTTTGCATTTATTTTTTCATTATATAAAAATAATAGATAAGAAATTTATATATATATATATATATATATATATATATATATATATATATATATATATATATATATATATATATATATATATATATATATATATATATATATATATATATATATATATATATATCACGGGAGTCAGCGTCGCTGCTGCCTATAGTCGATTTGCCTCCGCTGCTTGTCTTGCATTCACAAGATCATTACACGTGGGTATATAACCCAGTATCCTATGGCTTTAAGAATTATGACTGAAACGATGGTAACCCAAGCTACATCCCAAAATGGCTTGATGTGGCAAGTGTTATGGTTCACATATGTGGGACAGAAAAAAGAATCAGCCATTGTTCGAGATAAAGTATTTGTTTGTTTAGTTTGAGAGAAGAAGAGAGAATAAATGAAGTAATAGAGAAAGCTTAGATTTCTGGGTAAGTGAGAACGGTTTTTTACTTCAAATTTTATAAAACTTTTTGTTTCTTATAGATAGTTATACCTAATTTTTATTACATGTAAAAATGAGAAAATGAACAGAAGTGACCTGTCCCTTATCCTTCTCAAATATACATATTTTGATTGTAATATTTCTATCCACGTGCCTTACCTCCTCCTCTCATGTGTATATTATGATGAGTCCTTTCTGAAAAATTTCATGCGGATCTTCATGCCGAATTCCAATAGTAGAAAATTGATTCTTCATTATTCTCCATTTAGGTATTGTCATGATGTCACTTGATTTTTACTCCAATGTTTACTCCTTCCTACTTATTCTACTCATTCTCTCTTTGCCTCTACACTACATCCTTTATTAGTAAACCATATTATTCTTTTTTTATTAAATTCTTTTACCATCTCAGTTATATGTTTCATTTTAGTGCTTTATATCGCATTAGCGACTAATTTTTTAGGTTTACACTTCATATTAATGTGTACATCATCCATATTTTTATGTGGAACCTCTCAAAATTTATCTCCTTTATTTGGGTTCATGAGTTCAAATCCTGAAAACTGCAAAAATAGTATTAATTTAACAACTACTTACATATTTTCATTTTAACATTTGATTTTAAAATCACTTTCCAAAAACTCAAATATAACATAATACATATATTATTTTATAATATATCAATAATATGTTATGCATTCAATCTATTACAATATATTATCCTTATTTTAAAAAAAATGTATTGAAAGAGACTGATTTAAAACTCATTTTCAACTTAAAATTCTAATAACACAATATTCTATTATTAATATATTAAATTAGAATCACATATTTAGTTTCTATTTAAAATAAAAAGTTCAAATTCTAACAAATTCAAAATTATATTAAATTTAAAACACACACAAACACACGCGCAAAAACGTGGGTGCGCGCACAAACACAAATTACTTTCATAAAATTTATGGAAGACTATTTATATTTTTTGCATTTATTTTTTAATTATATATTCTATTGCTACCACATGAGTCGGCGTCACTGCTGCCTACAGTCGATTTGCCTCCGCTGCTTGTCGTGCATTCACAAGATCATTACACGTGGGTATATAACCCAGTATCCTATGGCTTCAAGAATTATGACTGAAACGATGGTCACCCAAGCTACATCCCAAAATGGCTTGATGTGGCAAGTGTTATGGTTCACATTTGTGGGAGGGAAAAAAGAATCAGCCATTGTTCAAGATAAAGTAATTGTTTGTTTAGTTTGAGAGAAGAAGAGAGAATAAATGAAGTAATAGAGAAAACTTAGATTTCTGGGTAAGTGAGAGCGGTTTTTGACTTCAAATTTTATAAAACTTTTTGTTTCTTATAGATGTAAAATGGCTTGATGTAAAAAATTTTATTAGATGTAAAAATGAGAAAATGAACAGAAGTGACCTCCCCCTTATCCTTCTCAAATATACATATTTTGATGGTAATATTTATATTCACATGCCTTACCTCCTTCTCTCATGTGTATATTATGATGAGTCCTTTCTGAAAAATTTCATGCGGATCTTCATGCCGAATTCCAATAGTAGACCATTGATTCTTCATTATTCTCCATTTAGGTATTGTCATGATGTCACTTGATTTTTACTCCAATGTTTACTCCTTCCTACTTATTCTACTCATTCTCTCTCTGCCTCTACACTACATCCTTTATTAGTGAAACATATTATTCTTTTTTTATTAAATTCTTTTACCATCTGAGTTATATGTTTCATTATAATGCTTTATGTCGCATTAGCGACTGCTTTTTAGGTTAACACTTCATATTAATGTGTGCCACATCATCCATATTTTTATGTGGAACCTCTCAAAATTTATCTCCTTTATTTGGGTTCATGAGTTCAAATCCTGAAAACTGCAAAAATAGTATTAATTAAAAACTACTTACATATTTTCATTTTAACATTTGATTTTAAAATCACTTTCCAAAAAATCAAATATATTATAATACATCTATTATTTTATAATATATCAATAATATGTTATGGATTCAATCTATTACAATAATTTATCCTTATTATAAAAAATGTATTGAAAGAAACTGATTTAAGACTCATTTTGAACTAAAAATGCCACTAACACAACATTCTATTATTAATATATTAAACTAGAATCACATCTTGAGTTTCTATTTAAAATAAAAATTTTAAATTCTAACAAATTCAAAAGTATATTAACTTAACACACACAGACACACGCGCATGAACGTGCCCGCGTACACAAACACAAATAACTTTCATAAAATTTATGGAAGACTATTTCTATTTTTTGCATGTATATATATATATATATATATATATATATATATATATATATATATATATATATATATATATATATATATATATATATATATATATATATATATATATATAATTTTTATTGCCACCATGGGAGCCGGCGTCACTGCTGCCTACAGTCGATTTGCCTACGATGCTTGTCGTGCATTCACAAGATCATTACACGTGGGTATATAACCCAGTATACTATGGCTTCAAGAATTATGACTGAAACGATGATCACCAAAGCTACATCCCAAAATGGCATGATGTGGCAAGTGTTATGGTTTACGTTTGTGGGAGGGAAAAAAGAATCAGCCATTGTTCAAGATAAAGTATTTGTTTGTTTAGTTTGAGAGAAGAAGAGTGAAGAAATGAAGTAATAGAGAAAGCTTAGATTTATGGGTAAGTGAGAGCGGTTTTTGACTTCAAATTTTATTAAAAAAATTGTTTCTTATAGATGGTGTCACCTAATTTTTATTACATGTAAAAATGAGAAAATGAACAGAAGTGACCTCCCCCTTATCCTTCACAAATTTACATATTTTGATTGTTATATTTCTATCCACGTGTCATACCACCTCCTCTCATGTTTGTATTATGATGAGGCCTTTCTGAAAAAAATTTCATGCGAATCTTTATGCTGAATTCCAATATTAGAAAATTGATTCTTCATTATTCTCCATTTAGGTATTGTCATGATGTCATTTAATTTTTACTCCAATGTTTACTCCTTCCTACTTATTCTACTCATTCTCTCTCTGTCTCTACACTACATCCTTTATTAGTGAGAGATATTATTCTTTTTTTATTAAATTCTTTTACCATCTCAGTTATATGTTTCATTTTAGTGCTTTATGTCGCATTGCGACTGATTTTTTAGGTTTACACTTCATATTAATGTGTCTCACATCATCCATATTTTTATGTGGAACCTCTCAAAATTTATCTCCTTTATTTGGGGTCATGAGTTCAAATCCTGAAAACTACAAAAATAGTATTAGTATTAATTTAACAATTACTTACATATTTTCATTTTGCCATTTGATTTTAAAATCACTTTCCAAAAATTCAAATACATCATAATACATTCCTGACAACCCTTCGCGAACTCGACGCAATCTTTCAAGATAGTAGGCCAATATAGTCCTTGTCGAAACAACAACCA
>CATIWC010002588.1:0-95381 GCA_948472305.1 Vicia faba | reverse complement strand
GAAGATGGTGCGGCGATGGCGATGAAGATGGTGATACCGGCGGCAGAACATCGGTAGATGGTGGAGATATCGAATCTAGGGTTTTAGAGAATGAAACCTAAATCCCTTTCTGTCAACTCTTCTGTAGATCCCCCTGCTCTCTATAATTTTCCCCCTCTTTGTAATGTGTTTTTCGTCTTTTCAATCTCCTCCCATTTGTTGTTCTTAGTTATTAGGTTTTTATAGTTTAGGAGAACTAGGTTTTTAGGCAATAATTAAGAATAGGAAATAAGTTAATTGTGTCTATAATTTTAATTGTAATTTATTAGGATTTAAATAAGAATTAATCCAACATCAATTTGATTCTGTTTTGGTTTGTTCTGTATTGATGTTTTGATTTCGTTTCTGTATTTAGTTTGTTCTTGTTTTGGAAAAAATTGAATGTTAATAAAATTGTTTGGGTTTTCTGTTTCAATCAGTTCTGCCTCTGAGATTTGCACAGTAACAATTCGTACGCGTTTTTTTGTTATCTGGACCAAAACAAAATTAACGACATGGGCCTACATTTTGGCTTGGACTGTAACGATTTTGGACTGTGTGATTTGAGCTTCAAGTTCTTTTTTTGCCTCTTAATCAAACGTTTTTTTCACAAATTAATAACAAATATAATTTTAAATAATAATAATAATGTTAATGGTAATATAATAATACTAATTATAATAAGAATGATTAATAACAAAAATTAATTAAAATTGAATAATAATAAAAATTCAGAAATTGACTTTCAATTATTCTGATTAAGAAGCTAGGCCTATCAAGAAAAACTTTGGTGGGCCTATCTGATCACCAATGCACCAACCCCCTTATAACTTAAGATGGACTCTTGATCTATTGGGCCTCTGGAGTAAATTGATATGGGTCAATCTTATGACAACAAAAATGTACCCCGTGTCCTTTATTATCCAACAGCAAAGAAAAAACAAATGGGTCGGCTGAATAATTTAATGGGCCTATCCCAATAAGCGTATACCCCATCTCTTAACTTTAAACTCTCCAAAAAAATATAAATAATCTAAAAGAAAAGTAACGTAATGTTATTATCCGGTAGGACAAATTTGGGGTATGACAGTATCTCGTGAGAGTGTCAAGATACGAATAATTTTATATATCCTCAACTTTTCCTTGTGTTGTTGGTCAGACAAAAAAACATCCTAATAGTCAGCCCCACCTATGGCTAGAGCAATAGAAGCACGCCGAGTATAATACACCAAAGATGACAATTTATCCTCAAGAGTATGCCCGATGAAGTAGGCTAGATAAGAACATGCTTCCTCCAAAGAAGACACCTAATTTTCTTTCATAGTACGGGGGCTCAACCTCAACAACTATGCAAAAGCTGGAGGAATCACCGCACACGATGGCCTTCGAGAATCATTTAAAGTAATTTCATCAAGCCTTAAAGAGGAAGGAGTCTCGATTATCCGCGAAGTATTTGAAGGACCCATTTCCTCCTGAGGTTGCCGGATTCCACGCCTTTGTAGGTAGAGTGCGTCTTCATCTTTCATTGAATATGCAAATAATGATTACTAAGGTAAGCACATTGTAAATGGATGAAATAACAATAGGGGAAAACTACATCTAAAAACTCACTAAAAATGACCTTTCTCTCCTCCTTGGTACCGAGACCCATCATAATGTAAGTTTTGATTAGTTTCGAGCGCTTCCGTGAAGCTTCATTCTGGGTAGTAACACCCCAGGGTAACCCAACTTTTTGACAAAACCCACCAGTCGTTGCTTCATATGCAGATCCTCCTGAGATAGATCGTCCTCTTTATATACATATATTTCATTCCCTGTGAATAAGTGCTCGTTATTATAGTACTTAGGAAATAATCTGGTACACATGCCTCCCACTCAGTTCCATATGTTGCATATCGTTGCGCGAGCCTTTGGGCAAAGAGGGTTGACCAAGAAGAATCAATTTTTGAAATGCTTCAAGCTTTCAAAAAAAATCCCAAGAAACTACGAACAACTTGCACCAGATTAATCAAACCATAACATTGCGCCTGATTCGTAGAACTTTGAAGATATGGAAGAAAAGGGATAAATAGAGCTTCCTATTTAAACATTCACATCAATAATGGAAGACTTTTACATACACTTAACTCATAGGATGCAATTGTGACGGGGAAACCATAAAGTGATTTAGAACTTCTATTTCAAAGTTGTTGAAGGGTATTTAAAGACCGAGTATCGAGAAGATACACTGGTAAAAAGGGACGACACATTCACCATACTTGCTACAGATTAGGAAGAGACCAACCGAAGGTGGACCAACCTCCCAGAAGGCTCTATCAAGACCACCCTCTCGAGAGAATACAAAAACAATGGAGAAAGAGACAAGTTCAAACTAGAAGGCATAAGTATTTTTTTACTCTGATAAACGCTACCTTTTACTAGCAGAGAGAGGAAAAGCCTTGTAGAAAAGTAAGAAACAATGAAGGAAATAGAACGTCTAAAAAAAAGCAAAATTGAATCTTTAAAAATCCTAAGATGACTTACTAAAATGGATAAACCTTATCACTGCTCCAAATCATCTTAGTGAAAAACTCAAGTGGTTCAGTTCCCGAAGGTCATTATGAGGGTACCAACAAAAAGACATTTAAAGCATTAGGTGCATTAAAGGCACAAATTCCCAAGAAACAATATCGTGTTATCTTAGTTTTCCATTTAATCTAATAGAGTGATCGGCGAACGAGACAAATACGATAAACCCTTGCACATTCATACAAAGACAAAGGCTTAGGGGACAACTATTTCGGGATAACCAAAGGCCATTGGCCGACCAGCTGACAAAAGCAATGATTCATTCAAATTTTTCATTGCATAGGGAAACTACCCTATAAAAGAGTACAAGTGGTCCAGGGCCAAGAAACATTCAACTGCTTACCGCATCCCACACCTAAAAATTAGCGGGTTGTTACTAACCCTTCTATTATATAAAGGACACACATGAAGAATTTCAGATACATAATTTCAAATTCAAATTTCATTCACTCTTCTCCTTCAGAAATTGTCTTGAGTGTTTGAGTATAACCTTGTAGGTCACTTTCTCCTACTTTGCATATGAGATTCAAGTCCACTATCGTTCATCACAACCATCGATCCTTCGATCAATTATGGTTCCATAACAAAACAGGTTATAAATTTGAAAATTATATATATATATATATATATATATATATATATATATATATATATATATATATATATATATATATATATATATATATATATATATATATATATATATATATATATATATATATATATATATATATATATATATATATATATATAGTATTCGAATGTGCGTTTAAAAAACTGTAATATAATTATTAAGATATATTATCTAAGCGAGAGATCGGTGAAATATTTTATATTTAAATATTATTTAGTTATTATATTTCAATAATTATTATATGGATATATATTATATATATATATATATATATATATATATATATATATATATATATATATATATATATATATATATATATATATATATATATATATATATATATATATATATATATATATATATATATATATATATATATATATATATATATATATATATATATATATATATATATATATATATATGGACTAAGGTCCTCAATATAATATATTATATACAGTAAGTATATTATCTCTTCTTTTTAAAAGAGTGTTCAAGGCTTTAGGATTATCGACCGAAAAAGATCCATAAGTCAACCAATGTCAATCACTTGTCTATATTTTTGTATTTCAGAATTATCACGAAAAAAAAATTTTATTCAATAGATTTTGTATTCTTACAAACTCATCTGTCATACACTAACACGCCACTAATTATGTAATTATATACATATTTATTTCTTATTTTATTCTAAAATAAAATATTTGTTATAATATGTTGGAATATGAAATAAAATTTGAATCGTGGATCTTTTTTTTCTTCTTTTAATACCTTTTTGGCTCTAACTCTACAAGAATCTGTCGATATTTTGGATAAAATTCTATTATTCGTAGGAATCAATTGCTACTCCTCTCTTCCAACGGAATGACTTATGACTTATTTTATTCTAAAGATCGACTACTTTAATTCCTATTTTAAAAATCGATAATTCTCTCTCTCTCTCTCTCTCTCATAAAAAGGAAATGTAGAGATTAATTTGTTGTTTTCATTAAATCATGTGTCAATAAGAAGAAAGAGAAATTATTAATTAAATATTAAATATGTCTTTTAATCCCATTAAATATAAATCTAATGGTTGGTATTAAATTCTCACATTCTCATATAACTTAATCATTCTCATTTGATATGTTTTAAATATGAGGACATATCTAGTGGGAATTGATAAGTTATATGAGAATGTAAAAATAAATAAAAATCATTAAATTTAAAAAAAGAAAGGTTAAAATTAAATCATCGTTTTCACTAAATCACGTGTCATTAAGAAAAAAGAAAAATGATTAAACAAATTTTAAAAATATTTTTTAACATTAACCATTAAATATAAATCATATAACATTCTCACATTCCCATTAATTCTAAAATATTATTGAATAAGTGGTTGTATGAGAATGAAGATGGAAAAGGATGGTTGGTTGGAGAAAAAAAAGATATGGTGTCCGAAGCAACTTTCATTGCCAAGCACTTATCATCGTCAATTTGTGGCCCATAGACCACAGTACACCACAAAATTAGCAAGACACCATAGTTTGCTCGATCTGTAGCATAGTGACTATGTTGATTTATCTCCATAGCTTGTCACCTGCTCTAGAGTGTAGGACACGGTCTTAAATGTACTTTATATATATATATATATATATATATATATATATATATATATATATATATATATATATATATATATATATATATATATATATATATATATATATATATATATATATATATATATATAACGTGATTTTTAACTCTAAACTAGCTGACAAAAGAATTATTAATGGTAAGGTGTGTTTAGTTGTAACCTTATTAAGAACCATTCATATTTGATACCGTAGGACACATATCATGTGAGTGCTTTGCAATTTGTACTATATACAGTATACAGGGTCATCTTAGAAAGTGTGAAAAACGGTCTATTGTACAGTATTCAAAAATTTTAAGATTAATTTATAATTAAATAGATTCTCATAAAATATTTTTTAACTTAAATTATAATTATGTAAAATATTTGTATATTTTATCCTTATTAAATTGAGACTAACGAACTTTTAAAAATTTGAAACAACCCCGATAACGTATGGTCGGTTAGAAGACTCGTATATGATTGAACATCATGTGTGGATTTTGTCAAAGGTTTCCTACTTGTTCTGATTTATTAGAGAGAGTTAATTGAACTTGAATAATAATATCATATTCATGTGCCACTTAAAATGTGTGGGTCCTTTTTGGGTGGATTTGGTTTGTGAATATTTTGAGACTTGTTCCATGGAAGACTTGGTCTTAAATCTAATCAACCAATAAGGCTCCACAATATTTGGACATCAACTGATTTAATGTCAGTACCGACGGTGAAATGGTTGTCCATTTTTACTTCATTTCAAACACGGTGCTATCTTTTTCTCCATGTCTCTTTAACTTAAATTTTACTCTTATTTTTGAATTTTGTGTTTCATACGAGATTAGAGGTATACACAAGTCACAAGCATAGATCTAGTTATTGATCTAATTGTTAGAGATTTTGAGAAGCGAGACTCGAAAGTATTAATGAACTAAACGCTTGAATTTAAGTGACTTTGATATCATATATTTATTCAAAATTTTAAGTAATAGGGATAAGAGTTACTACTCATATAAATTCAACATTCTCTCAACTTCTAATTGATGTGGGACTTTAACACTTTAACACTTGAAACTCAACAATCTCTTTCACAAACATATCACTAGTCATTCATCCACAATAGGATTCACTTCTACCCCCACTCGAGTCAATCAGGACTCTGATACCACTTGTTGGGAAATCCGGGAAGCAAGATTCGAAAGTGTTAATGGGTCAAAGGTTGGGATCAAGATACCTTGACACCACATATCAACCCAAAACCTTAAGAAAATTAAGGTATGAGTCACCTCTCTTATAAACCCAATATTTCTTCCATTCCTAGTTGATGTGGGACTTTAGCACTTTCACACTTGAAACCCAACAATTCAACAATGATATCCCCCTAACTCTTTTGGCAAGTTCTTTCCTTTCATGTTTCTCACCTTGTTCATAATTGATTGATTCTTCCTTTCGGCTACATTGTTTTGCTATGGTGTATAAGGTGGTACTACCTCATATGTTATGCCATATTGATCACAAAACTTCCCAAAGTCATTTGATGCATTCTTTTCAGAATTTTCTCTTATGTTGCTTCGCTTGCACACATTCTTTACAAATTCCAGCCGGTATGTTGATCAATAACATCCATATGTCACCATTCAGTTCTTTTGTAAGGCATTGAGATCTCATAAATTAAGATACTCATGCCTATAGTGTCATATCCACTTTTCTCGACTAACTGTTATAGCAAGACATCTATGCTCTATAACCTTCAACTCAACCTTGAAAGTTCTATTGAGATCCAAATGAGCCTTTAGGACAAAAACTCTGTTTGCGTCCATAACATGTAGCGCCTTGTTTTTCATATGAATCTTGTAATCCTTCTCATGTAATTGGCCAATACTTAGAATATTACTCTTGATCCAAGAATATGTATCACATCCTTTATTAAAAAATGTCTATCATCCCTTCTCTTGATCGATACATCATCGACCCCTTCCGACGCTAGGGTGGTATCATTTGTGAACTTAACCATGTTCTTCATGGCGCAATTGATTGTAACAAACAAATATTTCCTTCATGTCTTATGTGTTAAACATCCGGAGTCTAAATACCATTGAATGTTGCACTGCACCGCTTCTTTTGTAATCACAATGGCATTTTCTTCTACATGTAATTGGTTACACATTATACGTAATTGGTTAGATCATGGTTCTGCAGTGTTCTTTAAATTGTTGTTGTTGTCTTTCATCATACTGTTGTTGCTTTCTTCTTTTGTGATCATGACCTAGAGAGTGTTCTCCTTATCAAACACTTATTTTGCAACTCTAGCTTCATTTTCTTGAGGTTCTTTCTTATTAACACTGGACTCTCTTGCAAAATGACCAAGCTTTTGACAATTACAGCGCTGCACATTGCTCTTGTCAATCATTCTTCTTCCTCTTCTACCTCTTACATTTCCACCTCTAAAGTTATTTCATCCAGCAACCCTATTACCACAATTTTCACCCTTTTGTAATATTGGATTTTTAGAACTTTGAGATTCTCTTCCATCAAAATTCTGAAAGTTTCCTCTATCTTTGTTTATGAACCACTTTCCCTTCGCCTTCTTGTCTCTCTCATTGAAACAGGCTTTCAAAGTGATCTCAACCTTTGCCTTGTCAACATTACATTCCTCCATTCTTTACTCAAGTGCTTTAAGAGAGCTTTACAATTCATCTTTGCTCATTGTTGCAAGATTCCTCAATCGCTATGACTATGTTATCGAATCTTGTCATCAAAGAACACAAGATTTTTGCGACAACATAGTGTTCTTTAATTATTTCTCGACACGCCTTTACTTGGTTCACTAACCGAGTAATTCTCATTATAAAATCATTGATGGTTTCCTTCTCCTCCATTTGAATCAACTTAAGCTTCTTTTGTGAGTTTGTAATCTCACAACCTTCGCCTTGTCAACTTCTAGGTGCGTCTTCTCCAAGATTTCCTATACTTTATTAGATGATTTACAATCACCAACTTTCTCTAAATTATCTATATCAGCACATTGATGGATCAAAAACAACGTCTTGTAATCTTCCGTCTTCTCTGTCTTATGCTTAAACTGTTATGCATTTGTTGCATCTTCTATAAGTGTAGTTACCTCGTTCTTGATCACTTCAAGAACATCTTGATAGACAAAAACATCTTCACTTATTTACACTATTTGTCGTAATTCTATGCATCGGGAATTGGGAGATTTGTATGTATTCGTTCATTGGATATATAAGTCATTATCACACACTAGGTGTTTCAAGGATTTAATCAGGCTCTTGATGCCAAATGTTATATGGGTGTCAGCATGAAGGAGCATATTTCATTTAGGTCTTTCTTTGGGGGGGAAATACCCTGTGAGAGACACGCCACATACTTACCTAAAACCTTAAGGTGATATGTGTATGGACTCTCTCATTTATAAAATGCTCAATTTCCTCGTTTCTAATCAATGTTGGATTTCCCCACACTTATTTTTTAACACTTCAAACCCACACTTCTTTTTCTCAACACTAATGGACATACAAAAAGTTATTGGTCAAAATTACAACTCTATTGACTTCGTCGCTTTAGGGGAGTGATAGAAAGTGAGAAGATTTTTAACATTGTTTCCTCTCACTTTCCACCACTCACTTGAAATGATAAAGTTATGAATTAAAGATGAGCATTTAATAAAAGGGATATATTATGTGGCTTAAAGTTAAATTCTAGAATTAATAAGAGGTCGACTAAAATTCTATCATCCAAGTGTCATGGTGAGGCAGTTTAGGCTCCTCCAACACATTCATCTCACTTGTGCATTGATTGTTCCAACCCTTAATCATGATAAAATAATAGATAATAGCAACATATGTGGATTTATCGGCCTCCATCAACTTTAAGAAGATCAACTCATTTCTATGGGTGTTATTCACCCATTCTATTTTGGGGATACAATAACTTTTCTAAAATGGTGACATTACTTGAAGGGGGTGTCGTACCCCAAATTTTCCCTATCTCTTTTATTTTTGTCTGACTTTGGACTTTTCATTCCATTTGCATCATTTTATTACTCAGTCATTTGCATATCCCGCATCTCATGGGATCAGGCGCTTTGGTTTGAAGTATTAGGGTTGCGCCCTCGTTATGTCTAATATTGTTTTAAAGTTTTCTTATCAGGTGAAAGGGAATTCTTCTAGTTCTCGATTATTGAATCGTGGAATGAATTGTGTCGTCACATTACAAAGTTGGTTCTTGCTCAAATTTATCAGAGCCTAGATTAGGGTTTGTTTCCCTTTATGTGCTGGTCAAGATGCTAGGGTTTCGAGTCTTTGATTTCTGGGAAGAAGTTCTTTCGCCGGCCTCGAGGATGGCTTAAAGCTGAGTGCATTAGGTCAAGAATTTCACCTCCTCGCATTTCAAGTTTCTTCTTAAAGTCTCTAAGTCATTAAGTCGAGAATTTGAAGTTTGAATTGACAAATGTGGAGTTTGAGCAGTTCAGGAAATAAGGTTAAAGGCTCATGATAATCAAGACATGTTTCGGTTGTTTAAAGTTGCAAGTTGCTAGCAATGTGAGTGTCAAAATTAGAGTTTTGTTTAAGAAGTGCAAGTGTGGTTCAGGCATGATACGAAGATCAAGGTTCAAGCGATCGGTGTTTTGGGTTCAAATTAACCAGAGGGAATTAAATTCTCAAGCATTTATTTTGTTGGAGAGTTTGATTGGATTTTGAAAGATAAGGTGCGTGATTGTTTGGAATACAAGTTATAACAATTGCTCACAATTTCTTGAAGTTTAAGTTACAAAGTCAAAAGGTGCATTCAAATCATTCAAGTGGGAATTGCCACTTTCAATCAAAGATCAAGAGTTGTTTGATTTCCATACAAAAAGTTCATTCAAAATAAATTCGTTCAAAGCTTGTGTTCATTACATTTTTTTGAGACGAGTTACAAGACTTGGAATTACAAGTATAATTACGGTTTACAAAACAAAAACAAAAAAAAAAGAATTGAATGTCTTGCTTCAACTTTAAGAAATTCATCCGCTCCTTGCTAGCTATGGCCTTTTCATCTTTTAACCTTTCCTCGATCATCCAATCCTCGGGTTCATGAAATAAGGAAAAAGAAAAAGTTAGCAATCAACATACGAAAAAGAAATTTCAAACAAGAATTAATTGATAAAAAAGAATCAGTGTCTCATCATAAGGGTTTGCATTTGGAATCAATTAAAGAGGGATTTATTTCTAATCATGGGCCATTTTCTCCCAATTGAAAATCATAAAAAGCTTGTGCTTTTTGGTTCACAAAAAGAAAGAAAAAAAGAAGAAGTTTGAAAATATTTTTCCTACTGCTGCAAACAAAAAAAACAGCAAATGTATAAGGCAAAATTGTCCAACAACAACAAACAAAGCAAACAGCAGCATAGCTACAATAAACAGGCAGCACAAAAAGCAACAGAATAATAACAGCTATTGCATCTCAAAAAGAAACCAAACAGCGTTGTAACAAGTCCAGCAACGCAACTACAAAACAGCAAATAGTATTAGAACAACAGAACAGGCAGCAGCATCAAACAAAACAAGTAGTATAGCAAGCTAACATTAGCCCAAAACCTCTATGTCATCATGTTCCAAAAGAAACAAACCCTTCAGAATTTTCAAAAAAATAAAAAAGTAGCTTTGCATCATAGAAGATGAAAGAGGAAAGATAGAACCTGCACATTACTACCCAAGCCTGCACATAAAACTGTCCAACAAAACAAGCCGAAACCTGTGCAAAACCTCACAAAAACAGCAAAAACATAACCTGCACCAAAAAGTACTCAAAACAGCATCATAAATTGTTCAAAACCTCGGCAAATTTCCCCCCCAAAAACACCTATCAATCTGCCTATAACTTGCTTCATTCATAGTGAGAAAAGAGGATCTTTTTTTACACAGCCTAAAAAACCCAGCAAGAGAGTCCACTGAAAGGAAATTAATTATTGATATAGAGAAAAAAGAGAGTTTTGTTCAACAAAAAAAATCAATAGAGAAAAAAACACAAGAGAGAAATCAGCAGAAGAAAAACTACTTCATATTTCTAAATCTCCCTGCATTCTCATCCACAATCTAAACCTCTCTAAATACTCAAAACCTAGCAAACAAAAGCTTCTTCCTAAAAATACTTACCACCCCTTTTGAAGCCTTATCTGCAATAATAAAAAATCAGCACCATTGAACCAAAACAGGGCGCATAACAAACACCTTCATCAATAGCATACCAAATTGAACATACATCATCTTGCTGCAACAAACCTTCAAACAACTTCACATCTTCATGTTCAAATTCGCGAACCTCTCAGAATCATCTTCGGACTTCTGTATCTCTCCATCTCAGATGCTCAATCTTGCACAAAGGCATTCAACGATCAAAATTTCAGAATCATAAATCGAAGGAACAGAAGTACGAACTGGTTAGAAGGAGTGAAATATTAACATGCATACCTGATCCTCTTGCTTCTATAATAGCAGCCAAAAACGCATCAGAGCGACTCTGATCAAGTAAGCTTCAAACACAAAATTCTCTTCATATTTGGACTTGTTTCTTGCTATATTTCTATGTGTTTTAAACTCTTTGAAGCTACTCATGTTTAAAACTGTGAATCTTCTTATGTTTGAAATCTTTGAATCTGCTTGTGTTATTTTCTTGAATCTGCTTGCATCAAAATAAAAATGAAATCATAGTACAATTAGCAAGTTTGAGTCACGATGATGAGCTAAGAAGAAGGTAGAGTATAAACGGCGGAGGGAGTATCCCGAGAGAGCGTTAGAATATAAGAACAGAGGTAAGGGTTTGTCTAAAGGTTGAGAGAGAGAGAGCAGAAGAAGTTTGTTATGAGAGGCGGGGAAGTATTATCGCGAGATTGAAGTTTTGTTATTGGAATCGGTTTCCAGAAGAATAGGTTATTGAAGATGCAGAGTATGGTTTTGGGAAAGAGATGAAGCAATCGATCATAAAAAAAATAACGTGTAGTTTGATTTAGTGATGGAGGCGTTGAGAATTTTTTAGGGTTATATTAACCCGTCCACCTTTTTTAGTTAGATAAGGGTCGGACCTGGGTCTGACCCGACCCGGTTCCTTGTAAGCCCAATATTTGTTTTTATTTTTATATTTAGCCTAGCTGATTTTTGTTTATGTGACCATGGGCCAGTCCGTTTTATTTCATCCATAAGCCCAGCGAATTTCTATCTTCTCATCACCACTTTCATTTTTATATCCCCACTCTAATTAAAGTTTTGTTTTATTTCTTTTACTAATTTGTTTTTAGTTTTTATTATCAATTTAGTTTAGTTAGTAAATTTAGTTAAATAATCATGTTTTTTCTTTTGGTTAATTAGATAATTTCTATTATTAATTAGTTTAGTCTTTGAATAAATTTAGGACTCATTGTGAATTTACTCTAATAATGTTTTAGTTTAGATAATCATTTTTGTTATTATGCTTAATCTCATTTCTTCACCTAGTAAAAATCACACAAAAATATTTGCTTCGTATTTCTGTTACTTTTGTTTGGTTTAATGGCTTGGTTAAATCTTGATAACATATTCCCTTAAGAAGTCCATTAAACGATTAAACTTTGTTTTGATCATTTTAATGTTGAATTAGACTTTAAGATCAACCTACGCATGATAACTAATTAGGTTATAAATTTCCCTTTCAAACACTCAACTTTAGGTCCACTTTGCATGACAACATTAGGGTAGATTTTCCCCTTAGACTTTTCTTTTGAATTGCATATTTCCTAATTAAAAATTTCTTTTCTTAAATCAAAAATCCAAAAACATTCCTTAATCATTACTTCAATTTATTTTAAAACTTGCAAAAACACTCAACCAAGCAAAACTCCCCCAAAAGGGCATGTTATCTCTGTTCTACCGCGATACCGGCCGTGCCTATTGCTAGAATGCATGTGTTAACGTTGCCCACTAAAAAACACAAACAAACCAACCATTTTCTAGAGGAACTACAGTGTTCTGATTCCTTCATTGGATACGTAGGCAAAGGGTCGCGAAACCCTCACGAACGCAATAATAAAAAACAATCCATTTCCCTTTAAGCAAGCCTAGTTGTAGATAAATACACCCTTTAAGACAAACAAACAAAATGGATCCCGTTGAGTACAACGGATGCGAGTGGTGCTAATACCTTCCGCTCGCATAACCGACTCCCTCACCCTTTCTTTTGGTCGCAAGACCATCTTGTCCATTCCCTTGTGGTTTTATCGATATTTCCCCTTCCTTCGGGATAAATAAAGTTCGGTGGCGGCTCTGTGTTTTCTGCCGGTAGCTTCAGCTGGAGACTCTGCTGGGGACCTTTAGCGGGTCTCCCCTAGTTTTGTTTATTTGTCTTTTTGGGTGTTTATTTATTTTCTTTATCTTACTTTACTATTTTATTTCTTTATTTATTTTATTCGTTTGTATATATTGCATATATTGTTGCTACTCACATATTCTGGATACATTGTGATGTTGGGTTTGGTGATTACTTTTGATAAGTCCTATACCCGGACTTGGGTTACACATAGGATTAGGACGGGCGATATAGTCATGTTAACTTTGAGGAGTAATCCCAAAGAAGGAGGCATGAAAATCCCCCACTCAGTGGAGGTCCCCTTGAAAGTAGTGATGTTTACCGAGTAATCAGGAAGACGTCATTGCTTTCGACCTGGGAGCTCGAGAAGCTGAGGGTCGTAGAACCATTAACCCATCCTGGCCTTTTAGGTGCAGTGTGGAGACTATAACAGAATAATCCAGAAGTAGTTGTCACGCGATATTGCACTCGGACGAGTTTTTCCTGCGAATATTACTGATTACCAAGTAATTGAGACGTCGGTAATATCCAAAGGAAGGACGTAGACTTCGAGAACTCTTTAGAACCTTGTTTGGAAGGTGATAAACCCCTAGTAAATACCTCGTGGGTGGTTACTTTGACTCCATGCCTGTGACGTCGAACTTTTGATCCTGTTACTTTCAGCCTGTGTAACGGACTACGCAATGGTTATCCAGAATCTGTGGAGCTGAGACTTCATGCCATAGCATACCATGACATCATATCATCATATACATCTCATATCTAGGGAAATCCAAAGACAAGTCTCGTTGATATAGCTTTTCAAAAAGGGATAGACGAGTCTTTGGGGTCCCCTTTCTCAGAATCCAGTAAAAAGAAAAGACGACTCATCTACATCCTTACCGTACCAGAGGCAACCAGCAAAGGCTAATGGATCTTTTTGAAGAGAATCAGAATGTACTCCGTCAGGATATGGACATTATGGGTACTCACATGGATCAACTTATAGAAATCCTTCATGCCGTGATCAAGGGTCAAGAAGAACTACACCAAAGTGTTGCTAAGCTTACTACTGCTGCTCCTTCCACTTCTGCTAATGGGAGAAATGACAATGCAAATGTTGAGACTCCTATCAGTGCTCCCAGGAATGATGTCGAGGATCATCATGATGTTATTGATCTTGATGAACCCCAAGTGAATCTTGCTGTCGGGGTTGCCGAAACTGCAAAAATGTATCATGCTCTCGAAGAGCGACTTAGAGCAACTTAGAGCCATGAAGGCTATCAAGGCTTCCGGATTCAATACTGCTGCAATATGCCTCGTGCCTGGGGTAGTTATTCCTCCCAAGTTCAAAGTCCCAGAGTTTGACAAATACAAAGGCGCTTCTTGCCCAGAGACTCATCTCTGTTCCTATTGTCGCAAAATGGCGGCCTATGCTGAAAATGAACCATTACTCATGCATTTCTTTCAAGACAGCTTGACTGGGGAACCATTGGGTTGGTATATGCAATTGGAAAGATCTCATGTCACTACTTGGGGAGAGCCTGTTGACGCTTTTTTGAAACATTACCATTACAATACTACCATGGCTCCTAGCAGTACTCAGCTCCAAGGGATGGTACAAAAATCTGAGGAGTCTTTCAAAGAGTACGCTCAGAGGTGGCGTGAACTGGTTGCAAGGGTCCAGCCTTCTCTCTTGGATCGTGAATTGACTTATTTGTTCGTGGGCACCCTGCAAGACCCATATCTATAACATATACTCGGTAGTATTTCAACCTCTTTTTCGAACTTGGTTACCATCGGGGAATGTATTGAAGATGGCCTCAAGTCAGGAAAAATTCAAGGTACATCTAACGCAATCAATGGAAGTAACAAGAAATCTTGCTTTGGCCTCCTCAAGAAGAAAGAAGGAGAGACTAGTGCTACTATCAACAAAGGAAAGGCCCAGGTCTATCATCAAGATCAAGCTCTGCACCGTCAAACGTCGTTTGTTCATTCTAATGTTCCTCGAGCATGTGCTACAATCTCAGCTCAACAACCGCGGGTGACTCAACATCAGTCAATCCATCATCAACATCAGTACACACAGAGACAATTGTATATTCAACGAGCACGATCTGGGTATTTTCAGCCGAGTCATCAACCCCAGGGGCAACAAGGATGAAAGAGGAAGAAAGTTATTGAAAGGAGGGTGGATCCCATTCCCATGTCTTATGCTCAACTTCTCCCTCAATTGTTTGCCAATCTGTTGGTTCAACTGCATGAACTGGGTCCAACACCAAATCCTCTCCCACGAGGGTATGATGTTAGTGCTCGTTGAGAATTCCATTCAGGGGCTCCAGGCAACACAATTTAGAATTGTAGGGCATTAAAAAACAACGTTCAAGACCTCCTTGATGCCAAAGTTATCACGTTCAGTCCAAAGGGTCTGATAACGAATTGAATCCCCTTGTTGAGATAGATGTCAAGTCTGCAAGAGCGTCTCTCATTTGAGCCAGGGCTGAAGAAGTCTCCTGAGCATGGCAATTTCTAATTTCATTTTCATTATCATTTGTAACCTTTCTTGTTTTGTCCAGTACCCATTGTATGAAAAATTGTTTGTCTTTTATATTGAATCACCATGCATTGACTGTGTTTGTCTTGAACTAACCATTCGTATTCACTCACTTACGTTTTGCTATTGTACTTGCTTTTGATGCTTAACTCTTTTTAATTTAATTTAAAGAAAAAAAGAAAAAAAATAACTCTTGAGGGAGGATGATAAAGATCTGATACTTGGATTCTCAAACGGTATGCTTTTGAATAAAACCTTGATGATGATGTACATGCATTATTTCAAATCCCCAAACACCGGAGTTGTAAGGAAGATAGACCCTCGTCAACCCTTTCGAGATTTGAAGTAGGAGTTTCTTTTGCGCAGAAAAACCCTCAATTTTAACCCCGGGGCGGGTAGATTTCAGTTAATCCGATCGAGCACCCAGAACTCGTCAAGAGGGAGTTCCTACGGATACAACAATGGTTGTCCATCAAAGGGCTAGGAGAATTCAACACCACTATGATAAACCGTCACCTACCAGCAGCGTGCATCGAAGAGAACGATATCCCGATAGGTATCTCTTGCACAATCAGGAGGTCAACAAATGACGATACCATAACATTTATTCTTCATCTATCCAGGACTCAGACAACCACAACCATTTCCAAATCGAAGATGGCGCAAAGATCAATAACTTGTTCAAAAATAAAGAGACAAAAAGCCCCGTTAAGTCAAAACTTGAAAAATAGGAGACTTAGGCAAAAGTCAGGGCATCTCGCTGGACTGCAACTTCAAAATCAAGAAATTGTCCAAAAAAAATTAGGGAAAGCGAAATAAAAAATAATAATAATCCTCAGCAAAGAACAAGATCGAGTGATCAGACGCCAAGAAGCCAGTGATTGTCGGGTCTTAGAAACCCCTGTGGTTCCTCAATCATCGCAAACTCTCTTCTCAGGAGATGAGTGCTCGTATCGAGTTAACTGAACATAGGAATGGAGAACATCATGGAGAATGGGTGGGCACCAAATAATTTTGAGCCTTAAATCTTTTTTCTAAAACCGTGAACCAGGCCACGTTACAACCCTTAAAAGTCCTAACTGAAGCATGGGTTAATTCGAAAGCAATACTATAGCGAGAATACAGAAACCTGACTCCTCGGAGATGTACTAAAATTTGATTTGGTAACACGTCACCTATTCATAAAAACAAAAAAACTGATGCTTCGACATCATTTCAATAAAAAAATTTCGAACTTCAAGACAAGCATAGAATTTGCATTAGAATCATCATTCTTAGACAAACATTCGTTGCATATAAATAAGTGCTTGAACATCAAGTAAGCTTGCGTGTTGAGCATCAATTGAAAACATGGTCATCTCGAAGGACGAATTAGTGCAGAAACTTGTCAAAAAACAAAGATTGATCTTATTCTGGGGCATTCCCTCAAGATGCCAATCAGAGGCTATCACGTCGATAAATCTCTTCCATATTTTTCCAGTAAATCAGAAGCAACCATGTCGATAAATCTCTTTAAACTTCAAACTGGGGAAATCAGGCTGAGTAACCTATTCAAAATTTGTGCAACCTGGGGCAGTTACGTCGAGATTCGACAAATCTCTACAAGAATCCATGATCAAAGGCAGATATTAGGGCATGCCACTTTGTGCCGTATTATGACACGAATCTTCCAGCATTCCACTCGATGAGATCCTTGCAGACAGGGGAATTCCTCCTCCCCTCTTTTGGAGATATTCAAGCAAATTCATGTCATCCGTACAAATTCAATCAAGCTAAAAGCGTCATGATGTTCACTTTGGTTCAGTTAGAATCCTCGAAATCATCATCATTCCCTGCAGATGTTTAAACACGCAACCCCCCAGCAATGAAGTGAACTCAGGGCATCTGAAGACACTAATGTCCATTTCCTAATCCCCAAGTGGTTCGTGAGGTAAGGAAAGTCATATGGGGCCCTTTCCTCCCTGGTAATAGAGAAAACTTGGGGCATTTGATGAGACCCATGTCTCTATTCAGTCATTCACAAGAAGTCCAACACATGAAGGAAGTCAGATCAAGTCATTTCTCCTCAACAAGATTTAATCCCCCAGTGAACTCGACAAGGCTAACCCTTTTCTCTCAAATTTTAAGCACTGGTCCATATTGGTACCTCAAGATGACGAACAACATATCCCAATCAGTTTTTGACATTTTGCATACAATAATCATCACGACATATTGCATTACATCCTCAAACGCATAGCATATCCATGGATCATCTCAAATGCATATGAAGCATGAGCCAGATCAATCCCCAAATCAATCCCAAATCAACAAAACATCCTCATAAAGAATGTCATCCCCATAATTCCCAATTAACATATGTTATTACACTTCCAACTAAAATAAACCATGGTGCCAGTACGTCGTACTCCCCTAACTCTCAATACTCACGTTATCTTACTAGGGTCGTAGTTCGCTCGTAGGTCTTACCCTTACGTTATCTTTCATAGGGTCGTAGGTCGCTCGTAGGTCTTACCCTCACGTTATCTTACTAGGGTCGTAGGTCGCTCGTAGGTCTTACCCTCATGTTATCTTTCATAGGGTCGTAGGTCGCTCGTAGGTATTACCCTCACGTTATCTTTCATAGGGTCGTAGGCCGCTCGTAGGTCTTACCCTCACGTTATCTTTCATAGGGTCGTAGGTTGCTCGTAGGTCTTACCCTCATGTTATATTTGCTAGGGTCGTAGGTCGCTCGTAGGTCTTACCCTCACGTTATCTTTACTAGGGTCGTAGGTCGCTCGTAGGTCTTACCCTCACGTTATCTTTCATAGGGTCGTAGGTCGCTCGTAGGTCTTACCCTCACGTTATCTTTCATAGGGTCGTAGGTCACTCGTAGGTCTTACCCTCATGTTATCTTTCATAGGGTCGTAGGTCGCTCGTAGGTCTTACCCTCACGTTATCTTTGCTAGGGTCGTAGGCCGCTCGTAGGTTTTACCCTCACATTATCTTTGCTAGGGTCGTAGGTCGCTCGTAGGTCTTACCCTCATGTTATCTTTGCTAGGGTCGTAGGTCGCTCGTAGGTCTTACCCTCACGTTATCTTTTTTAGGGTCGTAGATCGCTCGTAGGTCTTACCCTCACGTTATCTTTTTTAGGGTCGTAGGTCGCTTGTAGGTCTTACCCTCACGTTATCTTTGCTAGGGTCGTAGGTCGCTCGTAGGTCTTACCCTCTCGTTATCTTTGCTAGGGTCGTAGGTTGCTCGTAGGTCTTACCCTCACGTTATCTATTATAGGGTCGTAGGTCGCTCGTAGGTCTTACCCTCATGTTATCTTTTATAGGGTCGTAGGTCGCCCGTAGGTCTTACCCTCACTTTACCTTTCTCTTGGGTCATAGATTATACGCTGGTCTTTACCCATTATCTTTGGGTCGTAAAATACCACTTGATAGATTCTCTGTCGTCATCAAGTTCTACTCATTGCATTTAAGTTTTCATTTTGTTAATTTTCTTACCTTCAGTCACGACGATATTGTCAACCATATCCTTTCAGTCCCCCTGCCATTCGTTCCCTCAAAAAACCTTGTATCGGCACCGTTACCTCAGTACAAGCCACCCTTTTTCAACCATGTTTTATCCGTAATGACCAGTCCACCAGAAGACCAGTTTTTCTTTTCCCAGCAGACATTTACACCAATGAATGACACTCACACCATCTCTCCAGGGCAAATTTCGGGTCCTGGTATTTAATTATCTTCCACCTTGAACTTACGAAAGGCCGACGCCAACCTCACATTAAGGTTTAAGACGATTAAATAGGGGCAGTTGTCGCACCCCAATTTTTCCCCTCTTTTATTTTTGTCTGGCTTTGGACTTTGCATTCCATTTGCATCATTTTATTACTCAGTCATTTGCATATCCCATATCTCATGGGATCAGGCGCTTTGGTTTGAAGTATTAGGACTGCGCCCTCATTATGTTTAATTTTGTTTTAAAGTTTTCTTATCAGGTGAAAGGGAATTCTTCTGGTTCCGGATTATTTGATCGTGGAATGAATTGTGTCGTCACATTACAAAGTTGGTTCTCGCTCAAATTTATCAAAGCCTGGATTAGGATTTATTTCCCTTTGTATGCTGGTCAAGATGCTAGGGTTTCGAGTCTTTGGTTTCTAGGAAGATGTTCTTTCGCCGGCCTCGAGGATGGCTTAAAGCTCAGTGTATTAGGTCAAGAATTTCACCTCCTCGCATTTCAAGTTTCTTCTTAAAGTCTCTAAGTTATTAAGTCGAGAATTTGAAGTTTGAATTGACAAATGTGGAGTTTGAGCACTTCAGGAAATAAGGTTAAAGGCTCATGATAATCAAGACATGTTTCAGTTGTTTAAAGTTGCAAGTTGCTAGCAATGTGAGTATCAAAATTAGAGTTCTGTTTAAGAAGTGAAAGTGTGGTTCAGGCATGATACGAAGATCAAGGTTCAAGCGACCGGTGTTTTGGGTTCAAATTAACCAGAGGGAATTAAATTCTCAAGCATTTTGTTGGAGAGTTTGATTGGATTTTGAAAGATAAGACGCGTGATTGTTTGGAATACAAGTTATAACAATTGCTCACAATTTCTTGAAGTTTAAGTTACAAAGTCAAAAGGTGCATTCAAATCATTAAAGTGGGAATTGCCACTTTCAATCAAAGATCAAGAGTTGTTTGATTTCCATACAAAAAGTTCATTCAAAATAAATTCGTTCAAAGCTTGTGTTCATTACATTTTTTTGAGATGAGTTACAAGGCTTGGAATTACAAGTATAATTGCGGTTTACAAAACCAAAACAAAAAAAAAGAATTGAATGTCTTGCTTCAAATTTAAGAAATTCATCCGCTCCTTACTAGCTATGGCCTTTTCATCTTTTAACCTTTCCTCGATCATCCAATCCTCGGGTTCATGAAATAAGGAAAAAGAAAAAGTTAGCAATCAACATATGAAAAAGAAATTTCAAACAAGAATTAATTGATAAAAAAGAATCAGTGTCTCATCATAAGGGTTTGCATTTGGAATCAGTTAAAGAGGGATTTATTTCTAATCATGGGCCATTTTCTCCCAATTGCAAATCACAAAAAGCTTGTGCTTTTGGGTTCACAAAAAGAAAGAAAAAAAGAAGAAGTTTGCAAATATTTTTCCTACTGCTGCAAACAAAAAAAAATAGCAAATGTATAAGGCAAAATTGTCCAACAACAACAAACAAAGCAAACAGCAGCATAGCTACAATAAACAGGCAGCACAAAAAGCAACAGAACAATAACATCTACTGCATCTCAAAAAGAAACCAATCAGCGCTGTAACAAGGCCGTCAACGCAACTACAAAACAACAAATAGTTTCAGAACAACAGAACAGGCAGCAACATCAAACAAAACAAGTAGTATAGAAAGCTAACATTAGCCCAAAACCTCTATGTCATCATGTTCCAAAAGAAGCAAACCCTTCAGAATTTTCAAAAAAAGAAAAAAGTAGCTTTGCATCATAGAAGATGAAAGAGGAAAGATAACACCTGCACATTACTACATGTTGTACCCCAAAATTTACCCTCTCATTTTATCAAGATTCTCCTCACAAGACTCTTTGGACTCAAGACCAGATTAGGGTTTGCTCAGCTCAAGACATCTCCTTGCACTGATGACCTGAAATTAGGGTTTGAGTTTGCACAAGGATTTTTGGACTTATAATGCCTCATGTGACTTTCATACTTCATGTTGGACCTCTAAGATTTCCCATACCAAGTTTCAAGCCTTGAATCAAATTTTTGCCCAGTCAATTGGACAGTTGACATAAAAATCAGCTGTATTGGGGAAAAAGTCAATTGTGGCCAATTTACAGTCAAATCTCATATTTTTTGACCCACATCAATATTATATAGTCGTATGAACCATTTGATCAAGTTTGGACCATAACTCCTCAAGAAATTTGATCAGATCATCAAAAGGGCAAAATGGTCAAAATTAGGGTTTTGACTGAGGAAGGACAATTTCTAATTTTTCACCTAGCCAATGGAAAATTGGTTTCAAGCATGGTTTCAAGGACTCAATGGCATCATCTTTACCTAATCACAAGGTTCAAAAGATCTCAAATGTATTGGATTGACAGATGAATTTTCCAGTCAACTGATCAAAAATCAACTATACACTGAAAAGTCAAACTTTGACTTTTTGCTCAAAATCAAGTGCCAAGGGTCATATTTCATCAAGATGTGTCAAAACATGAAACGTGTTCACCAAGAAACTTAAATTTGGAAATTAGGGTTTAAGTTTGAAAATTTTCATAACTTAGAAATTTTCTAAGTTATGAAAATTTCTTATTTTTTCCCAACTTTTCCCAACTTTTACACCATGATGCAATTGGATTCAAACAAAACTTACAACATGAAAGTTGTAGTTATCCACAAAATCTACAACTTTGATTCACAAAGTTTTCCCAAAATATGCTTGGATCTCAAGTTATGATTTTGTGAATAGGGGTCCATGAAACTTTTAACTTAGTGAAATTTTGCCCTAGTTTAGGCAGATTTTTGACCTAACTTCATGGCAACTTTTCACATAGTTCCAAGTGGAATCTCAAAATGAATTTCAAATATGAATTGTAGAGCATGTTACAATATTTCCAAAATGTCCAAGAACTCTCTAAGATCATTTATGGTTAGGGACAATCGAAGATTTGAAAATGGCAAATTATCATTTTTGTCCAAGGCATTTTTCACATTGGTTCAAGTTGCAAATCAGTTTGGATCATGCTTGTACTTGCATTACAGGTTCTAATCCTTTTTACACTCCAAAATTGAATTCAAATACATTGGACAATGGCTTTGTTCTGAGCTATAGAGCATTGTACATTGATTTATTCCATTTATGGCAAAAAGTTTACATTGCTATTTTGATAAAGCATGCTTTATGTAACTTTGTTTATCTTGAGCCATGGACCTAATATATTTTTGCAAACAAGATCCACAGACATCAGGAAATTGGTACCAACTCTCGTCAGGCCTTGAGCTAGCCTGTACAGGCTTTGAGCTTTGTCAACTCACATTTTCTTCAAAAAAAAGAAAACTTGCAAAAGTGAACATATCTCTTCTATCTGATAAAACCAAGCTTTGATATCATTTAAAACGGCTTCATCATATTGTAACAAGCCAATACACGAGATCATAGCATTGCAAACACCCTAAAACACCAAAATCACCATTTCTGCCCAAAGCAGGGCAACCTCTGTAGATCACTAGCCAAAACAAATTTCACTCGTGCATTTTTTGTTTCAAGGCTTCAAACACATTCCCTACAACACACCTGAACTATCCAGCCCCCTTTCCAGCAACTGTGAGCTCATTCTCAAGCTTTACCATTTTCAATTTCTGAGTTTGCAGGTTGACTTCTACAAGGAGATTCAAGCCATTTCAAAGTAAGTTGGGCATTGGGAAAGCTTGAGAGAACTTCAAGCAAGCTCACAAGTACTTCAGGCCTCACTCAAAGTTGCTACATTGCCATATTCAAACTCAACTGAACAAGGTAATTTTCAAAGTTCTATCTCCTTATTTAGGCATCATTAAGCTTAGGTTTTTGAAGCAAAAATGTAGTCTTGAAGTTGCTTGAGCTGTACATATGCATAGCTTGTATTTATATTAACTGAGCTATGAGAATTTAGATGTTGAACATGCTGAAAAAGCTAGGTTAGAATTTAGGGCCACTGAAATTCTCCCTGGTTTCTTAGAGTTAGGTCACAAAATGGACATGGTTGGAATCGTGATTGAAAATGCTATAACTTTCATGTTGTAAATTTTTGATTTCATGCAAGCAATAGAGAGAACAGGATTTGCACAACAGAAGCGCGCGCGTGGTGTCTCAAGGTCAGGGATGAAGTTTGTATTGGCCTGGCGCCTTGGGCTTGGTTCTATTCCCACCCCCTGTTTACTTTCTGCACCCCCTTAGCCCATTTATTATATTTTGTATATTTTCTCATTTCTTTTATATTTTCTGACTTTATTATTTTTTCTTGAACATTAAAAAAACCCAAAAATATTTCCTTAATTTTTGCATTTTATTTTATTATTTTTTTGGCATAAAAATAGTTTATTAATAATAATATACTTTTATTTTCTTAAATAAAACTTGTAAATAATACAAAAATATTATATATTTTTATTTTTATTATTTATACACTTAAAATAATATTTTCATACAATATTTAATTTTTAACATTTTTGTATATATTATTATTATTTTTCTTAAACAAAAAATGAATAAATAAATAATATAAAGCATAATTTTTATTAAACAAAAATTAGGGTTTTCACCCTTTCAAAGAATTAATCATTTTATTTTCTATTATTTTTTAGGACATAAATAAATTTATTTTCTCATGCATAAAACAAATACAAAAACATTTTTTTGCATATTTACAATTTATTCCATATTTAAATACTTGTTTATTTATTTATTGTCGTATAAATTCAATTGGGTTGTAATAGTAAATTAGGGTTTTATTTTGTGCAAATATCCCCCTATTCAAAACTTGTATCCCCCTCCCCATAATAATGTTGTAATAGTTTAGATTTACTTTGCGCATTTTATCGCTTTCATATACCATGATAGTAAATTAGGGTTTTGTATGCAAAGACCAAAAATCAAACAAATAGCATGACTAAATACAAGACAAAAATGCATGAAAAATGACAACACATTGCACACAAGCACCCTTAGGGTTTCATCCACTTTGTTGCCTTAAAACATGGCCATGGTATGCATGCTAGGTATCTTGGCAAAAAAATCAAACAAAACAAAAAGATCATAGTCCCTCGATGACGTTATCTTGGTTGCCTAAAAAACAAATGATCTTAGTCCCTAAAACTTGCTAAGATACTTAGCACTATTGCTATCATGGTCATATGATGACCCACGCCCGTCCCATTTAACATCCAAAGATAGGGTTGTTTACCAAATACAATGGTAAAACAACAATGTCAAAGGGTTAAAAATGTACAAAAAAGACTTTTTATTAGGTAGATGCTCCTAGTTACTTGATCAATTTGCAAACCATCCTTGCTATTTTCAAAAACACACACACAATTTCAAAACATTTCCAAACAACTTTCAAATGTTGAAACATTTTTCAAAAGACAAACATCTTTGTATACATTCTTCAAACAAGAATCATTACAAAGATTTCCAAAACGATGGCCTCTTTTCAAAATACTTTCAAAACCACACAAAGCACCATTTAAAACAATTGAAAAAGCAAAGCAAGTGATCTAAACAAGTAACTAAGAGCCCATGGAAAACCATGGATGAAAAGGGAGCTAGCACCTTCCCTTTTCATAATCTACCCCCCGAACTCAAGAAAACATCTCAAATGTCTTTCCTGTGCTTTTTGACCTTTCCTTTGGATAAAATAAAAAGTCGGTGGCGACTCTTGCTAAACCGAAACATTTGCGAACACAAACGCAAAACCTCAAGTCAGTTCTCCCATCGTATCACAGAACTGGCGACTCTGTTGGGGAAGTAATCTAAAAGTGGGGTTACCTTAGGGTTTAGATCACCTTTACATGCTTATCTTGCTTGACTTGTATGCTTTACACTTTGGTTCTATCATTTGGGTTTGAATCCTCTACCCAGATTTAGGAAACATTCATAGGTAAATAGCAATACGTTATGAAAACTTTGCGGGGTATACCGACATGGTCTAAGCAATAGCTATATTAGTGCGACATATTTGTGGGTACCGGTAGCCTTTGAGTCAATCAAAGAGAATACAGGGCCACTGAGTGATGTCATGAAGCACTAATGGACTTTTAGAACCTTTAGTTGACCAACTTAGCCTTTTAGGATGTAGTGAGATGACCGGCTTTGGTGCAGTCCGAAGTTGGTAGATACTCGATGCTACACTCATTGAGGGTTGTTTTCTTGGAATATTTTGGTCGCCAGTAAAGTGGCTAAACTGAAACAATGAACATAGAAAATAATCCAGTGATATTGAGCTCCTTAGAACCCGGTTACTATTTATAGGATAGGTTGAGGCAACTAAACTTCAAGAGGGTACTTACCTATGAAACCCCATGCAAGCCTAAACTAGGAACTTGTGTGATTTGCTTGTACATATATACTTGTGCATAACATCATGGACATCATGAAGCATCATTTGCATCCACTAACCATTTCAAGGATTTTGGATTTTCATCTTTGTTCCTGTTTTGTAGGCTATGGAATCACTTCGCAGGAAAACTATTCAGGTCAATCTTGTGAGAATTCCTCCATAACTCAAGGAGCTTGCTTCCAAGATTCCAGAGTATTCTCCATTCACTGAGAGACATGGTCGACTTCTCAACTTGGTCAACTCCAACACAGAGGAAGACATGGTGAAAGTTCTCTTCCAATTCTTTGACCCCCTACACCACTGCTTCACATTCCCTGATTACCAGCTAGTGTCTACTTTGGAGGAATTTTCTTAACTCTTGAGGATTCCTATTCTCCATCAACTACCTTTCAACGGTACGGAAAGAGATCCAAAGCCTGAAGACGTTGCTCAAGCCCTGCACTTGCAACCATCAGATGTCAAAGGTCATTGGGAAACCAGAAGTGGTGTCAAGGGTTTCTTGGCAAAGTTCTTATTTGAGAAAGCTCAAGAATGCTGGAATTCTCTATACCTGCAAGCTTTTGAGGAGATTGTAGCTCTTCTCATCTATGGGTTGATCTTGTTCCCAAACCCTGACCAGCTTATAGATGTGAATGCTGTCAAAATTTTCATATCTCGGAATCCGGTGCCTACTTTGCTTGGAGATATCTTGCACTCTTTTCACACTCGAACAATGAGGAAAAGAGGTGTACTCATGTGTTGCATTCCTCTACTGGCAAGATGGTTTATTTCTCATCTTCCCCAATCAGTCTTGAAGAACGAGCAAGGTTTGAGGTGGTCACAACGATTGATGCCTCTTACACATTCAGATGTTCATTGGTGTTCTCGATCCAGAGAAAATGTTATCATCATCGACCATTATGGGAAATTCCCCAATGTCCCTCTACTTGGCATTAGGGGATGCATTACCTACAACCCCTGCTTGGCTCTGAGACAGTTTGGGTATGCCCGAAGGGATGGCCTACATGACATGCTGATTCCAGATTTAGTTTTTGACTTTGACAACGATGATCAAGGACTTAGACAAAGGTTTATTCGAGCTTGGAGGATGCCAAACAAGGTGGATAGTAAGACCTTGGGACACAAGAATTCCATCCCCCTTGAGCCTTACCTCAAGTGGGTACGAACCCGCGCCCAAAGTCTTATGATGCCTTACCCCTCTATTCTCCCTGTGATTATAGAGCCTGTTAAGGAAGGAGAGGTTCCATACACCCTCCTACATCCTGACATGCCAACATCACTCGAAGGTATGCAAAGGAGTTGGATACAGCTCAAGGAAGAACGTGATACTTTTGAAGCCCAATTCTACGCTAGCGAGAAGAAGGTTTTGGAACTTACTCGTCAACTTCACGAAGAGCAGACTCTCAACACCTACATTTCACCAAAAAGGATGCGCAACGTCTTTTTACATTAGAATTTTGTATTATTTTGCCCATGGGGAATTAATGTACTAACAATTCTATCTTATTAATATGACTTGTGTTTCTTTTTTTTTTTAAAAACAAATTTGAATTTCTAAATCCTTGAATGCATTACATGAATACATATCATTCATCATATGCATAAACAGGTCTTCACACCAAGTTTCATCATCTCTCTGCTGTTTATTTCAGCAAGATGGATATTGAACAAACGGTTAAAGACTTACAAGCTCAGAATTCACAATTCCAATAGCTACTCATGACCTTGGCTAAGGGTCAGGAGGAGCTCAAAACTATGTTAGAGAAGGAAAAAGAGAAAAAGAAGAAGAAGAGAGTTGGTGTGGCTACCTTGGGCAGAAGATTTGAAGGTCAAGCCAGAAGGGTTCTAGATTTTCCATCAACCTCTGAGGAAGGAGAGAGAAAGGGTAAAGAGACTGTTGTGCCCTCAGATTCTGAAGCTGGATAAGAGGAAGATGAAGACTAATCAGAACAACAATATCCTCCTGCAGATGAAAAGTACAAAAACTTGGAAGAGCGTCTGGCAGCTATGGAGATTCAGAGAGTGCCTGGGCTGGACTTTGAAGAATTAGGGTTGGTATCTGGAATTGTAATCCCTCCTAAATTCAAGGTGCCTCTATTTTCTAAGTACGATGGGGTGTCTTGCCCAAATATGAACCTACGATATTATGTCAGGAAAATTGAACCACATTCTTCTGACAAAGACCTGTGGGTCCATTTCTTCCAGGACAGATTGTCGGGGACGCAGTTGGATTGGTTCTACCAGCTAAAGAGGTCTGACGTGCATAATTGGGAGGATTTGGCTGCTGCCTTCTACAAGTAGTATCAATATAATGTGGACCTAGCACCAACCCATACTCAATTACAGAGTATGGGCATGGTCTCCAATGAAGGTTTCAAAGAGTATGCCCAGAAATGGAGAGACTTGGCGGGACGAGTGCAACCACCTCTATCTGAGAGAGAGCTAGTAGACATGTTCTTGGGAACTCTGTCAGGGCCTTTCTTTAATCACCTGATAGGAAGTTCTTCTGCGGGGTTCACCGAGTTAATTCTAACTGGTGAGAGAGTTGAAGCCGGAATCAAAAGCGGGAAAATTCAAAAAGATGTGTCTGCTTCCGCTTCCATCAAAAATACTTTTCCGACAAAGAAGGAAGTATCAACTGTCTACTTCCAAAGAGGTCAAGGAAGAGTTGAGCGCCAGCCAGCAGTGGGGGCTGTAATGATTCAGAAGTCTGCAGCTGATCAGCCCAGAAACAATCAACCCAGAACCAACCAAGCAAGGGTGGAAAGGCCTGTACGACAATTCACCCAGATAAACATGACTCCTACTCAGGTTCTACCCCATCTCTTGAAGTTAAACCTTGCCAGTCTGAAAGAGGCCCCGAAGAATCTGAATACAACTTCTCCTTACTACCATTCGAACACCAAGTGTGCTTACCATTCAGGGAGTATAAGGCACGATACCAACAATTGTTGGGCCCTCAAGAATAAGATTCAGGATTTGATAGACGCTAAAGAAGTTGAATTCGACGCCCCTGAAAAGCCTAATGTGATCTCTGCTCCAATGCCAAGGCATAGCCACAATGCCCATGCTATTGAAGAAGATCTTTTTGTTGCTACTGTTGATGATTTGATGACTCCGCTACCGATAATCAAGTTGAATTTGCTGAAGGCTGGGATTTTCCCAGGTTGTGAAGAAGATTGATGTCTTTGTTCATCCTTACCAACCTACTATCCATTGTTGAAGTTAGGCATCCAACGCCTAATGGATAACCAAGAAATCCTTTTTGAAAAGACTCTTGTTACACCGACTCCTATCAATGTTGTTTCAATAATAACCATATCCGCCAATCTTTCCAAGGTCTCCAAAAGACCTGTTAAGATTACATCCGCTCCGAAGATTGCACCTTTGAAGATAACCATGCCCGGGCCCGTCCCGTACAAGTCCGACAAATCAATACCGTGGAACTATGGTGGAGAGATCTACTACCACGGTATTAAATAAATTGAATCAACTGAAGAGAGTTCTGATGAAGAGACTTCTGACATTGGAAACATTGCTGGAACGAGCAAAATCACCCGCAGTGGGAGAATTTTCTCTCTAGAGATTGCACCTCCAAATGCAATCTTTGGACCCTTAGCTGCTCCTAAGGTTACCCTCGTGCCAGTCAACATATTTGCAAGAGCCCCAATTATTGAATAAGTTGTAACTCATGTGGTTGTCCCCTCTACTGCTACTGATGATAGAGGAAAAGGGATACAAGAAGAGCCCGTCAGGACAAGGGTTCAGCCGTTGATCATCCCTGAGACCTCTCAAAAAGAAATGGAAGAGATTTTGAAAATAATCAAGAAAAGCGATTATGATGTTGTGGAACAACTGGGGCAAACCCCCTCAAAGATCTCTATGTTGGCCCTGCTGCTTTGTTCAGAAGCTCATGCTAAAGCTCTAATAAGATTCTTGAAGACGGCCCACGTGCCACAGGAAACCTCCGCGGATCAGTTCCAGGAATGTGTAGCTAGCTTAACAACTAACAATGGTCTAGGATTCTCTGACGCCGATTTAACATCTAAAGGGAGAAAACATAATGACGCTTTGCATGTCTCGGTGGAATGCAGAGGGACTACTCTAGCACACGTACTGGTAGATATTGGGTCGTCTTTAAATGTCTTGTCGAAGAAAGCCTTGGATAGATTGGACTGTGAAGGCCTAACCCTGAAGTCCTGCAATATAATTGTCAGAGCCTTTGATGGTTCTAAAAGGATGGTCCACGAGGAGGTGGACATCCCAATTAAAGTGGGAACTGAAACCTTCAACTTCACATTCTATGTGATGGATATTCGTCCTTCCTATTCTTGCTTGTTGGGAAGACCCTGGATTCACCATGCTGGAGCCATCACTTCTACTCTGCATCAAATGCTCAAGTACCCTGTCCAGGGGAAAATTATAACTGTTCATGGCGAAGAGGAATACATGATCAGTCATCTGAACTCCTTCCGTTATATGGAGTTGGATAGCGAATTAATCGAAACCCCCTTTCAGCATTTTGAAGAGGTAGCTCAGGAGATTGCAGCAACCAAGACAGTGTCTTCTGTACCCATGATTACCAGACCTCCGTCTCGGATGTCGTCTCTCAAAGATGCAAAGGTTGTGACTGAAGAAGGAGGAAGCACAATCTGGGGGCAACTTCCAGACTTTCCTCAGAAATCATATAAATTCAGCTTGGGGTTCACTTCTTCTGCTCAAAACGCTGTATGCCGCGCCCGGGCTAGAGGACCACCAGTGAAGATCACCCATCATGGAGTCAATGCTTTGGAGGATAGTGAGGAGGAAGGCAATTTGAAAGACTGGATTTTCCCTACTGTTGACGGAGGACTGTGCAACTGGGAGGCAAAAGACTTTGTTCCGATTACTTTCATACCACAGTAATTTAGCTTTCAAACATTTATGTTGGTTTGTAATAATTCTCAAACAATTCATACAATTTTAACCTTGTGCCTTACCCGAGGCACATAGGTACATTTGTAAGGGTTTGATTTTTCATCTTCATATGCCATTTTAATGAATCATAGACGTTTTCACATATAAAATTTTGTGATCATTGTCTTTCTTTTTACATTTTATTTGTTTAAAGGTGGCTATCCCTTACACACACCCACACTCACAAATGCAGGTACCCTTCCATTCCGGATTCCATGGGTAACAATTCTGCTATGGCCTTCATTGACTCTGAAGATCTGGTCTACCATGCCGAATACAAAGGTGATGAAGATTGTGAGGTGTCGAGAGAATTGGCAAGGCTGCCACAACAGGAAGAAAGGGCTATTCTACCTCATGAGGAGTTGTTAGAGATAATCAACTTGGGTACTGAGGAAGACAGAAAAGAAGTCAGAGTGGGTGCCAACCTAGAGCCAAGTGTCAAAGAGCTCCTAATTCAGCTGTTGAATGAATATGTTGAGATCTTCGCCTGGTCTTACGAAGACATGTCGGGACTAGATACAGACATTGTGGTTCACCGTCTCCCTACAAGAGAAGACTGTCCACCAGTTAAACAAAAAGTCTGCCGCATGAGGCCCAACATGTCTGAAAAGATCAAAGCCGAAGTTATGAAGCAGTTCAATGCTGGATTTCTTGTTGTTACTTCATATCCACAATGGGTTGCTAACATTGTGCCCGTGCCTAAGAAGGACGGAAAAGTGAGAATGTGCATGGATTACAAAGACTTAAACAGGGCTAGCCCTAAAGATGATTTTCCACTACCGCACATTGACATCTTGGTTGACAATACAGCTCAGCACAAGGTATTTTCTTTCATGGAGGTATTTTCAGGTTACAAGCAGATCAAAATGGCACCTGAAGACATGGAGAAAACTACTTTTGTTACACAGTGGGGTACGTTCTGCTATAAAGTGATGCCATTCGGACTGAAGAATGTCGAGGCAACCTATCAGCGCGCCATGGTAGCTTTGTTTCATGATATGATACATCATGAGATAAAGGTCTACGTAGATGACATGATAGCCCGATCACATACGGAAGAAGAACACCTCAACCATTTGCAAAAGTTGTTTGTCAGGTTGAAGGAGTACAAGCTCAGATTGAACCCTAACAAGTGCACTTTCGGAGTCAAGTTCGGTAAACTCTTGGGTTTCATTGTCAGCAACAAAGGCATCGAGGTTGATCCTGCCAAAGTCAAAGCTATACAAGAAATGCCTGCCCCTCGCACTGAGAAGGAGGTCATAGGTTTCTTGGGACGCCTAAACTACATTGCTAGGTTCATTTCTCACCTAACATCTAACTGTGAACCAATCTTCAAGCTGTTGAAGAAATATCAGGTGGTTAAATGGAATGGTGACTGTCAAATTGCTTTTGATAAAATCAAGGAGTATTTGCTAGAACCTCATATCTTGATGCCACCCGTCGAAGGAATACCGCTAATCATGTATCTGACCGTTTTGGATAACTCGATGGGGTGCGTACTGGACCAACATGATGAGTCTGGCCAAAAAGAGCATGCCATTTATTACCTTAGCAAAAAGTTTATCAACTGTGAGACCTGATACTCACTGCTCGAGAAAACTTGCTGCACTTTGGTATGTGCTACTCGTCGGCTAAGGCAGTACATGTTGACTCATACCACTCTACTGATATCTAAGATGGATCCGATCAAGTATATCTTTGAGAAGCCTTCTCTATCTTGAAGAATAGCTAGATGGAAGATGATCCTGACCGAATACGATATCCAGTACACGACCCAAAAAGCTATAAAGGGGAGTGTACTAGCCGACCATCTAGCTCATCAGACTGTTGAAGATTACCAATCCATGAAATTCGACTTCCCCGACGAAGACATTATGACCTTGGACAACATTGAAGATCTCAGACCATATGACGGACCTGAACAAGGATCCCGATGGAACCTGTACTTTAATGGTGCCTCCAATGCACTTGGCAACGGTATCGGTGCAGTACTCATCTCCCCACAAGGTTGCCATACACCTTTCACTGCCAAACTTTGCTTTAACTGCACCAACAACATGGTCGAGTATGAAGCTTGCATTTTTGGACTCAAGGCTGCAATAGACTTGGGAATCAAATCTTTGGTTGTGTTTGGAGACTCAGCTTTGGTCATCAGTCAGATCAAAGGAGAGTGGGACACTAAACATCCCAACCTCATCCCTTACAAAGAACATGTCTTGACATTGTTACCACATTTCGAGCATATTACCTTCGAGCACTTCCCGCGAGAAGAAAATCATCTAGCAGATGCTCTAGATACAATGTCATCCATGTTTAAACTTAACTGGGATAATGAGGCTCCCCAAATCACCATTGAGCGGATGGATGAACCTGCACACTGTCACAAGATTAATACCGAAGTAGTGGACCGACCTTGGTTTCACGAAGTCAAAAGGTATCTCGAGGCTCAAGAATATCCTGAAGGAGCTTCAGTCAACGACAAAAAGTTCTTAAGGAGATTCTCAGCTAAGTTCTTCCTGAGCAATGGTATCCTGTACAAGCGCAATCATGATTGCATTCTACTCGATGTCAAATGTCAATATTACTGGTCTACCATGGAAGCTAACTGCTATCAATATTCCAGGACTTGTCACAAATGTCAAATCTATGCGGACAAGGTACATATACCTCCAGTTCCTCTCAATGTCTTAACAGCTCCTTGGCCATTCGCTATGTGGGTAATCGACATGATTGGAGAGATCAAGCCTACAACATCCAATGGACACCGCTTCATCCTGGTGGCCATTGATTACTTTACCAAGTGGGTCGAAGCAGCTTCCTTCGCCTCTGTTACAAAGAATGTTGTTGCCCTCTTCATCAAGCAGAACCTCATTTGTCGGTACGGCATCCCCGAAAGGATCATCACTGACAACCGTACAAACCTTAACAACACTATGATTACCGCCTTGTGCAAGCAGTTCCAGATTCAACATCACAATTCATCTCCCTATTGGCCAAAGATGAACAATGTTGTCGAAGCTGCAAACAAAAATATCAAGAAGATCATACAAAAGATGACAGTCACCTATAAGGACTGACATGAGATGTTACCGTTTGCTCTTCACGGGTACCGTACCACGGCGCGTACATCAATTGGGGCAACACCCTATTCTTTGGTATACGGCATGGAAGCTGTTTTTCCTATCGAGGTTCAGATTCCCTCCTTGAGAATCATGAAGGATGCTAGTTTGAGTGAAGACGATTGGATTCAGGCCCGGCTTGATCAACTTAACTTGATTGACGAAAAGCTACTTACTACTGTTTTCCATGGTCAGACGTATCAAAAACGAATGATCAAGGCTTTCAACAAGAAAGTCAGGCGCCAGACATATCAAGTCGGGGATCTTGTAATCAAGCGGATCATCTTGCCGCAAAGTGATCCCAGGGGCAAATGGACTCCTACTTATAAAAGGCCATTTGGGATCAAAAACATCTTTTCTGGTGGGGCAATGATATTAACCACCATGGACGGTGACAACCTGCCGCACCCTGCGAACGCAGACATAGTCAAAAGATACTACGCATAAATGACCCGCTAGGTTGACACACCTAGGCAAAAAAAGGGCATCCCAGTGAATCGAAAACCCGAAAGGGCGGTTCAGGAAAAAGTTAGGGATAAATAAAAAAAATTGTACACCCGGCAAGTTGAAAACCCGAAAGGGCGACTTGGGAAAAAAGGGTTTCCCGGTGGATCGAAAACCCGAAAGGGCAGTCCAAGAAAAAGTTAGGGAATTAAAGCGTATGACTATGTCTCGTCGGATCACTTTAAGGATAATCTCTTCACAAACAAGCTCCGGGCTTCTGATGAAACTCAATCATCTTCGGATGAAGCAACGAATGGACAAGATATTCAGAGTTACGAAGGCTATAGCAGAATGGGAACCCCATGGAATTTTCACACGTAGCCATCTTTCTTTGTATAAATTTTTCTCATTTTTATGACAATGTTCTCTTACTAGGATGTTTGTCTCCTTTTTACAAAATACTTACACAAAGTTAATACAAATATACTTCAAAGCGCATAAAACTATTTGCCTTTTCCTTTTTACACTTGTGTTTTATTTGAAAACGTCCAATGATTTATTAATGAGCATATGCATTTGAATATAATCACTGTTTACAAATGAACGAAATGGGAAAGAATAATTACTGACAGGTTGAAAGTATAGGAAAACGTCTTTAGGCTATTCCAAGAGAAATCCCCTACAGTACATCATCTAGATCCCTAGTGGAGCTAAAACCTTGAAATAGATATCCCCAGCGGAGTTATAATTTCAAATCCTTAATTCCCATCAGAGTTAAAACTTCAAACTCCCAATATCCAGCGGAGCCAAAACTTTGAACTACAGACCCCCAGCAAAGATGAAACCTTCTTCCCCAGTCGAGTCAAATTTCCAATTATCAATCCACAGCGGGAACCATTCAGTTTTCCCCAATTTCCCCAGTAAGTTCTCTTAAAGTCTGAAAGTCAACCAGATAACAGTTAACTTTTATCCCCAACCTAGGATAATTCCCCAGTAGGGTGGCATACAACCCAAACTCCTGAACTTTTTCCAAAACAGGAATAAGTTTTCCCCCCAGGCTCCTGAATTTACTCTCCAGTAGGATAGCTACTCCCCAGCAGTATAGCTACTCCCCACAGAGTTTTCACTCCCCAGCAGAATGAAGATTCTCATTCTTGATTCCCCAGTAAAGTTGCCAGAGCCTTCATTGCTCCCCAGCATGAAGTTTCCAAAGTTTTCATTACTCCTCAACAGAATGAAGATTCTCATTCTTAGTTCCCCGCAGAAATCATCAGGAATTTTCCCTATTTCCTAGCCGAGTAAGGATTCCCATGATTTAACCCCCAGTAGAAGTCTTAAAAGTTCTATGGATTTTCCAAGCAGATTTCTCAGGCAGTACATGGCAATACTTCCCTAAGCAGAATTTTTGTCAATACTCCAACTTCAAGACATGAAGGATTCTCACATCCCCACAGAAGTTGTCAGGGATTTTCTATCCCCAACAGTCACCAAGTATTTCTAATCCTCGGCAATCAAAGATTTTGAATCTCCAGCAGCGGTCAAGGATTTATTTTCCCTGGCAGCAGTCGAAGATTTCATTATCCCCAGCTATCAAGGATTTATTTTCCTCAGCAAGGAAGCCAATCAACTTACATGCGCATACATTACATTCATATATCATAAACATTGATAAAACACATTTTATTGCATCATACATTTCATGCAATATAACTTTGTGTTTTAGCTAACATTTTACCCTTTTCAAGATAAGATTAACAACTATCTTTAACATATATTCAAAGATTTCAGATACAGTACAGATACACTCCAAACACGGAAGTCATTCTGTTACTCATTCAGATCTCTTATTCAGATACAGTACGGATACACTCCAGACACGGATGCCATTCTGTCACTCATTTAGACTTCAAAAGTCAAGATACAGTACGGATACGCTCCAGACACTGATGAAATTATGTCACTCATTCAGACTTCAACAATCAGATACAGATTAGATACGCTCCAGATACGGAATCCATTCTATTTCTCATTCAGATTCAACTATCAATTTCAAGTTCAGATACACTCCAGACACGAAAGTCATTATGTCACTTATGCAGATCCCAGTTACAGTTTCAGATACACTCCAGACACGGAAGTCATTCTGCTACTCATACAGATCTCAACTTCAGATACAGTCCATATATGCTCCAGACACGGTTGCCACTCTGTCACTTATTCTGACTTTTTCCCCAGCTCAGAGACGCTCCAGACACGGATGCCCTTTTGTCGCCTATTAAGATTTCAGACTCAGATACAATACAGATACACTCCAGACGCGGAAGTCATTCTGTTATTCATTCAGATTCAAATACAGTTACAGCTCGGATACGCTCTAGACACGGACGCCATTCCATTGCTCATACAGATTTAGTCTCCAGATACAGTTCAGATACGTTCAAAACGCGGATAACATTCTGATACTCATTCTTTTGACTTACAACATACAGCTCAACAAACATTCTTGATGGCATCTACAAGCCCATCTCCGACAAGATTTTGTCACCCCTCCAAATGGAATCTTTAATCCCATTCCCTCAACTACAATTTGACGAGTGCAAATTTACGGGCACTCTAGTGTTCAATCATCTTTTACCTTTGAGTCATGAACGGCAAAACTCGCCAATCTAACACTTCAGGGTCAAGAAGATTGAACAGGGGAAGTTGTTGTACCCCAAAATTTTCCCTCTCATTTTATCAAGATTCTCCTCACAAGACTCTATGGACTCAAGACTAGATTAGGGTTTGCTCAGCTCAAGACATCTCCTTGCACTGATGACCTGAAATTAGGGTTTGAGTTTGCACAAGGATTTTTGGACTTCTAATGCCTCATGTGACTTTCATACTTCATGTTGGACCTCTAAGATTTCCCATACCAAGTTTCAAGCCTTGAATCAAAATTTTGCCCAGTCAATTGGACAGTTGACCTAAAAATCAACTATATTGGGGAAAAAGTCAACTGTGGCCAATTTACAGTCAAATCTCATAATTTTTTATCCACATCAATATTATAGACTCATATGAACCATTTAATCAAGTTTGGACCACAACTCCTCAAGAAATTTGATCAGATCATCAAAAGGGCAAAATGGTCAAAATTAGGGTTTTGACTGAGGAAGGGCAATTTCTGATTTTTCACCTAGCCAATGGAAAATTGGGTTCAAGCATGGTTTCAAGGACTCAATTGCATCATATTGACCTAATCACAAGGTTTAAAAGATCTCAAATGCATTGGATTGACAAATGAATTTTCCAGTCAACTAATCAAAAATCAACTATACACTGAAAAGTCAAACTTTGACTTTTTGGTCAAAATCAAGTGCCAACGGTCATATTTCATCAAGATGTGTCAAAACATGAAACTTGTTCACCAAGAAACCTAAATTTGGAAATTAGGGTTTAAGTTTGAAAAATTTCATAACTTAGAAACTTTCTAAGTTATGAAAATTTCTTATTTTTTCCCAACTTTTTCACCATGATGCAATTGGATTCAAACAAAACTTCCAACATGAAATTTGTAGTCCTCCACAAAATCTACAACTTTGATTCACAAAGTTTTCCAAAAAGATGCTTGGATCTCAAGTTATGATTTTGTGAATAGGAGTCCATGAAACTTTTAACTTAGTGAAATTTTGCCCTAGTTTAGGCAGATTTTTTACCTAACTTTATGGCAACTTTTCACATAGTTCCAAGTGGAATCTAAAAATTCATTTCAAATATTGATTGTAGAGCATGTTACCAGCTTTCCAAAATGTCCAAGAACTTCCTAAGATCATTTATGGTTAGGGAGAATCAAAGATTTGAAAATGGAAAATTATCACTTTTGTCCAAGGCATTTTTCACATTGGTTCAAGTTGCAAATCAGTTTGGATCATGCTTGTACTTGCATTACAGGTTATAATCCTTTTTACACTCCAAAATTTAATTCAAATACATTGGACAATGGCTTTGTTCTGAGCTATAGAGCATTGTACATTGATTTATTCCATTTATGGCAAAAAGTTTACATTGTTATTTTGATAAAGCATGCTTTATGTAACTTTGTTTATCTTGAGCCATGGACCTAATATCTTTTTGCAAACAAGATCCACAGATATCAGGCAATTGGTACCAACTCTCATCAGGCCTTGAGCTAGCCTGTACAGGCTTTGAGCTTTGTCAACTCACCTTTTCTTCAAAAACAAGAAAACTTGGAAAAGTGAACATATCTCTTCTATCTGATAAAACCAAGCTTTGATATCATTTAAAACGACTTCAGCATATTGTAACAAGCCAATACACGAGCTCATAGCATTGCAAACACCCTAAAACACCAAAATCACCATTTCTGCCCAAAACAGGGCAACCTCTGCAGATCACTAGCCAAAACAAATTTCACTCGTGTGTTTTTTGTTTCAAGGCTTCAAACACATTCCCTACAACACACCTGAACTATCCAGCCCCCTGTCCAGAAACTGTGAGCTCATTTTCAAGCTTCACCATTTTCAATTTCTGAGTTTGCAAGTTGACTTCTACAAGGAGATTCAAGTCATTTCAAAGCAAGTTGGGCATTGGGAAAGCTTAAGGGAACTTCAAGCAAGCTCACAAGTACTTCAGGCCTCACTCAAAGTTGCTACATTGCCATATTCAAACTCAACTGAACAAGGTAATTTTCAAAGTTCTATCTCCTTATTTAGGCATCATTAAGCTTAGGTTTGTGAAGCAAAAATGTAGTCTTTAAGTTGCTTGAGCTGTACATATGCATAGCTTGTATTTATATTAACTGATCTAGGAGAATTTAGATGTTGAACATGCTGAAAAAGCTAGGTTAGAATTTAGGGCCACTGAAATTCTCCCTGGTTTCTTAGAGTTAGGTCACAAAATGGACATAGTTGGAATCGTGATTGAAAATGTTATAACTTTCATGTTGTAAATTTTTGATTTCATGCAAGCAATAGAGAGAACAGGATTTGCATAACAGAAGCGCGTGCGTGGTGTCTCAAGGTCAGGGATGAAGTTTGTATGGGCCTGGCGCCTTGGGCTTGGTTCTATTCCCACCCCCTGTTTACTTTCTGCACCCCCTTAGCCCATTTATTATATTTTGTATATTTTCTCATTTCTTTTATATTTTCTGCACCCCCTCACCCTTTCAAAAAATTAATCATTTTATTTTCTCTTATTTTTTAGGACATAAATAAATTTATTTTCTCATGCATAAAACAAATACAAAAACATTTTTTGCATATTTACAATTTATTCCATATTTAAATACTTGTTTATTTATTTATTGTCATATAAATTCAATTGGGTTGTAATAGTAAATTAGGATTTTATTTTGTGCAAATATCCCCCTATTCAAAACTTGTATCCCCCTCCCCATAATAATGTTGTAATAGTTTAGATTTACTTTATGCATTTTATCGCTTTCATATACCATGATAGTAAATTAGGGTTTTGTATGCAAAGACCAAAAATCAAACAAATAGCATGACTAAATACAAGACAAAAATGCATGAAAAATGACAACACATTGCACACAAGCACCCTTAGGGTTTCATCCACTTTGTTGCCTTAAAATATGGCCATGGTATGCATGCTAGGTATCTTGGCAAAAAAAATCAAACAAAACAAAAAGATCATAGTCCCTCGATGATGCTATCTTGGTTGCCTAAAAAACAAATGATCTTAGTCCCTAAAACTTGCTAAGATACTTGGAATTATTGCTATCATGGACATATGATGACCCACGCCCGTCCCGTTTAACATCCAAAGATAGGGTTGTTTACCAAATACAATGGTAAAACAACAATGTCAAAGGGTTAAAAATGTACAAAAAAGACTTTTTATTAGGTAGATGCTCCTAGTTACTTGATCAATTTGCAAACCATCCTTGCTATTTTCAAAAACACACACACAATTTCAAAACATTTCCAAAGAACTTTCAAACATTGAAACATTTTTCAAAAGACAAACATCTTTGTATACATTCTTCAAACAAGAATCATTACAAAGATTGCCAAAACGATGGCCTCTTTTCAAAATACTTTCAAAACCACACAAGGCACCATTTCAAACAATTGAAAAAGCAAAGCAAATGATCTAAACAAGTAACTAAGAGCCCATGGAAAACCATGGATGAAAAGGGTGCTAGCACCTTCCCTTTTCATAATCTACCCCCCGAACTCAAGAAAACATCTCCAATGTCTTTCCTGTGCTTTTTGACGTTTCCTTTTGATAAAATAAAAAGTCGGTGGCGACTCTTGCTAAACCGAAACATTTGCAAACACAAACACAAAACCTCAAGTCAGTTCTCCCATCGTATCACACTACCCAAGCCTGCACATAAAACTGTCCAACAAAACAAGCCGAAACCTATGCAAAACCTCACAAAAACAGCAAAAACATAACCTGCACCAAAAAGTACTCAAAACAACATCATAAATTGTTCAAAATCTCAACAAATTTCCCCCAAAAAAACACCCATCAATCTGCCTATAACTTGCTTCATTCATAGTGAGAAAATAGGATCTTTTTTTACACAGCCTAAAAAACCCAGCAAGAGAGTCCACTGAAAGGAAATTAATTACTGCTATAGAGAAAAAAGAGAGTTTTGTTCAACAAAAAAATCAATAGAGAAAAAAACACAAGAGAGAAATCAGCAGAAGAAAAACTACTTCATATTTCTAAATCTCCATACATTCTTATCCGCAATCTAAACCTCTCTAAATACTCAAAACCTAGCAAACAAAAGCTTCTTCCTAAAAATACTTACCACCCCTTTTGAAGCCTTATCTGCAATAATAAAAAATCACCACCATCGAACCAAAATAGAGCGCATAATAAACACCTTCATCAATAGCATACCAAATTGAACAAATATCATCTTGCTGCAACGGACCTTCAAACAACTTCACATCTTCATGTTCAAATTCGCGAACCTCTCAGAATCATCTTCGGACTTCTGTATCTCTCCATCTCAGATGCTCAATCTTGCACAAAGGCATTCAACGATCAAAATTTCAGAATCATAAATCGAAGGAACAGAAGTACGAACTGGTTAGAAGGAGTGAAATATTAACATGCATACCTGATCCTCTTGCTTCTATAATAGCAGCCAAAAACGCATCGGAGCGACTCCGATCAAGTAAGCTTCAAACACACAATTCTCTTCATATTTGAACTTGTTTCTTGCTATATTTCTATGCGTTTTAAACTCTTTGAAGCTACTCATGTTTAAAACTGTGAATCTTCTTATGTTTGAAATCTTTGAATCTTATTGTGTTATTTGCTTGAATCCGCTTGCATCAAAATAAAAATGAAATCATAGTACAATTAGCAAGTTTGAGTCACGATGATGAGCTAAGAAGAAGGAAGAGTATAAACGGCGGAGGGAGTATCCCGAGAGAGCGTTAGAATATAAGAACAGATGTAAGGGTTTGTCTAAAGGTTGAGAGAGAGAGCAGAAGAAGTTTGTTGTGAGAGGCGGGGAAGTATTATCGCGAGATTGAAGTTTTTTTATTGGAATCGGTTTCCAGAAGAATCTGTTGTTGAAGATGCAGAGTATGGTTTTGGGAAAGAGATGAAGCAATCGACCATAAAAAAATAACGTGTAGTTTGATTTAGTGATGGAGGCGCTGAGAATTTTTTAGGGTTATATTAACCCGTCCACCTTTTTTTCTTAGATAAGGGCCGGACCTGGGTCTGACCCGACCCGGTTCCTTGTAAGCCCAATATTTGTTTTTATTTTTATATTTAGCCTAGCTGATTTTTGTTTATGTGACCATGGGCCAGTCTGTTTTATTTCATCCATAAGCCCAGCGAGTTTCTATCTTCTCATCACCACTTTCATTTTTATATCCCCACTCTAATTAAAGTTTTGTTTTATTACTTTTACTAATTTGTTTTTAGTTTTTATTATCAATTTAGTTTAGTTAGTAAATTTAGTTAAATAATCATGTTTTTTCTTTTGGTTAATTAGATAATTTCTATTATTAATTAGTTTAGTCTTTGAATAAATTTAGGACTCATTGTGAATTTACTCTAATAATGTTTTAGTTTAGATAATCATTTTTGTTATTATGCTTAATCGCATTTCTTCACCTAGTAAAAATCACACAAAAATATTTGCTTCGTATTTCTGTTACTTTTGTTTGGTTTAATGGCTTGGTTAAATCTTGATAACATATTCCCTTAAGAAGTCCATTAAACGATTAAACTTTGTTTTGATCATTTAATGTTGAATTAGACTTTAATATCAACCTACGCATGATAACTAATTAGGTTAGAAATTTCCCTTTCAAACACTCAACTTAGGTGTACTTTGCATGACAACATTATGGTAGATTTCCCCTTAGACTTTTCTTTTGAATTGCATATTTCCTAATAAAAATTTTCTTTTCTTAAATCAAAAATCCAAAAACATTCCTTAATCATTACTTGAATTTATTTTAAAACTCACAAAAACACTTAACCAAGCAAAACTCCTCCAAAAGGGCATGTTATCTCCGTTCTACCGTGATACTGGTCGTGCCTATTGCTAGAATGCATGCGTTAACGTCGCCCACTAAAAAACACAAACAAACCAACCATTTTCTAGAGGAACTATAGTATTCTGATTCCTTCATTGGATACGTAGGCAAAGGGTCGCGAAACCCTCACGAACGCAATAATCAAAAACCATCCATTTCCCTTTAAGCAAGCCTAGTTGTAGATAAATACACCCTTTAAGACAAACAAACAAAATGGATCTTGTTGAGTAAAACGGATGCGAGGGGTGATAATACCTTCCCCTCACATAACTGACTCCCTTACCCTTTCTCTTGGTCGCAAGACCATCTTGTCCATTCCCTTGTGGTTTTATCGATATTTCCCCTTCCTTCGGGATAAATAAAGTTCGGTGGTAGCTCTGTGTTTTCTGCCGGTAGCTTCAGGGGGAAATGTTTTTTTTTAGAATTTGCAAGAACATTTGGAAAATGGTGACTTTTTGTGAAGGGAAAATATATTTTTAGAAGATAAATTAACACCTTATTTCTTCATATAATTTCAAGTTATTCAAAAATCAAGGAGCCATCTCCTTTCTCAACCAGGGTGATAAATCAACCTATAAACCCTTAATGTAACACCCCAAATTTATTGGAGTGTATTTGTGATTGTATGCGTGTTAATGTGTTTATTTTAGATGTTTGAATTATATGAATTATCCTGCACACGTGCGAACTAACTATGAATTACCAAAACATATTTGTGTGTATTTCCAAGCAACACTTGTGGCCCACCAATGTAAGATGTTATATCCTTTGTATATAAAAATACAAATTAAAAAAAGAAGAATTTTTTTTCATAAACAACCACTTAAATCAGGGGTGAACTTGCGAAACAACGAGTGTTGATGGGTCCACACAATCTTGTCAACCCTCTTTGCTTGGGTCCTAAGGAATCTCACCTTTGCCTTTTTATTTTTTTGTAATATTACTATAAGTGTTTGGTAGTGTATTTTTGGTTGGTTAGGTATGTGCAGGATACCGTCTTGTGACTCGCTAGTGAATCATTTGTTGGATTTTTGAAGCTTTGATGAAATGAAGGATCAAGAAGAAATTGTGGCTTTTATTCTGAATCTCAACTATTTGGTCGATGTGACTAGTAAGGAATGATATACTCTTCAAAGGAGGCCATAAATGTGCTAAAGAAATTATGCATTTAGCTAAAACCTTATCGCGGGATTGGTTTGGCACAAGATCAATAGAGCCGGTTGATTTCGATTGGAAAGTTTGGACATTTTTACCTTCCACCCCGACACTTAAATCTAGCACCCCGTTATTTTTATATTGACCAAAATTCCCTTCTTTATTATTTTCCTATCCAAAAATTATTTTTGGTAAAAAAATTTACTCTAGAGAAGCTGTAAAATTCTAAAATTATGGTAGTTATAACAAAAAATCTTGTATGAAAAAATTTGAAACTAGTTGAAATCAATGCAATTTTAACGGATTTTTACAAAACCAGTATGAGTTTTTACCGAATTTTAAAAAATAAATCGATATTTTATGGAAAATGTTGCATTTTTATCAACTTTTTAAAAATTCAGTGTATTTATACCGCATATTTTCAAAAACTCAAGTATTTGTGGGGTTTTTATCAAACTATTTTAAAAAACTGATGCAGTTATACTATATTTTTCCAAAAAAAAATCGATATCTCTGGGGAATCCGATATTGCTTACTAGATTATTTAAAAAATTTGAAAAACATATAATTTTTTTTTCGTATTTTTGGAAATTTATGGTATACCGTATTTTTAACATAATATAAACACTCTGGTAGTTCATAATGCTTTATTTGTGCGGTCCAGATCCTGATGGTTCCTCTACGGATTTCACACAATTTTTAACGACTGACACTATATGTTTTACTTACATGTTTTCTTTTTAACTTGTTCAAAGTTTAATAGGCTTTTGGTATCTCTGATATTGATACTTTATTCTTTATATGTTATAACTGACAAATATTTTCCTTCTGAGCTGATGTGTTAGCATAGACACGGTCCATTGGTAAATAATATGGTATTATTATTTTTAATATTCGTTCTGATACCACAAGTGGGATCAGAGGAAGAAAACATAAATTGATTATGGGTTGTGAGAAAGGAGGAAACTACAAAAAGAAGAATTCCTCCAAAGGCAATTATTGTATGAAAGTTAAATGTCCATTTATGTTGAGATATGTGTAAAGTGGTGGTGGTTGGAAGGATATGGTTAGGTGTGAGTTTAAAATCATAACCTAGATAAGAATTTAGATGGCCATGACATATTATGCCATTTGTAAGATGATGAAATAACAGTTTGTGAATGACATGACAAAATACAATATGATTCTCAGGTACATAGTTGTTGCTTTAAAAGATAGAGATGCAAAAAACTACACGAGTGTTACGTAGGTATACAAGGCAAGATCTACGTACAAGACGAGCAAGATAGACTAAAATGCAACATTTGTTGAGTCTAATTCATGAATAGGAATACATGTACTGGTTCAGAAACATGGTTGAAACAGGTTGTTGTTGACATCTTTTAGACACATTCTGATTCAGTGAAGTTATTGAGCATAATCCATTTGGTGTTGATTTTTGATTGTAAGTACAAAACAAACAGGTATTGATTCCCCAATAATGTAACTTTTCCTTTATTTGATTCTGGTAAGCTTTTAAATAAATTTCATAATGTGTAGAGTATTGAATGTACATATGTAACAAACAGGTACCAACTACCACTGAGATTGTTGGTGTTATGTCAACAAAGTTAACATTTTTTGTTAGATTTTTCTATTTGGAACATGAAAGGAAGGAAAACTTCACGTGGACACTAGAGAAGCTGAAATAGTTGTTCGCATATGAGAAGTTACTACCGAAGGTTTTGGTGACGGACCGGGAACTAACATTGATGAATGCCATGGAAGTTGTTTTCCTAAACTTAACTCATCTATTATGTGTATTTCATATTTCAAAAAAAAAATAGTATGAAGTGTAAGGAGTATGTCGACTCTAATAGGCAAAAGCATGTTATAGATCTATGGAACAAAATCATATATTCGAATATAGAGTTTGAGTTTGTGGAACACTTGAAGAATTTTGAGGTAGTATGTGATCAGGGCTGACCCTGGGCCAGGGAAACTAGGCCCACAGCCCAGGGCCTAAAAAAATCAGGGGCCTCGACTTTGGAAAAAAGGTTAAAATATTATAATAATTATTAATAATATAAAAATTGTTTGATAAAATCCTAAGACCATGTGCAATGGTGTGTTTAATTGAACTCAACATGGCAAAATCATGTGCAATGGTGTGTTTAGAGTAGTGTTGAGTGTGTGTTGGAGGAGAGAGATGTTGAGAAAACTCAACACCATGTACACTGACGCATGGGCTGACGTGGCAGCGGCTGGTTGACTGACCAGATTTTTATCCATTTAATACTTTGAACTCAATTATTTCGTTGCAAATTATTATTATTATTTTTTTTTACCAAAATTCATGATTTTTTTTCTCTATAAATAGAGACTTGGTTCATTTGATTTGGACACAAAAAAAAACTAAGTTTTTCACTATCTTAATTTTATTATTAGTGTTTATTTTGAAGTTAAGTGTCTTTTTTTAGTGAAATGGATCCCAATAATCATTTTAACACTCAAAATTCTGCTAATTTTCCATTTAACCAAAATCCCAACAATTTTCCAAATCCCAACAATTATCAAAATCCCAACTATTATCAAAATCCAAATCAATTTTCCAACCAACATCCTCAAAACATACCTAATTTTGGTTTTACACCAAATTTCAACCAGACATCCTCTGTTCCAAACTTTCAAACATATTATGGATCTATGCCGAGAAATCCATCTCAAACACCCCCGTTTAATGGTTATGTGACAATGGCGAATGCAAATTTTCCAAGTGGTGGTGTACCTGAATTTCCCGAGTTTTCAACACAACTAACTATTGGTGGCATGATAGTTTCTAATGAAGTCGGTCCGAATTCAGAGGATTCAACTCCTAAGAGCAGAAAAACTCAGCAACCAGCATGGAACACTGAACAAAATTTGGTGCTAATTAGTGGGTGGATTAAATTTGGAACAAGCAGTGTTGTCGGGAGAAACCAGAAAGGTGAAACATATTGGGGTAAAATTGTTGAGTATTGTAATGAGAATTCCTCATTCGATCCTCCGCGTGATGGACCTGCATGCCGAAACCGTTTTAATTATATGAACAAAGTGTTGGGTAAATGGATTGGCGCTTATGATGGCGCTAAGCGTATGCAAGGAAGTGGTTGGTCGGAGAATGATGTTTTGGCAAAAGCGCAGGAATTATATGCATGTGGGAAGAATGTTAGATTCACTTTAATGGAAGAATGGCACGCTCTCCGTGATCAACCACGTTATGGTAGTCAAGTAGGAGGAAATATTGGCTCAGGAAGTAGTGGATCTAAGAGATCTCGCGGGAGTGATGCATGTGGCTCAAACACTGTAGAATCCAGTGCTCGTCCTATAGGAAGGGAGGCAGCTAAAAAAAAGGGTAAAAAGAAAAGCAAGGAATATGCCTCGGAGGTGGTGGACAAAGAATGGGCTGAATACAAAGAATTCAAGACGAAAGAGCTTGAACGATTGGACAACATAGCCTTGATGCAACAGCAGGCTAACAATATAGCCTTGGAAAAGACTAAAACCAAGAAAATGAAGATGTATCTAAAGCTAACTTCCGAAGAGCATCTAGATGACCGGAAGAACCAGCTGTTGAAAAAGTTGGAGGCAGAACTGTTTGATAATTAATTTCAATGAAGTATTTGTCAGTGTTGTGTTTGCTTTAATTATTGTTGTTTCAATATGCCAGTGTAGTGTTTGCTTTAATTATTGTTGTTTCAATATGCCAGTGTAGTGTTTGCTTTAATTATTCCTTATCTGATAATTAACTCTATACAATAAATTATTTCGAATCCGTCAGTGGTCCACCACCCAATTCGAATCTATTCCTTATCTGATAATTAACTCTATACAATAAATTATTTCGAATCCGTCAGTGGTCCACCACCCAATTCAAATCTATTCCTTATCTGATAATTAACTATATACAATAAATTATTTTGAATTCGTCAGTGGTCCACCACCCACATCCATTTATATATAGGGACTCATACATCCATTTATGTACCAATATCCCAAATCCCATCCAATCTACCTCCAATATCACAAAAAAATGGATCCATCACAATATCATTTTGATATCGCAGCCTACAATCAAAATCGTGAAATTGAAGAAAATTATATAGTCAATCGATTTAGAGAGCGTAGAAACAAAATATCGGAAGATAATGCACCTCGTAGTAGAAAATATCTCAATAGAGATCATGCAGCGGCAAACCAAAGACTAATTGACGACTACTTTGCCAATGAGCCTACATATGACGATGTAATGTTTCGTCGTCGGTACCGGATGAAAAAAATGTTTTCCTTCGAATCGTTGGGGACCTTTCAAGTAGTGATAACTACTTCACCCAGCGAGTTGATGCAGCCAATAAAGAAGGTATATCACCCTTAGCAAAATGTACCACAGCAATGCGAATGTTAGCATATGGTGTGGCAGCAGATGCGGTCGATGAGTACATCAAAATAGGAGGTACTACATCATTGGAGTGCTTACGTAGATTCTGTAAAGGAATCATACGCTTGTACGAGCAAGTGTATCTGAGAGCACCAACCCAAGATGACCTGCAAAGAATACTGCATGTTAGTGAAATGCGGGGGTTCCCAGGGATGATTGGGAGTATTGACTGCATGCACTGGGAGTGGAAAAATTGTCCTAAAGCATGGGAAGGACAATTTACTAGAGGGGATAAGGGAACCACCACAGTTATTCTTGAAGCAGTTGCATCTCATGACCTATGGATCTGGCATGCCTTTTTTGGATGTCCGGGAACGTTGAACGATATAAACGTTCTAGACCGGTCACCAGTGTTTGATGACGTGGAACAGGGAAAGGCTCCAAGTGTGAATTTCTTTGTGAATCAACGTCCATATAATATGGCATACTATCTAGCTGATGGTATCTACCCTTCTTATCCAACTTTCATCAAATCGATTAGACTTCCTCAAAGTGAACCCGATAAATTATTTGCAAAATTTCAGGAGGGATGTCGGAAGGACATCGAACGTGCATTTGGAGTGCTCCAAGCTCGATTTAAAATCATCCGTGAACCAGCTTGCTTGTGGGACATAGCTGATTTGGGTATCATCATGAGGTCATGCATCATATTACATAATATGATTGTTGAGGATGAACGAGATTCATATTCTCAACGTTGGACCGATTTTGAGCAATCTGGGGAAAGTGGATCTAGTGCACCACAACCATACTCGACCGAGGTGTTACCCGCTTTTGCAAATCATGTGCGTGCTAGATCAGAGTTCCGTGATCCAAATGTTCATCAAGAATTGCAAGCCGATCTAGTGAAGCACATATGGACAAAGTTTGGAATGTTCCGTGATTGAATTATTTGTGTGTTGTATTGCATTTTAAATTATTTGTATCGTACTAATTACGTTACTTGTGTGTTGTATTGCATTTTAAATTATTTGTAACGTACTAATTACGTTAATTGTGTGTTGTATTTTAAATTAATTTAAGATGATTTGTATCGTATCCAATTATTTAAATAAATTTTGTTTTTATTACAAAAAATTAAAAAATATATTATTAAGTATTTATTATTTTAATTTAATTTTAATCGATAATTGTAATTTTATGTAATCATAAAAATAAAAATAAAATTTAAATAAGAATATGAAAATAAAAAGTGGTGGGGTAGGGTGTTGAGTGAAAAACCATTGGAGAGGGTAAAAGTTGAATGGGTGTTGAGTTATTAGGTGGAAGAAAGAGAAAATGATGTGGAGTATTGGAAGTTGAAAAAGTGGGTGTTGAGTTTTTCAACCATTGTAAATGGTCTAACAACCGAAAGCTTCCAGCTGAGCGATTAAGTAGTCAACTAATGAGTAGGATTGCATGGCTTTGACTCCTTCTTGTGTTTATTTTTATGCTTATATTTTTATTATATACAACATGTTTACATCTCCTGTTTGTGTTTATTTTTATGCTTACACTTTTATTATTTATAACATGCTTACATTTTTATGATTTTACTACATGCATATATTTTTATAGTTTAATTTTATTATTTTACAACATACATACATTTCTGTAGTTTAATTTTATTATTTTACAACGTACATTAATTTTAATTTTTTAGTTTAGTTTATTATTTTACTAACATGCATACATTTTTATAGTTTAATTTTATTATCTTACAACATACATTAATTTCAATTTTATAGTTTAGTTTATAATTTCAATTTTGCAACATGCTTACATTTCCTGTTTGTGTTCATTTTTATGCTTACACTTTTATTATTTACAAAATGTTTACATTTTTATTATTTTACAACATGTATATATTTTTATAGTTTAATGTTATTATTTTACAATATGCGTACATTTTTATAGTTTAATTTTATTATTTTATAACATATATTAATTTGAATTTTATAGTTTAGTTTATAATTTTATAAAATGTATTAAATTTATATCATACATTTAATAAATTTTTTAAATATAATTTACAATTCATTATGGATCCTCAAGTCAATACATTTTTACATTTTAGTTTTATAATTTTATAAAATTTTAATTCATTAATTTTATTTTATATTTTGAACGATATATAATTTATTTTATATAATTTTTTGAAATTTATTATTTTATATAATTTATTTTATATAATTTATATATATATATATATATATATATATATATATATATATATATATATATATATATATATATATATATATATATATATATATATAATCAAAATTTATTTTTATGATAATATATTAAAAGGTCGAGAGGATTAGTATTATTTTGAAGTTTATCACAATTCAATAGATGATAAAAAGAAATGCATATGAGTTTTTTGATGACAAATGTTTTGGCATACAAATTTATTTTATAAGTCCTCAATATATTTTCACGTATTTATCTCCTTTTTACCTCTTCATCGTGAAACCTTTACTCCCACACACCACCACCGCATTGCGCCGCCTCAACCTCTATTAACAACCACAACCATCATCCTTCCCTTACGCGGTAACCTTCTCCTCTCTCTTTGAAACACAAGCGGGAAAAAAACTTAAAAAATAAAATTAAAAAATAAAATTTAGTTATTTAGTTTTCTATTAGGGGTCAATTTTTATTATTTTCCCAAGGCCTCTAAAAAGTTAGAACAAGCCATGTATGTGATGATATTTTTTTATTTGTTCAGTATGTGCATGAAAGATGGTTGCCACCCTATAAAAAGAGGTTTGTTGCTGCATGAACTAATAGATTCACTCATTTATGGAACACGACAATGAACAGGTACATCGATGTGACTTTGATTATATTTATATTACTAATTATCAAATTATAGCATCTTTTTCTATTTAGGGTTTTTAAGTTTGAGTATACTCATTAGAGACTAAAACTATGTTGACTACTAGCTGGGGAGATTTATGCAGAAGTTGATATATTGTGAACACCGTGTTGAAGTTGTAACTAGGTTCAATCAGAGTATCATTTCAAAAAATAATCGTCAATATTGAGCATCAGTATAACACTCCATTTTACACTAGATTGCACGACTTTATTTCAAGATAATGTATGCGGTACATTGGATAGGAGTTAGAAAGGGTAAAATGTGTTGGTTCTGACAAAGCTGTATGTGGTTGCTTCATTAGAACAATACATGGGTTATCGTGTGTGTGTGTGTGTGTGTGTGTGTCAACTTTTTGGCCTTCAAATACAAGGTGAGCATGTTCTGTTAGAATTTGTTCATGTATTTTGGAAGAAAAGTTCACTTAAAAAGATAGTGGGATACAATTGGATTTAAAATAAGAGTGTGAAGAGTTAAAGAGGTATTTTAGTATATTGGATATTTTTGGTTGGAGGGTGATGAAGAAAAAAGTTTGGAAACTAACACATTCGTCCACAACTTCCACATGTCTACCACTAGTGAATTACATGCCAAAAAAGGGAAATAAAAAGTGTAAAAAGGGTCAAGAGAGTGATGTGCATCGTGATCCTTCATAGTGGGATCATGTTGGGGACTCGCAGGAAAGTCAAACTACTAAGAGATCATGTAAAAAATCAATTAGAAGTCAACCGTCTATCTAGTCTTCAAGACATCTTTAATTGTCTCAGTTTCCTATTTTCTTACATGAGTAAATTGATGACATTATTGATGTGGGTCAAGATGGAAATTGTGGTTTCTGTGTCATTGCAACTTAACTTGGTTAGCGAAAATGGTCATTCCCTTTGGTTTAGACGTAGTTAGATGGTAAATTTTATCAACATAAATTATATTCCAATGTGTTATAAGACACAATCTTTAAAGTTAGGACTTCATTGCGAGTAGCTAGCTTGAGTGTTCATAGTCGTGAAAAATGGGTGACGACTCCTAATATAGGTTACCCTATTGCTTCTAGATACATTGTAATATTGGTATAATTTGTTGGATATGTGATTTCACACACAAGAAGGGGTGAATTGTGTGGTTCAGAAAAATAAGGTTTTGAAAAAAAAAATTGGATTAGAATAAGAGTTTAAAATAATTTTGAAAATAGTTTAAATATTATACATTAGAAAATAAATTGTAGAATATAAATTTCATAAAATGAATCGTTTAGGAAAAGAGAGAACACCGATAGTTATAGAGGTTCAGTCAAACAAGAAAGAGACATACTCCTCTTCCCAAGAATTGATCTTGAGAGTATCCAATAAACATTGAAAGCTTTTAGTAGGTAATACTCACAAACCCTTATATACAAGGAACACAGTTGACTTCCAACCAAATAATAATATACTAGGAATAGAGTTATTTGAGTCTTTTCTTTAAAACGATGGTCGAAGCAGTTAGTCTCCTTTCCATGCAGTAGATCGAAGAGGTTAGACTTTTTTCCAAGAAAATCTTGGAGCGATTAGTCTTCAAGCTTCTAAACAAACTTTACAATATTTTATCACGGGCTGAGCTCAAGAACCTTAAAACTTAGTTTTATCATGGGCTAACCAATAAACTGATAGATTTTAATACCAGGAAAAACTCGAAATTTATCCAAGCTTTTAATACTTGGATAAGCTTTAACCCGACCTTGGTCTTACCACGATCTAACATGATATTTTACCACTGGCTGATCTCAAACCTAAACAAGAGCTTGGTCAAACGATCCCCAAACCAAAGCTTTTACGGGTTAAGCCTCTAACCAAAATAACCCCTAAATGGATAATATTCAACCAAGTTGTAAACAAAATTCCCTTGGTGAATTTTACAATTCTACCTTTCCAGAATTACAACTTATCCTCTCTCACAAAAGAACTTTCTCGAAGAAGCACTTTGGTTAAAATATTAGTGAGAGAAAGTAAAAACAAAGTTTAGAGAGTCAGAGAGTCAGAGAGAGAGAGAGAGTGAGAGTGAGAAGTGTCAAAATACGATTCTGGATGATTTAAAATGAGGCAATGAACCTCTATTTATAGGCTAGAGGGTGGCTCAAAAATGAAATTTATTTTAATGCTTTTTAAGACAAGCTAATTGATTAGCACCTAATCCTAATCGATTATATACTTCAAAAATAATCGTTTATAATTTCAGGAAAGGAAATAATAGATATCTAGGCGTTTCACATCACTAAGATGATGTCCTAATTGTTTAGGAATCAATTTTGAATTGAGCCAGTCGATTAGGTTAATGTCCTAATCAATTAGCAAAGACAAAACTTTTCCCAAAGCTATTCTGATAGCTTCCAACTTATTTGGCACAACTCAAGACACTTTTTAAAATGTTTTCATCAGAGAAATCGGTTCAAAAAGATGTTTTTATGTGTGTCTGATTTAGCCATGGACTTTTACGAGAATGCTCTTAGGCTTTATAAAGTTTACACTCAGACTAATCAAGGTAAGGCTTTTTTTCACTTCAAGACTTTGTTAGATACTTTCTTTTGTAGACACTTGCTTGAGTTCAATTGAGATGAGGTTTGAGTTGTATTCCATTTTACTTCCATAATCAGATAGTCAAGTCCATCAAACCCTAATACTTATGTTTGCATTTTATCAGTTTAATCACTTATACTTGACTGTCATTAGTTGTCATCATTAAAAGATGTTGTCCTTGTTAAAATAATATCATCTGGAAAACAAGGTTCCACGTCGTTGTCAAATAAACTTAACATCACTTTCTTCGCACTAGTGGTATCTCTATCCATGGTTGTGAGTAGACATAAGGTTATTGCAGTTGGTTTTGTTAACAACAGTCATTGGATTTAGGTGAAACTGAAACTCAATTGTCTATTGCCTTCTGTCACTGACCGCTGGAGACAGAACTGTGATGAAGGTGTAAGAGTATGAGAAAAAGCATATGTGAAACGTATAAAGCATTAGGAAGAAGAAGTTAGGAAGTTAACACTTTGTATTGATATTGTAGTATATTTTGCATTATATGTATACATATTTTATTGGATTAATTGTGAATATGCATATACTTTTGATAAAATATATTAATATTGTCATACGATTTTATTAAAAGTGTCAAAATCTTAATTTAAAAAACAAAAAAATTTAAGAAACCCCTTTGCCAAAAAAATTGGTATGAACCAGATTTTTCAATATATTAATACCCGGTCTATGTTATCGGTAGTTACGAGACAGATATTTAGCAAACCAATTGTCATGCATCAAATTTTTTGAAAAAAAATCACCATAAATGAAGCAGATATATGAAAAAATTAGCATTTCTTCATTTTTTTTAGGAGACAATACATTTTTACCTGATATTTTGGAAATATTCGATATTTCTTCAAATAAACTCAAAAAATACAATATTTTTTGTCAATATCTAGTACTTCTTCAAACAAACTCAAAAATTCTAGTATATATAAAAATATGGTAATAAAGAACACTTTTAAAAAAGTCAAAAATATTAAGCAAATGTAAAACGGTAAAATCATAGTTTATGGGTTTATGGAGGTGTCAGATTTAAGTGTGGGAATTACATACAAAAATATTGAATATTTGACTAGTATGTCCTTTATCTTACTTTAGTTAAGTCAGTTGTTGGACTTTTCGCTTGTAGGTTCGTCTTGAACGTTATTTATGTTGTTTTATTTGGGTTGAGCACCATTTATACTTGCTTTAATACAATCTCTTTTATTTATTAAAAAACATATTGATGGTGGTCTTGCAAAGTTACTTGATAGTGTGTTGGGATGCTTGGAGCAAGGTAACTTGGACCGTGGGGGTGTTCATATTAAGGAGAAAGATAAGAAGATGAGCTTTAATGTCAAGTAATGCCCATCTGCAAGATTGCAAATGGCCATTTTACAACGATTGTAAAAGTGTTAGGGTTATCCAGTGTGTCCCCTTTAATGAAGATACAATGAAGGCTTTGGAGGTTAAACACTCCTACAAACCACTTCACTGCTGAGCACCTTATTCTCAGAAGCTCCCCTAGTGACTAATGCAGATAATATCTTGAAGTGTATTAAATCATTTCCCAAGGAAATGTCATGTGGCAGAGATGGTTTGCGTGCTCAACATATTTTAGATGCACTATGTGGCAAAGATGATTTGCATGCTCAACATATTTTAGGGATAACTGTAAGCTTCTTCTTTGTGCCTGGTAACTTGATCATGTAACTATTATAGGGAATTCACAGGAGGTAACCAAAGCCCCTGATATCATTCGGGAGACAAATCATGGATTAGCTCTTGAATTGAATATTCATAAGACCGATATTTTTTGGCCTTCATGCGATGGGAGTAAACTTCGTGAGAGTCTGTTCCCATCTGAAATTGGGAGGCTGCTGCTAGGGATGAAGTTTCTAGGAGGGGCTGTTAGTCGGGATGAAGGTTTCATTAAGGAGTTGTCCAAGAAGAGAGCTTACAGGGCTATTGATTTAATGCACCTTCTACCATAACTGAGGGATCCTCAGAGTGAGCTCCTTCTACTTCGATCCTGCATGGATATTGATAAATTATTTTTTAGACTAAGAACGTGTCAACCTACTCATATGGAGGAAGTAGTTGTTTGGTTTGATAAAGAGTTGCGGAAGGCGGTTGAAGACATTGTGGTTGGTGAAGGTCCTTTCTTCGGAGACCTTCAATGGAGGGTGGTTTCATTAGACATTAGAGTTGATATTTGGGTTTGCACTCAGCTTTAGAGGCCACCTCATACGCCTTTCTGCCTTCTAGGGCCCAATCTTGGGTGTTGCAGGATCATATATTAAGACACAATGGGGTGTTTGGTATGGACTCAGATTTTGACAGAGCTTTGGATGATCTTAGTGTTACAATTTCAGATTTTGACCTTAGCAATTTTACTAATAAGGACATCGTCCCTTCTAAAGCACATCATATTTTGACGAGTGTCCTTTTTAGTAAAATTGTTAAGGATATGGATTTGAAGTTTAACATGACAACGAGGCAGAAGGCAGTTTTTGGTTGTTTGCAAGCCGCACATGCTCGGGACTTTCTCCTTGCTATTCCTATTGATGGGCTAGACCAACACATGTCACCAGTGGAGTATCGTGTTATCCTAAGATACCGTCTTATGATTCCTTTATTTCCCATTGATGAGGTTTGCCATGTTTGTTGTAAGGTGTGTTTGGATACATTTGGAGAACACGCGATTCACTATAGGGAGCTTCCATACTTCAAATATTGACATGACATTGTTAGGGATATCTTGTTTGATATATTCTGACGTGCCGAAGTATCTGTGAAGAAAGAGGCGCCTGTGAATTTTTTACTGATCCACTTGATGGGAGATCGACACTTAGGCCAATAGATGTTTTGGTGTATAGGTGGGTAGGAGGGAAACATGCTTGTGTGGACTTGACGGGAGTTTTTCCACTGATGAGTTTGAGAACTTTTTTTTTTATTGTGGGACAGACAACTCTCAAAGCTGCTTCCAGTAAAGTGGTCAAACATGATAAAGCGTATTCTGAAAATCAACATGTTTTTATACCATTTGCCTTTGACACTTTTGATTTCTAGCACCAGAAGCAATTGATCTTTTACAGAGAGTTCATCAGCTTATGAATAACAATTTGTATCTCCTAGATTTATGGATATAATTTTTAAAAGGATTGATTTTGCGATCTAAAAAGGAGTGACGGCGCAACTTATTGCTTGCTTGTCTTTATATATATATATATATATATATATATATATATATATATATATATATATATATATATATATATATATATATATATATATATATATATATATATATATATATCCTTTTTGAAATGCAACATCCCTAAAACTGATTATCTATAAGAATTTTATAAATTACTCCGTAACTGATTTGAAGTAAACAAGATGTGAAAGAGTTATCTTTTCATTATCAAATGTGAATAATGGAATTTGATAGAATAAATATAATAATATCAACTTGATGTAACTATCATAGCAGAAATTCAGAGTAAAAGTGTTCAAGCAATATGTCGACACAAAAAAACAACACAAATTTTCAAATTAAAATTGTCTTTGCTATTCGAGGCACTAAGTATCACCTGCATCTTGTGGCACGTTACACTATCACAAACGCAAATCCCAAATTAAAATATGTGAATTACTTTTATAATCGTCTAGATTGTTTACAATATTGTTAAGACAAACGAATAGATGATTAAACAAGTAAAGACAAAATTTTCATATTAACCTTATACAGATTAGTCATTCAAAAATAAAACCTAATTAACAATTCATCAAATCTAATGCTTGATAAAAATTGACCAGAATTTATATATTATAAGTAACTAATCTAACAACATTCAGTACTATAAATTGTAAATATTTTACTTATTTTTGCAATGAAATATAATAATAGTTAAAAAAATTATAGCATAAATATAATATTGTTTTTATGAATGAAAACTACTTTAGTAGGATCACTGCCACTTAAATTGTGTGAGAATATTTTTTAAATATCATAGCGTAGACTAAGTCCATAGTTATTACATAAATAAAAAGAGTAAGTATATGTACAACTAGGAATGTCAAATTGCTATATTAACGGGAATTTTTATAAGGATTTTTCGTTTGGAGTGTTAAAAGATGGGGAACAAAATTTTTCCGAAGTTACTTTAGAAATGGAAGTGGCGTAAATATCTCTCATTTTGTAGAGTCTCAGTTCCATCTAAAATATTATAATAAACATAATTTATATATAATTTAAAATTTTTATGTAAATTTATTTCTCATTTCATATAATTTATCTTATAAAACAAATTTAAAATATAAATATATTGTTAGTAAAAAGGTAAGATATAAATAATTATTTTAAACTTTTTAAATTTGAAATTTTGGTAGTTATGACACTCAATATTATAGATTAAATATTATTAAAACAATATATATATATATATATATATATATATATATATATATATATATATATATATATATATATATATATATATATATATATATATATATATATCATGAATGAATAATTTCTAAATTTTGTTGTGGTTAGATTTTGAAAGTTTTACTATTAATTTAATTTAAAATAATAAATAAAGAAAATTATATTTATGGATTTCTAACCTTAGAGATCTTTGGGGATCCGTGGAGACGGAGATGGGGACAAAATCTCCCGTGACAGAGACTTGAGACATGGACGAAAAATAAATTTAAAAACGAAGATTAAGATGAGAATGTATCTCCGTCTTCAGCCCGCCTCATTGACATCCCTATGCACAATTTGTATTTCTTGACTAATTTTTTAATTAAAAAAATGTTAAAAGCACTTATTTTTGAAAAAGTTAAAACTTCTTTTTATCATAAAAAATATTCATTTATGAATAAAATCATAAATCATTTTCACTAAATTGAAAATAATTAATTTATCAACAAACTAATTGGATCCAAATTAATAAAAAACATGTATAAATATGTTAAAATAATATAATTAAAATACTCTTTTGGAATTAATTCAATAACAGGTAATCACATATACACGTTCTATATATTATACCATATATTTTAGTGCGTAATATAATAAATGATTATGAACATGTATATAATTATAGGATCTACGACATGTTAGAATACGAGATGTGAGATTTCAAAAATTTCTGGATTCATAAGATAAATTTTTTTTTTGCAATAATAACTATAATCCTGAAACGCAAAAGTGTAGAGACAAATGACCGACACTTATTGGCTTATGGATCTTCCTCAACCAGTACTCATAATGCCTTGAACACTCTTCAGATGGGGAGAAGAGATTATTTTACTTGTGTACAATATATTGGGGACCATAGCCCATATATAGTGTGATGACCAATTAGGTTTCCATTATTCCCAAATGGGTCATCCTGACATTCACTCATATTTGAATCCATACCCACTTAATTAATTAATTAATTTCTAAATAAAATCTAAATAGTCTTTTAATATTATTTGATCACATAATTATTTAAGGCACTTTATTTGATAAAATAGTCAATATAATTAAATAAATATATTTGGCCACATAATTATTGAAATACCAATATAAGATTATATTATTAAAATATTTCAACAATCTCCCACTTGACCAACATATTTTAATAATTATATCATAATTCCTTAGGCGCGCACCCAAATGCTATTTATCTTTAGATTTCAACTTTACAATCGGCTCCACCTCATACATCAATAATGAAATCATCACGGTTGTCATCACTAACATATAACGTGACAGAACCCTGACGACCACCACATAAATGTACTTGATGACATAGATCGATATGGATGAGTGACATGGAAATTTCATGCAATGTAATCTCTAAGTCATGTATATTTCCAACTATTCTAACGGAAGTCTTTATTGAGATCAAACTAAAGTTTACAAATTCATTATTTACAAAAAGGATACATAAATGGTTATAACACAAATAACCTTATAAAAATTCTTTCTGCAGATAATTTTAACATAAATTTTATATTGATATCAAAATAATATTAAATATAAAGAATGAGTGACTCCTGCTAATTTAAGACATCCTTAGTGACAATAATCATATGACAATCCTTATATGTCAAGTCTTTGATTAGTGGGTCTTTAGCTTAAATTTCATACGCATATATTTTAGTTTCAACAATAATAACTTATAAGTCAATGAACTTTTAGAACCTATTGTTGAAACAATATATGATTGTCTTACAACAAAATATAACTTGAGTGATTTTTCAAAGCCTTATATTGAATTGTAACTGAATGACATAAATACTTACATTCATTTATTTTGTATTAAAATGTTTATTCGACATCTATAATATTGGAGTCAAACATACTAATGATCTCCTCATTGTCAGATCTTCAATTTGTGAGTACAAACTCTTTTGTTCTCTACAATAATCTTCATGGTTAGCCTTTTTTTCTTCAACAATTTAATTTTGAATTGTTCAAGTATCTACTTAATGATTTTATGTACATCTTTCCATATACGTATAAAATCATATATAAGATTCTCACAACCAAAGTATAAAAAATTTAATTTTCTAAATTTTCAGATTCTTTTATTTTGGATAATGATTAAGACTTAATAGTATCCTTTGATAATTGAAACATACTCTATTTATTGTCTTTCATGTGAGTTTTATTTCCAACTTTATATATATATATATATATATATATATATATATATATATATATATATATATATATATATATATATATATATATATATATATATATATATATATATATATATATATATACTCCCTCCGGTCTCATTTATAAGAAAAAATTAACTTTTTATATACATTGAATAAGTAATGTATTTGGACAATATATTGTCCAAATACATTACTTATTTAATGTATCTAAAAAGTTAATTTTTTTTTATAAATGAGACCGGAGGGAGTATATCTTTTGTGATAATTTGATGATATCTTGAGAATAATCTCTAAGTATCTAAATATCCAATACAAAAGAGATGTGCCCAAGATCTTTCATAATTGTTAGAGATTTCTTGGTTTCACACAACAATCATATACTCCCTCCGTTCCAAATTATAAGAGAAATTCACTTTTTAGATTCATTGAATAATTAATGTATTTGATTAATTATTCAATGAATCTAAAAAGTAAATTACTCTTATAATTTGGGACAGAGGGAGTATCATTGTTGACTAAATAAAATCGACACATTAAACTAAGAATATAAACTTACTCTCACTAAACTTGTAAAATCCAATAATTTTTCATAATAGAAATCTCAAAATCAAACAAAACAATTACCTTATGAAATATTGTAGTATCATTAATGAGACAATTTCATTAACTTATAAATAGATCTTATCTCTTCGGTAACCATAAACTTTGTATTTATTGATACAAAATTTCCTCATGTTGCACCATATTGTTTTTCTTAATGTCGCCATTAAGAAACACTATCTTGATATCCATCTTACGAAGCTCCAAAATTATAACAATTAATAAATGTCAGAACTATCATAATAAAATCTTTCAATCATACTGAATAGAATTTCTCTTTTCAATCAATTCTTTATGACACTTGATACTCTAGTTCTTGAGAATGTTGAGTTTGATCTTGAAGGATTAATATCTTATTTTAATTGAGAGAAAGAACAATAATATCCGCATGAGGGTCTAAATTTACTATATAAAAGCAACTATATGAATTGAGTTAGAACCAATTATTTCCCACTCAATTTTATTCTTTGAACATATATCTTCTCCAAACTCAATATTCTCGAGACACATTATAATATTTGTCTCAAAATATTCCTTAACTTGGGACTAAAGTTTATATTTCTCAAACTTTTCAACAATTCTAGATTTTCACAAGTCAGGACTAAATTAACTATAATAATATTTGAATTTAAAAGACAACTTGAATCCATCATTTAAAAAATAAAGTTATAATATTAAAATAAAATTTTATTCATCCACCAAATTGTCTTTTAAATACAAATTTAAGCTTATAATGACAATCTAAAATAATTAAAAGTAAATAAAAAATATCAATCTTCACCAAATTTGTCCCCTTTAAATTGATGTATCTTTCACCAACATTGAACATTTGTCGGTTCATATCATATTTTCTTATTATTATTTATTTGTCCTTATCCTTTGAGGTATTTACCAAATGAGCAATATTTTATTTTCTCTTGCTTCAATCTTTCATTTATTGCACACTTTATGAAATTATTCTATCAAATAATAATTTCTAACTTTAATAGTTATAAACTTAATTGTGCAAAGAGAATACCATATGCTAATTTTTTGACAAAATCACCTAATTGACGAAACTATAGCGCTTTAGCAAGATTAAATAGTTTCATAATATGCTTATGATATTTTCTTTGCTTAATAATCTTAATGAAAAGTCATCACTCCAATGAGAGTTTGTCTTTCGCTTTATTGCTTTAGAAGCACTAGATTTTAAGCAAAAATAATATGATAAAATTTATGTCATCTTAAATAACACCTATAATGTCTCTGAATTGCAAAACTTTAAGATTATAGAATTGTGTAATTTGGAGTGTGGTCACTTTTAAACTTGAGTCTCACTTTAAATATGCTAAATTGTGAGAGAATTTAAGTTTCTCCATCATTATGTAAGATATAGCTCCAAAAATCATATTGTTCATATTTTATTTTTAAAAGTTAGAACTTTTGATAATCAAAATAACTTATTTTGCAGATATATAAACTATATTAGATATTCATCTTGCTAAATTAAAAGACTTATTATAACTTATTATATATAGATATTCATCTTTACTTATAAATTAAAAGACTCAAATAAGATTAAACGGTACTCTCTCAATGATCAAACATTAATAATAAGTGTGGTCAGATAATGGACGTCTTTACGTCCATCATTATCCACATGGATAAAATTAATAACTACTACATATTTACTATCATGTAACATAGATTACTTTTGTAACATGTTGCTTCAATCAACTCAACCAAAATTACTAGACATTTTAATAAATTTATTGGGAAGAGTTTTAAATTTATAAGACATTACCCACAAATATAGGTTGTATTTATTTAGGATGTCGTTTGATAAGAATAATATTTCTCGAAAGTCCTTAGTGTGTGAATAAATTTATACAAATTGCATGATTAAAAAAATTATTGTATAATAACAATAACCTCAAATAACATAATCCTGCTAAATGTATAATTTCAAATCAGATAAATATTAAATATTTATATATCCAAATTAAATGTTCAACAAATTTGCATATGCAACAAATAATTCTTTAAATAAATTATTTTAGAATCAACAAAATTCATTCTAAAATCCAAACTATCCAAAATTTAAAGAATTAAATCTTTCGTTTTTACCTTATAATTTTGAGAGATATTTAAAATATTCAAAAAAATTCATAAATAGTATATAAAAACTAAATATATATTAAGCAAATTAGTATTTGTCTTATCTCTCAAAATCGAAATTCATGTGCCGATTTTATGTGAATCAAATTGAAAGATAAAATAATAATTAAAAAATCATATAAAAAGATTTGATAATAAGCTCTTTTTAAAATAAAAAAAAAATCAAAACCCAGAATCAAATCACAAAAATAAGATTTAAATTCAATATTTATCTTTCTCAAATAATTGACATAGATGTATATTTTTAAATATACTGTACACAAGCTAAATAATCTATTCTCCCCATCTCAAGAGTGTTCAAGGTATTGGGAGTATCGGTTGAGTAAGATCCACAAGCCAACAAGTGCCGGTCACTTGTCTCTACACTTTTGTGTTTCAGGATTACAATTATCATTGCTAAATTTTTTTTTTATCTTATGGATCCAAGTATTCCTAAAAACTCATATCTCGTATAATAACATCTCCTAGATCCTATAGTTATATACATGTTCATAATTATTTATTATATTTCGCACTAAAGTATAAGGTATAATATATAGAACATGTATATATAATTAATTGTTATTGAATTAATTCTACATAAATGTGTTTGATGATATAGATTGATATGGACGAGTGATATGAAAATTTCATGCAATGTAATCTCTAAATCATGTATATTTTCAATTGGTTCAACTGAAGTCTTTATTGAGATCAAACTAAAATTTACAAATTCAATATTTAGACAAACGATACATAAATGGTTATAACATAAGTCACCTTATAAATATTATAGTTTCTATGTCAAATTCAAAACTTTCCATTATCACAAATATAATTCTATGAATTATAACTTAAAAATAGATTCTTACCATGATATCATAGTTTTTAAATCACAATTATAATTCTAAATGTGATCACCAAAATAAATATCATTTAAATATATACTGTAACTAAATTTATTTTCAAGAATTCATATAAAAGATATGGAAGATCCAAATTCCATATAAATCTTTGGAAAATAAATATAACACACAAAATATAAATTCCATAGTAATTGAACAAAAAACTACTAAAAAATTATCATTAAAACTTCATGCCTCATAAAACATATATATCAATATTAAAAATTAAAAAAAAATCATGAATTTAAAATATATATTTTCGTGATCCAAAAAAAAAATTAACATGGTTGTTTAGAGGACAAATCTCAATAAACTAAACATGAAGACCCACTCTGATACCACTTGTTAAAATTAATTCAATAACAATTAATCACATATATATGTTCTATATATTGTACCATATACTTTAGTGTGAAATATTATAAATAATTATGAACATGTATACAATTATAGGATCTATGATATGTTAGTATACGAGCTATGAGATTTCAAGAATACTTGTAATCCTGAAACGCAAATGTGTAGAGACAAATGACTGACACTTGTTGGTTTGTGGATCTTTCTCATGAGATACTCCTAATGCCTTGAGATGGGGAGAAGATATTACTTTCCTTGTGTACGGTATATTGGAGACCATAACCTTTATATAATGTGATGGCCAATTAGGATTTTCATTATTTCTAAATAGGTCATCCTGACATCCTCTGATATTTGAGTCTATATCTATTTATTTAATTAATTAATTAATTAAATAATTCCTAAATAAAATTTAAATAGTATTTTAATATTTTTTGATCACATAACTATTTAAGACATTTTATTTAATAAAATAACTAATATAATTAAATAAATATATTTGATCACATAATTATTGAAATATTAATATAAAATTATATTATTAAAATATACTAACATACTCATGTTTTAAAATTTGTAATGTTGATATTTAAATTATTAATTGAGTATATAATTGAACGAAATTTATTTATACATACATTTGAATCAAATAAACAACGCAAAACAAAATAGGAAAACCAAACAACACGGTATGTCACATTTAAACAAAAAAAAATTACAAAAAGAAATGCCAAATAAGAATTAAATTTATATAAAAATATTTGTTTAGATAAAAAAAGAGATAAATCAATATTTTATGAATGATTCAACTACCTTCTTTTATAGATGAATGGAGAAAGTAAATAAGATTTTTTCTCTGGATGTGTCAAATTGTTAGAAATCCACCAAATATTTATGATAATTTCTACCAATCTTGATGAACAAGATTGATATCACCACACAATGACAATGAATTATGAGAAAAGAAAAGAAAGAAGACAATTATTTTCTGCAGAGTTTCGCTCTGCCCACAACCGTGGAAAACTTTATTAATCACTTGCAACTGTAAATTCGGTGATTACAATGAATTGACTTAATTATAAAATTAGGGGTTACTTCATCTACTTATAAATTTAGATTAGCTTACTCCCTAAGCCAAAGCTCAAAACTATAAAAGCCCAAAATACATATTTTGGTACTAAATCAAATCTATCTATTCTAAATCAAATTTATCTAAATCTAAAACCAATTAAATCTGTGTGTAGCCTGCTTCGATCCACAAACTCTTCAACTGGGCAACCTCCCTTCGAAACACACATTGTTTCGACACAATCGAATTACAATTTAACACACTACCTAATTCATTGTGTCTAAACTATCTATATTCATCATGGTTCTTAGTCTTCTGAATACTTCGACCTGTACTCCCTTCGTTATGATGTCTGCAATTTGATTCTCAGTTCTGCAGTGTTCCAAATTCATCTTTCCATCTGCTGCCTGCTCTCGAAGATAGTGGAACCTTATTTCGACGTGCTTGCTTCGATCATGTGCTATCGGGTTCTTCGCCAGATTGATAGCTGACATGTTGTCGATCTTTATGGTAATTGCTCCATGATCTTTCCTTGTTATCTCTTCGACCAAGTTCATCATCCAAGTTGCTTGACATGCACAAAGAGAAGCAGCTATGTATTCTGCTTCGCATGATGATAATTTCACTACTGCTTCCTTTCTTGAACTCCAAGCAACTGATGCACCATCTAACATAAACACATATCCTGCTGTTGATTTTCGATCTTCAGCATCACTACACCAACTCAAATCAGTGTATCCCACTAACTTGCATTCTTTTCCTTTATCAACTGCAGGAAACAAAATGCCATAGTCGGGAGTTCCTTTGAGATACCTTAGTATCCTCTTCACCGCTGCTAGATGTGATACATTTGGCTTCTGCATGAATCTACTTACCATACATACATTATATGTTAAGTCAGGTCTTGTATGACAAAGGTATCTCAATGACCCAATAAGTCTTCTGTATTGGGTTGGGTCGACATCATCTTCATCTGCATCTTTTGACAGTTGCAGTCTTGGTTCTGCAGGTGTCGAATTTGAGTTGCATTTTTCAATCTCAAATCTCTTAATAATTTCTCCTGCATATCTTCTTTGATGCATCATCAAACCTCTATTGCTCTTGTACAATTAGATGCCAAGGAAATATGAAATCTCACCCAGATCAGACATTTTGAATTCCTTGCTGAGATCACCTTTGAAGTCTTCGATCTCACTTTTGCAGCTACTTGTTATCAACAAATCATCGACATGGAGACACAGTATAAGTAATTCACTATTGCTTCTTCTTACATATACTCCATGTTCAGTTGTGCACTTCACAAATTCCTTCTCCCTTAGGAAACTATCAATTTTCTTATTCCAAGCTCTTGGAGCTTGTTTCAATCCATACAGGGCTTTATGCAGCATGTACACCTTTCTCTCTTTGTCATGTTTCACAAACCCAACTGGTTGTTTAACATAAAATTCTTCATCTAAGGGTCCATTCAGGAATGCACACTTCACGTCCATCTGACATATGTGCCATCTGTTCATTTCTGCTAGACCAACAACCAACCTAATTATTTCGATCCTAGCAACAGGTGCAAAAACTTCATCGAAGTCTATTCCTTCTTTCTGTAGAAATCCTTTCGCCACAAGCCTTGCTTTGTGTCGAGTTACTTCCCCTTTGGAATTAATTCTCACTTTGTATACCCACTTGACATCAATTGCCTTCTGGCCTTGAGGCAATTCGACAAGTGACCAAATGTTGTTGTCTTTGATAGACTTCACTTCTTTGTTCATTGCTTTCGCCCACTTCAAATCCTTCAATGCTTCAGCTACATTGACAGGTTCGACATCTGCATAGAAAGCATAATGTATCAACTCATCTTCATTATCTATCACATCATCTGATGTAATCACACAATCTTGCAATCTTGCAGACATGCGTCTTGTTCTTTGAGATCTGCTTGTACTTGGTTGATCTATAATTGTTGGTTCCTCTTGTCGAACTTCTCTTTCGACTTGAGTTTCTGGTTCTTCAAGTAAGATTCCCACTGAATCTTTCTTGATATTTTCAGTCCAATCCCATTCTTTAAGTTCATCTATGATCATGTCTCTGTTGATCATAATCTTCTTGTTCACTGGGTCAAACAACTTGTAACCTCCTGTCGAATGATATCCAACTAGAATCATTTGACTCGACTTGTCATCAAGTTTTCTTCTCAACTAATCTGGCACATGTCTATGTGCAATAGATCCAAATACCTTCAGATGACTCAAGCTAGGCTTCATACCAGACCAACATTCTTCTGGAGTAATTCCTTCTATCTTCTTCATAGGATATCTGTTCAAAATGTATGTTGCAGTCGACATAGCTTCACTCCAAAACTCTTTAGGTAAATTCTTTTCTTTCAACATACTTCTCACCATATTCATGATGGTTCGATTCTTCCTTTCTACAGTTCCATTATGCTGTGGAGTATAGGGTGGCACCACCTCATGCACAATCCCTTCCTTTTCACATAACCTGTCGAAGTCTTTCGACACATACTCTCCACCACCATCAGCTCTCAAAACTTTGAGTTTTCGATCAATTTGTCTTTTGACCATAGACTTAAACTTGGAAAATACCTTGATCACTTCACTTTTCTTCTTGATCAGGTAAGTCCACAGCTTTCGATTGAAATCATCTATGAATGTAACAAAGTATTTGTTACCTCCCATCAAATCCACCTAGATTGGTCCATATACATCAGAGTATATGACTTCAAGAATAACCTTCGACTTGCTTCCTGCATCCTTTCTGAAGCTATTCTTATGCTTCTTCGCCCGCACACATTCCTCACATACCTCGTTTGGAATGTCGATTTCTGGAAATCATGAAACCATATTTCTTCTCTTCAAATCTCTGATATCTCTGAAGTTGAGATGGACTAGTCGATAATGCCATATCCATTCATCTCTGCTAGCTACAGTCGAAAGGCACTTGTGCTCCATCACATTTAGTTTGATCTTGAAGGTTCTATTATGAGACATAAGAGCCTTCAAGATTAATCTTCCATTTGCATCAACGACTCTCATCATCTTATCTTTGATCGACACTTTATAATTCTTTTCGACCAACTGGCCTATATTGAGAAAATTGCTCTTCATGCCTTATTTGTACAACACATTGGAAACTACTGACCTCTTGCCATCTTTCATCATAATCATAACATCACCAATACCTTCAGCTGCTAGGGTATTGTCATTTGCGAATTTTACCATATTTTTCATTGAGGGCTTTATGTTGACAAACCAATCTTTCCTTCCAGACATATGTGATGAGCATCCTAAATCCAAGTACCATTGGTCCTTGAATTTATCTTCATCTCTTGTTGTGACCATCAACATCATCTCTTCTTCTTCATGTTTTGCAAACTTTGCATCACTTTATTGATTCTTTCACTTTTCTGGATAATCACTCGAATAATGACCATACTTCTGACAATTGTAACATTGAATGTGACTCTTGTCAGGTTTTCGACCACCACTTCTTCCTCTATTTGCAACACCACCTCTTTGGTTGCCTTTGTATGATCTTATCTGATTTGACACACTTCCTTCATTTTGGTTTCCTCTACCAGTCAAACTGTTATATCTGCCTCTACCTCTGCCGAACTACTTCCCTTTGCCTTTGGTTTCTTTTGCTGAATGTGTTTGCAAAGCCGCATCACTCTTCAACTTGCCTGCAACTCTTTCGGTCATTCTCTGTTCATGAGATTCAAGCGTCCCTTGAAGCTCTTCCTTTTTCAATTTCGAAAAGTCATTCCCATCTTCTATAGCCACCACAACGTGGTCGAACTTAGGAGTCAAAGATTTCAAGATCTTCGAAACAACAACTCTTGTTGTTAATGTTTCTCCACATACCTTGATTTGATTCACTAGTTTTGTAACCCTAGTGAAGAAATCAGATATGCTCTCACTATCTTCCATCTGAAGCAGTTCATACGTTCTCTTGTGAGTTTGTAACCTCACTTCTTTCACCTTTTCTGCACCACCAAAAGACTTCTCAAGAACCTCCCAAGCTTCTTTTGCAGATTCTGAATCACTCACTTTTTCAAAATTTTATGGACTCAAACATTGATGAATTATAAAGAGTGCTTTATAACTTAGCTTCTCAGATTCTGTGTGTTTCTTCTTTTCTTCTTTTGAAGCATTTTCTCCAAGCGCTTCCAATCCATCCTTTACAAGATCCAAAAGACCTTGACACCTGAATAAAAATTTCATCTATTTGCACCAATTCTCATAGTTGTCTACTTTCAGAATTGGTAGAGTTGCTGGATAATTTGCATTCTCATAACTTGCCATCATGAATTCTTCTTCTTCTTCAATCATTCTTGATCGATACTTCCCTTGAATCGATTAATCGAGCTCTTGATACCAGATGTTGGAAATCCACCGAATATCTATGATGAATTTATACCAATCTTGATGAACAAGATTGATATCACCACACAATGACAATGAATTATGAGAAAAGAAAAGAAAAGAAAGAAGATAATTATTTTCTGCAGAGTTTATCTCTGCCCAGAAACTGTGGAAAACTTTATTAATCACTTGTAACTGCAAATTCTGTGATTACAATGGATTGACTTAATTACAAATTTAAGGGTTACTCCCTCTATTTATATATTTAGGTTAGCTTGCTCCCTAAGCCAAATCCAAAACTATAAAAGTCCAAAATACATATTTTGGTACTAAATCAAATCTATCTATTTTAAATCAAATTTATCTAAATCTAAAACCAATCAAATTTGTGTGTAGCTTACTTCGATCCATAAGCTCTTCAACTGGGTAACCTCCCTTCGACACACACATTATTTCAATACAATCAAATTACAATTTAACACAAACTAGTCACTAAAATTGGCTTAACTTTTAATTTAGAATTATTTCTATCTAAAGATGACGTAAGGCCGCACACTAGAATTTGACACCATGCTCGTTGCAGTGTTGCAATCAATTCAACAATCTCCTGCATTATACACTGTATTCACTGCCGTTCGTATATAAATGCAATAATTTTCCACCAAAGTACGATTTCATCTACTCTTGCAATTTATGTCTTTATGATTTTTCTAACTAATTTTTCTAACTAAATAAATGTTAACTTTGTAGATACACACTCTTCTTTATCTTTTTTTGCAAGGCAAAACAAACTAAGCTTTTATTCTATCAGGCATTAGGAATGCCAACCAGATACAAAACAGCCAACCTGCTCTTTAAACATCACTAACATTAAAAACCAAAACAGAAACCACCTAAATGATAACTATGGCAATACAAAACCACCCATATCGAAAGGCAAGCTGAAAACACCTAAATCAACACCACATTCAGATTAATGTAACTCCTACTTAAAGCTTCTAAAACATATCAATGAAACAAGGAAACCAACTGCATTAGATCATCGAACAGACACTTCAAAACCACTAACAGAGTTGCTATAAGAAATTGTCACCCCGACACCGTTGTCGGAACCAAAAAACAGCAGAAGCAGACTGCAACTCCGCTAACAACAGCAGACAGATAATGCAAATACCCACACAATCTTGTAGTGAACTAACTATATTCACTCTATGTAAAACAGCTCGGAAACCAGACTAATGCAGGCTACAACCAGACCAAAGCTCAACTAGTTTTCCAACTAACACACTCCTTTGGATGAGTGATCTATTGGTTCATATCATAATTAAAACCTTTTACCTTAGATTTCAGCCACCTCCAGGTCAAAATCTGAACCTCTTCAACAATACCGGGTTTTCTGTTCTCCAACAGTTTGAATATCTTTTCGTTCCTTCTTTTCTGCAATACCCACATACAAGCAAACCAAATTGTTGAAAATTTATTTCAGAAAACTCTTCCTCCACTGCTGATACCTGCAAAATGAACATAATTGTGCATAACAGAATTATGAGTAACAAAAGTTATTCAGAGACAACCTAGGACCTCGCTTCATGCTAACCAAGTTGTGGGACATTTGAAGAAAATATGCGAGACATTTTCCTCCTTCCCACAACCAAAAGGTGATGAATTTTGAGATTCCACAAGGATACCCCTTCTAACTAAGTTATCCATACTCGAAATTTTATTCTTCCAAATTCTCCATACCAGCACCAATACTTTAAACGGGACCATTTAATTCCAAGCCTTTACCAATTCCTTGTTCTCTCCTACTTTGATCAATCAGCCCTTCCGCTATCACTGAACATGCTCCCTTAACCGAATAAGAATAATTTTCCCATCTCCACATATATTTAACATTTTCTCTTAAAGTGATACCACTAATATTCTCTTTGATCTCTTTCTCATTCCTAATGTTATCATCATTCAACGAGTTCTCCTAATTTTAGGATCAAGTCCTTCCCAAATACGTACCTCAAACAGCCTCACTCACTAAAATATCTTTATCTCCTGCCACCCTATATAAGTCAGGATAATTATCTTTAAAGCTCATTCCACCTATCCAAGGATCACTCCAAAATGACGTTTCTCTCCCATCTCCAATGATTTTCTTTAGGTTGTTGTCAAACCAGTTTGTCTTAACTTTCCCTTCTTCCTTGTTGAGAGATTGCAGATCTCTCCACCATGTAGAGTTGTAGTTATCAATCCGACATCTTTCAGCCTGACTAAATCCATATTTACTATCCAGAATTCTCACCCATAACCTATTTTTTCAGTAATAATCCTCCATTTCCACTTCCATATTAAGGACAAATTCAAAGCCTTCATGTTCTTAATTCTCAGGCCATTGCTTGCTTTATCCATGCTGTGATCGGTGGATCTGGAACTGACTGTTTAACGCTGGTTTCGCGAAATGTCGCGGAAGCAAGAGTCGCCACCGTCTTTTATTTTCTCCAAATGGAAAGGACAAAAGCACAGAAAAATTCCTTAAAGAGATTGCTCTCGGTTCGGGAGGTAGGTTATAGAAAGGGAAGGTGTTAGCACCCTTTCTATCCATGGTTATCCATGGGCTCTTAGATACTTGCTCATTTGTGTTTTCAAAATGGTTTGTTTGCTTTTCAACGTGGGTTTAAAAAGTTTCTTTGAAAATTCCAGTTCGACTCTTGTATCGGTCCTCAAGAGTGTTTGAAAAATTGCTTTCGAAAGCTTTTTGAAAAGGTGTTGGTGTGAAAAGTATTTTTTGAATTTGTTTTGAAATTTAGAGCAAGTATCTAGAGTCGTCTACCTACCCTAAGGAATTCGTCTGTGTAGATGTCCTTTAAAGTAGTGCCATCCCACCATTGAGAGGTAGGTAGCACCACCGTTGGAGGTGTTCGGGTCAATTCGAGGTTCGGGACATGGTGATCACCAGAGCAATAGGAAGACACCTTAGAAGCTACCCTCATGCCAGGTTCCCGGATCATGAGGACTTACTAAGACATCCTCTACTCGACGATCACCTTTCGAGGCAAGGCAACAGTGAGGCGTACCCTAGGGGTAGTGTGTGATTTTGTGTGTCATGTTCATTTGCATTTATCTTGTTCATGTCAAAGTGATCTATGCGTTTGTTTTTATTTTTTTGTCATTCATTCTTGCATGCAATTTGTTAACAGTTAAAAAGTTGCGAGAAATATAAAGTTCCTAAACTATTACAAAGGCGCGGGTCCACATCGCCAAATCAAATCCAGGACCCGATTTGATAGAAAAGTAAAGAATTAAAGAAAAGTAAAATGCGAAAGATTAAAATGTTACATGGCCTTGGGAGAGGTACATAAAAATTATACGGAAAAGAAATAAACACGCGAATTAAATAAGAATTAAAAACGAGGGCGTTGGACCCTTTTTTTGCAAAATTGAATTAAATGATTAAATTAATTAACTAAAAAGGAAAAGAAATTATTTTTTTAGTTTTTTGTATTTATATGATTTTAATGGAAAAGAATTAATTGAAATAAAATGCTAACCCTAATTCTAGTTGTTTTTAGTTTATTAAGAAAAGATTAAATTTTAACCTAATATTTAACCTAATTATTTACATACCATTTAATTACAAAAGTAAATAATAGGGAATATTTAATTATTATGAAAGAAAAGAAAAAAGGATAAAAATGATTATAAACCCTAATTCTACCAATTTTAGATTTTTATTAAGGAAAATACTACAATTAAACCTAATTTAATAACTAAAATTAATTAATGCAATTTATTTACAAAAAATACTAAAATAAAAATATTTATTATTTTTTTTATCTTTTCTGATTTTTTATTGTTTTTTATATTTTTTTATGAAAATAATTGAATTAACAGAATTAATTAAAAATAATAATTGAAAGAATAAAAAAGAAAAAAATATAAGAGAAATTTGCAAACCTAGGGGGTTCTGCCCCTAATTTGGAGGTGAGACTTAGCATTTTAGGCCCATCTATCCCTGGCCTGGTGGACTTCCATGATAGCGTGTAGCCTCTTTGACTCAAGTCTATGATGCTCCTCCAATTATAGCCCTGGGTTTGCTCTTAGCATACGCGTGGCAGGTTTGATTTGGGAGATGCACGATACACCTTAGCGCTGAAATTGTATGTGAACATTATATGAAAAATAATATGCAAGGGATGGGGGACCTGGGGCTCGAACCCAGGTCCTGAAGATTACCAACCAGGCGCTTTACCAACCATGCTGCTTTGTTCATCTGTACATAATATAACAAATAAATATAATAAAACAAAACAAGAGTTAGTGCTCCTTTTTCGCGCGAAATTCAAACCACCCAATCCTGGACGGCCACCTCATCTTCTTCTTCTACGTTCATTTTTTTTTTGAAACACAAAGAACATAGGCCACGGTTTTCATATCGTTCCCTTATGCCCTTTTCTGGAAAATAGCGAATAGCTCGTGGAGGCTCATAAATTGAGCGCGAGGTGCGTTTTGAGACCGTCCAAGAGCGCTGAGTTGAATGGCCTAGGTCCCATGTGCTAATTGTTCCTTAAATGAAAACCCCTAATTCAAAGTTCTGCAAACCAATGATTTAAGGCGTTAGGGTTGGTGTTCTTGATCCAGGTACGTTGCTTGATGTCCCAGGGATGCAATGGAATGAATTTCTTGGCTTCAATCGACCTGCAAGTGTGTTTTCAGATTTGGAATTTTTAAGCAAAAATTCAAGTTTTGTTCTTCAGGTTCTTGCGCAGCTTTTTGGTCATGGGCATGAGGGTTTCGTTCTGTACTTATGTGTGAGTGTTTTAGGTTAAGAAACTTGATCAAAATCCATGCATTGATGTGAAAAAGATTTGATTTGCAAACCATAATTTTTTCAATCTTTTTTCATGCTTTTTAGCTCTCAATCATATCCAATCAACTTCAATTCTTCCCTAATTTGATTTTGCACGAAATATTGAGATGTTTTATGCACAAAAAGATTTGAAATAGTAGGTTTAACATTTTTCATGTATTTTAATTAATTTAAATGAATTATTAATAATAAAAATCTAAATAAATAAATAAATAATGAAGAAAAACTTCCCTTTGGGCCAAATGGTCGTGCACATGCCTTGGATAATGAATTTTGGAAGAAAAAGAGGCCCATTAGCAATTTTAGGTCATTTGAATCAATGTTGACTTTTCAAAATATCCAAAAATTTCCCAACTTCCACAAGGCATAACTTGCTCAATTTTTAAGCTTTGCTCATGGTCTTGGACATTTTGGAAAGGTCGTTGAGACCTCTAACTAATGCCTTTGGTCCCATGTCATTTTGATTTACCAATCTCAAGTTATGGCATTTTACTTAAAGTCCCTTTTTGTTGACTTTTGAAAATGACCTATAATGTTGAAATTGATAACTTTTTGTGAGAGCATTTCTTGGGCTTGAAGTATGAAGATGAGTTGTAGGAAATGTCTTTCTCTTCAAAATGAGTTTTGGATGGAATTTTTCTGATAATCCATGTGAAAGTTATGCCTTGGTCAAGTTATAGTTGACTTTTTCAACTGTCCAAATAAGGAAACTTTTGCATCTTGATGATTTTTGAGCCAAGCTTTGAGAATCATGATCAAGCATTGATCAAATGATGTTTGTGGCTTCAAAATGAGATGTTGACCAAAAATTTGAACTTTTGACTGTCAAATGACCATTTTGCCCCTACAGTTGACTGTAGTGCAATTAGGGTTTTTGACTGTGCAATTTTGTGCTGAAAGTCTTGAAACTTGATATGAGGATGCTTGACCATATTTGTAGGCATGTGGGACTTGATTGGACCCTTGGAAACTTCATTTTCTTTGTCAGAACCAAAACCCTAATTTTGATTGTTTGGAGGCCCTTGAACTGTGCAACCCTTGGGGAATTTTGAAGCTTTGACTTTGCAATTCTTTGAAGAATATGGGAGGGCAAATTTGGGGGTACAACAGTTTCCCCTGTTCAATCTTCTTAGACCTGAGGATGCATATTGGCTGACGTGCCTTTCGTAATCCGAAGGTGGAAGATGATTGAACACTAGAGTGCCCAGAAATTTGCGCTCACATAGTAACAGTGTGATGGTGGAATGGGCTTATAGATGCCATTTGGAGATCGCTGGATAGGAGGATGGGCTTATAGATGCCATGCTAAGAGATGATGGAAGATGGATGGGCTTATAGATTCCATCTAGGTGTTGATCGCGTAAGAGCTTCCTTAGCGAGAACTTGCATACCTGCAAAAGAAAAATGAGTACCTGACATGTTGCAGGAGCTGGTCTTCAGATGCTTGGTATAGATGTGTCCTGACTGGTTACAAGAGCTGAATCTGGAGCTTCAAACAATGATGAATGAACCAGGGATGGTTACTACCTCAACAGGAACGGTGAGAGAACCTTGGATGATTTTAACCTCAACAGCAATCGTTTGAGAAAATCTTGGGATGATTACTACCTCCGCAGGATCGGGGAGAGAACCAAAGGCGACTACAACCTCAACAGCAAACATTGAGAGAATCTTGGTGGGAATTATCATCTCTGCAGCATTGGGGAGAGAACCATAGGCGATTACGACCTCAATAGCAATTATTTGGAAAACCTTGGATGAAATTATCGTCTCCGCAGGATCGGGGAGAGAACCATAGGTGATTACAACTAAATAGCAATCATTGAGAAAACCTTGAATGGAATTATCGTCTCCGCAGGATCGGGGAGAGAACCATAGGCGATTACAACTCAATAGAAATCATTGAGAAAACCTTGGATGGAATTATCGTCTCCGCAGGATCGGGGAGAGAACCATAGGCGATTACAACTCAATAGCAATCATTGAGAAAACCTTGGATGGAATTATCGTCTCCGCAGGATCGGGGAGAGAACCATAGGCGATTACAACTCAATAGCAATCATTGAGAAAACCTTGGATAACTTCTACTGAGTCTTCATCAGAAAAATCTGTTTGGGGTCGATTTAGCTGGACTAGAGAAGGCCTTGGACTGGATAAGAAATCTTTGGAGTCGATTAACTGAACCGGTCTAGGTCTTGGAATGTCTTCAACTGGGTCTTTATCAGAAAAATCTGTTTGGGGTCGATTTAACTGAACCATAGAAGGCCTTTGACTGGATAATAACCAGAGAAATCTTTGGAGTCGATTTAACTGAACCAGATAAGGTCTTAGAGTCTTGAAATATGATTGAGAATTTAACTGAATCTTTCCTGAAAGGTAAAGGTCAGTCATATGCAATGCATGATATGGACCAAGCAATGATGTTCTCAACATAAATGAGATTTGTAAGATATGATGTGTATATGCATGCTATAATGATGTATGGAAGTGCGATGTTTATGAATGTATTTTTCGTCTAGGAAAGTAAATCCTTGACGGGTGTCGGGAAGTCACTCCTGGGTTGACGTTGGAGAATATATTTTTTCCTCCGCTGGGGATGATAGTTGCAAGAATACCGGTAGGAGAAGATAACTCCGTTGGGGAATAAACTTGGCGAATGATTACTCTACGGGGAGAAAAGTACTCTAACAATCTTGCTGGGAAGCGATACTCTGTGGGGAGAGAGATACTTTGTTGAGTTTGATGAAGGTAACTTGCTGGGGATACCCTTGTCGTATTGGAAGTGTTGATAGACTTCGCTGGGGAAAAGAACCGTGTTGACGACGACCTTTCCGTGGCTTTTGGCTGAGGATAACCCAGTTATATCCTGGTAAGGAAATAACTCTTTGAATAAATCCGGGCGACGCGTTCGTGCTTTTGTGGGGATAAGCTTCCAGAATCTACTAGGGATAAGCTTACTGCTTGGGGAGGTGAACTCCAACTTTCCTGGGGAAGCTGATTGGACTCTTCTGGGGAAGTTTTGAGCTGTATCGGAAGTAACTCCACTGAATGCTTGATATACCGCCGGGGAACAATCTTTAGACCAAGACTACCAGGGATGCTTGTTTAAGAATGACGTGCTGGGGAATGTTGAGATCTGCTGGAGGACGCCCAACTTCCTTAAGTTTGATACTATAGCTTTGCTTGAGGAGAGTGCACTGACTTGCTGGCTCACTCTCTGGGGAATTAAGATATGCCGGTTATGTTCTTTAGCTGAACCTACCTTGGTACCTTAGTGGATAGAACAATTAGATTGTTTAGACAACTCTTTATTGCCCCTGTTTCTAATGTTACCTGTAATTAATCCTTTGTTTCGCAGGCAAATATTCATGAGTTAGCAAATTATTGTCAATGCATATATCACAAATTGAACCTTGGACGTTCTTCGCAAAACAAAACAGAAAAAGGAAAAACAATGGGCAATTTTAACTGAAAAGTGTATTTGTATTGATTTTTGAATGGCCTGAAAATAGGCGTTTTGTGTACAAGAGGCTGACGTCCTAGTAAGAGAACGCCGCCGAACAAAAGAGCTTATACAAACTTTGTACAAAAGAAAATAAAACAGCTGTGTGAAATGAATGATCCTACTGGGTTTCAACTCTGCTATTGCCTTTATAACTCCGAGCGTCTCATCACTTGATGACCTTGGTTGAAGGTGAAGCTGACTGATCGATGCCGTCTGAACTTGATGTAGATACTGGATTCTGGATGCAAAGTGATCCAATGAGACATAGTATTACGCTTTTATCCCTAATTTTTGCTTGGACCGCCCTTTCGGGTTTTCAGTCCACCGGGATACCCATTTTTGCCCAAGTCGCCTTTTCAGGTTTTCGACTTGCCGGGTGTACAGATTTTTTCATTTCATCCCTTCATTTTGCCCGAACCCTTTTGGTTCGCCGGGAAGCCCTAATTTTTGCCTAGGCGTGTCAACCTAGCGGGTCTTTTTTCATGCGTAGTATCTTTTTACTATGTCTGCATTGGCGGGGTGAGGAAGGTCGTCACCATCCATATTGGTTAGGATCATGGCTCCTCCTGAGAACACATGCTTAACCACAAATGGCCCTTCGTACGTAGGGGTCCATTTGCCCCTTGGATCACTCTGAGGAAGAATGATTCGCTTGATTACCAGATCCCCAACTTGATATTCATGTGGTCTGACCTTTTTGTTAAATGCCCTGATCATTAGTTTCTGGTACGTCTGACCATGGCAGATAGCAGCAAGTCTCTTTTCATCAATAAGGTTAAGCTGATCAAGTCGTGTCTGGATCCAATCATCCTCGTTCAGATTTGCATCCTTCATTATCCGGAGAGAGGGTATTTGCACTTCGATCGGTAAGACTGCCTCCATACCATAAACCAAGGAGAAAGGAGTTGCCCCGGTTGACGTCCTAGCTGAGGTACGGTACCCATGTAGAGCGAACGGTAACATCTCATGCCAATCTTTATAAGTCACTGTCATTTTCTGCACGATTTTCTTAATGTTCTTATTTGCTGCTTCTACAACCCCATTCATCTTCGGTCTGTAAGGAGAAGAATTGTGGTGCTGTATTTTGAACTGCTCGCAGAGCTCAGTGATCATCTTATTATTCAGATTGGTACCGTTGTCTGTAATAATTCTCTCAGGGACTCCGTATCGACAGATCAGATTATGTCGAATGAACCGCGCCACAACAGTCTTGGTTACCGTAGCATAGGATGCTGCTTCGACCCACTTCGTAAAATAATCAATCGCTACCAGGATGAAGCGATGCCCATTAGATGCCGTAGGTTTAATCTCACCAATCATGTCTATGCCCCACATTGCAAACGGCCAAGGCGCAGTCAGAACATTCAAAGGAACTGGAGGAACATGCACCTTGTCTGCATAAATCTGGCACTTATGGCATGTCCTGGAATGTTGGTAGCAGTCAGCTTCCATTGTGGACCAGTAATACCCTGCCCGAAGGATCTTCTTTGCCATTGTATGTCCACTGGAATGTGTACCAAAGGTCCCTTCATGTAGCTCTTCCATGATCCTTTCTGCTTCCGTCTTATCCACACAACGCAGTAAGGTTGAATCATGGTTTCGCTTGTACAAGATGCCGTTGCTGAGGAAGAACTTTGCCGCGAACCTTCTCAGGAACTTCTTATCATTGACTGAGGCACCTTCATGGTATTCCCGAGCTTCCAAATATCTCTTCACCTCATGGTACCAAGGCTTCTCAGTCACCAATTCAGTCTCGAGATCGCAACAGTATGCCGGTTCGTCCAGTTTCCAGATGATGATCCGGGGAGCCTCATTATCCCATTTAACCTTGAACATAGAAGACATTGTAGCTAACGCGTCCGCCAGCTGATTCTCTTCTCTCAGAAAGTGTTCAAAGGTTATCTTCGTGAAGTGGGGGATCAAGGTCAACACACATTCTCTGTAAGGAATAAGATTCGGATGTTTCGTATCCCACTCTCCTTTGATCTGATTGATCACAAGAGCGGAATCTCCGAAGACACTCAGAAACTTGATCCTTAGGTCGATCGCGGCTTGAAGACCCATGATGCACGCCTCATACTCTGACATGTTGTTGGTACAGTTGAAACATAGCCGGGCAGTGAGCGGAGTATGAGTGCCTTGAGGAGATATGATTATAGCGCCGATACCGTTTCCCAAAGCGTTGGAGGCTCCGTCAAAGTGCATAGACCATCGGGATCCTTCCTCAGGTCCTTCGTCCGGTCCAGGTACTTCACAATCAGTCACTATCATGATGCTCTCGTCTGGAAACTCGAAGTTCATTGACTGATAGTCGTCTACGGCCTGATGTGCTAAGTGGTCTGCCAATACACTTCCCTTGATGGCTTTCTGGGTCGTGTACTGAATGTCGTATTCTGTCAAGATCATTTGCCATCTTGCGATTCTCCCAGACAGAGCAGGCTTTTCAAATATGTACTTTATAGGATCCATCTTTGAGATCAACAAGGTAGTGTGAGTCAGCATATATTGTCTCAGCCGGCGAGCAGCCCATACCAAAGCGCAGCAAGTTTTCTCAAGCAGTGAGTATCGGGTCTCACAGTCGGTAAACTTTTTGCTAAGGTAATAAATGGCATGCTCTTTTCAGCCAGACTCGTCATGCTGCCCCAGCACACACCCCATTGAGTTGTCAAGCACTGTCAGGTATAGTATCAGAGGTCTCCCTTTAACCGGTGGCATAAGGATGGGTGGTTCTTGGAGATACTCTTTGATTCTGTCAAAAGCAGCCTGACATTCATCATTCCAACGTACTACCTGATCTTTCTTCAGCAGCTTGAAGATTGGTTCACAAGTAGCAGTTAGGTGTAAGATGAATCGAGCAATGTAATTCAGGCGTCCTAGAAAGCCTCTGACTTCCTTCTCTGTCTTAGGGACTGGCATCTCTTGAATAGCTTTGACCTTAGCAGGGTCCACTTGAATACCCTTATCACTTACTACGAAGCCTAGCAACTTCCCAGATCTTACCCCGAAGGTGCACTTGTTCGGGTTCAACCTCAGCTTGTATAGTTTCAGACGGTCGAACAATTTCTGCAGATGATCTAGGTGCTCTTCCTCAGTCTGGGACCTTGCGATCATGTCGTCAACATACACTTCTATCTCATGATGGATCATATCATGAAATAAAGCAACCATGGCACGTTGGTAGGTTGCCCCAGCGTTCTTTAGTCCAAAAGGCATGACCTTGTAACAGAAGGTGCCCCACTGAGTAACAAATGTAGTCTTTTCCATGTCTTCAGGTGCAATCTTGATCTGATTGTAACCTGAAAAGCCATCCATGAAAGAGAACACCTTATGCTGAGCTGTATTGTCAACAAGGACATCAATGTGAGGTAAAGGGAAGTCATCCTTGGGGCTGGCCCTGTTCAGATCCCTGTAGTCGACACACATTCTGACCTTACCGTCTTTCTTTGGTACCGGCACCACATTAGCAACCCACTGAGGGTAGGAAGTCACTGCAAGGAACCCAACATCAAACTGCTTCATAACCTCGGCTTTAATCTTCTCAGACATCTCTGGACGCATTCGGCGGACCTTTTGCTTCACCGGAGGGCAGTCTTCCTTAGTAGGCAAGTGATGGACCACAATATCGGTATCCAACCCGGGCATGTCTTCGTAGGACCAGGCAAAGATCTCCATATAATCATGTAGCATCTGAGTCAACCGTTGCTTCACGCTGAGCTCTAGGTTGGCACCAATCTTTACCTCTTTCCTGTCTTCTTCGGTACCCAAGTTTATTATTTCCACTGGCTCTTCGTGTGGTTGAATTGCCCTCTCTTCCTGAAGTAACAGTCTTGCAAGCTCGCCAGGCACTTCGCAATCATCTTCACCTTCGTCTTCGGCTAAGTTGATCGGATTTTCGAAGTCATAATTGGCAGTAGCAGAGTCGTTGTCAGTGAGATCCAGAGTGGATTGAAACCTGTATGAGTGAGTGTGTGTGTAAATACAGCTGTTTTGAAATATATGTAAAGGAAAGAAAGACAGAAAAGGAGCATAAGATTTGCAATGCGAGAAAACGTCCAAGATTTTCATTTATGATATATGAAATGACAATTTATATGCCCTCACAAATGAAGCCACGGTGCCCCGGGTAAGACACCGGGCCATAAAGTTTTTAATTGTTTATTACAAATGCCAAAAACATAGGAATTCATTACTTAGTAACAAGAGAAACAGGTAGGTTGTCCTTTGCACTCCAATTGCTAGGTCCACTGTCGGTTGCAGGGTAAATCCAGCTATTGAATTCAGCTTCATCCACTTCCTCTTCGTCCCCAATAGCATTCACTCCATGAGCAGGCAGGGGAGCTGTCACTACATTAGGCTTCTCAGATGCCTCAAACTGTACCTCTTTAGCATCAATAAGATCCTGCAGCTTGTTCCTTAATGCCCAACAGTCATCAGTGGAGTGCCCCGGGCTATCAGAATGGTACGCACAGCGAGCATTTGGATTGTATTTCGGAGAGGCAGTGTTTACCCCTTTGGGGGCCTCTCTGACAGTCACTAGGTTGGTGGATAGCAACTGTGGCAAGATCTGCGATAAAGTCATACTTAACCGGGTGAACTCTCTCTGGGGTCTTTCAGCCCTTTGAGGATTGTTTGGCCGAGGAGCGGCAGCAGGCGTAGCAATCATTACCGCATTGACAGATTGACGGCGCTCAGATTTCTCTTGTCGTCTAGAACCATATACAACACTAGCCTCCTTCTTGAAGGGTTTCTTCTCAGAACTAGACGATGCACCCTTCAGAATCTTTCCAGACTTCAACCCAGCCTCAATTCTCTCTCCAGTCAGAATCAGATCAGTGAACCCTGCAGACGAATTCCCGATAAGATGGTTGAAAAATGGCCCAGATAGGGTCCCCAAGAACATGTCTACCAACTCCCGATCAGTCAACGGAGGCTGCACCCTGCCAGCCAGATCCCTCCACTTCTGAGCGTACTCTTTAAAACCTTCACTTGAACCTAACGACATACCCTGGAGTTGGGTACGCGTAGGGGCAAGGTCGGCATTATACTGATACTGCTTATAGAAAGCAGTAGCCAACTCCTCCCAGTTACGAACCTTGGTCCCATCCAGCTGATAGAACCATTCGAGATAAGTCCCTGAAAGACTCTCCTGGAAGAAGTGGATCCACAAGTTCTTATCCGCTGAGTACGGTTGAATCTTCCGAACATAGGACCTGAGATGTAGCTTGGGACAAGACGCCCCGTCGTACTTAGTGAAAGATGGTGCTTTGAATTTCCGAGGAATAATCACACCAGTAGACAAACCCAAGTCTCTGAAATCCAGCCCAGGTACCTGTTGTATCTCCATAGCATTCAACCTGTCTTCCAACTGTTTGTAGCGGTCTTCTGCCGGAGGATATTGCTCTTCATCAAAATCAGTCTCGTTGTCGGAGACTACTGGACTAGGACCTTTTTCCGCTTGAGGAGTACTCTTGCCAATAGAAAAACCAGCCTCTTCATTTTGCAGAGTATTGCCAAACCTTCGGCCTGAGCTGAACAGAACAGTCCTTCTCTTCTTCTTCTTTTCCTTCTTCAGGAGCAGAGCCTTTAGCTCCTCTTGGCCCTGAGCCAAGCCCATGATTAATTCCTGAAATTGCGCGTTCTGCGCCTGAAGAGCCTTAATGGACATCTCAGTTGATGACGAGTCGGGATTCATGATGCTGAAATAAACAGCGAAGAACGGTAAGCAACCTGAAAAGAGGAAAACCTGCTATGCACATGATGAATGGAATGCGTATGATTTATGTTTTCAAAGACAATCGGGAATCAACTTTGTAAACAAAAAGGAACACACTTCATTAGATTCAACTTTGAAACTGAAATTATTCAACAGGTTGCCCTTAGGCGTTACATGAAAGGAAATACTGAAAAGGGAAATAAAACTGTAAAAGAACATCCGGAGCTCCTTATTGATCCCATGGTCTCCTCTTCTCAGTACGGATGTAGGCATTCAGAGCTCTCTCATTCTCCAACTGCTTTGTCAGCTTCTGGATCTTTAATTCCTGCTCGTTGAACTTTTCCCGGTAAGAATCCCGCTCCTCTCGCAGTTGCGGCCAAGATCTCTTCAATGTCTCATAATCAGTAGGTATCTGAGGAGGAAGGACAGTTGGAGGAACACCATCTTTGTCATGACACTCAAGAATGACGGGCCTGACAGCTTCGTACGGCATACCTAACTTCTGCGCACGGATGCGAACCCATTTGTAGTAGGCTTCCATAGGTAAAGAAGTCTTTGGCCCCAACTCTTGTGGGTCAGCTTTATGAACTTTGTCCCAAGCCTTGATGAACCTACGACGCAGCTCGTCACTATCCACCTGAAACTCAAAACTGATGTGAGGCACCAACATCTCATGGGGGCCTGCTCTTCTTGCTCTTCCAAACTGACGGAGCGCTAGACATGGATTGTAAGAGATCCCTCCTTGGGTACCAATCAGAGGAACATTAGGGTATTCCCCGCATCGATCAATGACAGCTTTCTCATCCAAACCTCTGCAAGTCCAAATGATGCCTTTGTCGGTGAGAGACATTAACCTATGAGCCCAACCTCTTTCTTCTTGATTCTTCAGTACGAACTTGGGGAGGTGCGAAATAAACCACCTCACCAACAAAGGGATACAACACCATAGGGTTCCTCGTCTTCGGGTAGTACGAGCATGAAGTTGTTGCAAGATGTCACCCAAGAGAGTGGGCACAGGATTCTGAGACATAAAGATCCTTATGGCAGTGACATTAATGAAGTTATCAGGATTAGGAAACAAGACTAACCCATAGATTAAGAGAGCCAAGATGTCTTCATATGCCCTAAAGTCCAGGTCATTCCAGAAACTGTTAGCTTTACCGATCAGAAACTTGGCCAAGAAACCCTTAACTCCGCTTCTAGTTACCCAGTTGTCTGTTACCTCTTGATGGGTCAAAGGAAGAGTTGCAGCAACATCCTCAAGCCTGAGGGTCTTTTCCCAACCAGTAAAGGGAGTCTGATCCAAGATAGGGATACCAAGCAAATCAGAGAACTCTTCCAGGGTAGGGACCAGCTGGAAGTCTTGAAAGGTGAAGCACTGGTACAGAGGGTCATAGAACTGGGTCAGAACACTCATCAACTGTTGATCCCGCTTTGCAGTGACTAAACTGAGAAGAGAACCATGCCTTTGAATGAAGGAAGTGGTATTTGGAATTCTGCTAACCAACTCTTCAAGCAACTCAGGTGAGTGAACAAAGTTGAACCGGATAGTATTCCTTCGCACAGGCATCATGATGTCCTACAAAACAGAGCAAATGTGAAACCCTCTTGTCTTTGAAATGGTCAGTCCTTATGCAGGATGCATGCAATGCTCATGATGTTATGATGTTATGATAAAGCACACCACAAACAGATACAAAGGCAAACATGGTAAGGCACACAAGTCACACAAGGCAAGCCCCTAAAGTTTAGGCCAGCATGAGGTCTAGGTACTACCCTCTTTCAGTTTGTTGGTTCATACCTGTCCTATCAAAGTAACCGGGTTCTTAGAGGATCCCAATATCATTGACTACCCTCAATCGGTCATAACTCCAGCATTGCAATCTTTTCTTGCGTCCAGAACCATCACGAGAGTTTAGCCTCAATGGGCGTAGCATACTGCTACTGTTCTAATGGCCAAGTTGTGTCATTTAAGTTTCTAAGGTTGTTGGTGCTTAATGACTCCTCAGAAGACCCATATTCTCCTCGTTGTGACACAAGGGATATCGGTACAGACCAAGGTGCCACACCAACGTAGCCACTACTTCACCCGTGTCGGTCTACGCCGGACAGGTCCCTCATAGCTTATGCTACCTAAACAGGGTATCCCCAGATCCGGGTTAGGATCTATGTAACTCCCAGGCAATCCACAAAGTTAAAGCATACAAGTCAATACAATTGAAAACACAGTTATGAACTAACCCTAAGGTACACCTCACTTTATAAAGAGTCCCCAGCAGAGTCGCCAGTTTTGTGATCGGTGGATCTGGAACTGACTGTTTAACGCTGGTTTCGCGAAATGTCGCGGAAGCAAGAGTCGCCACCGTCTTTTATTTTCTCCAAATGGAAAGGACAAAAGCACAGAAAAATTCCTTAAAGAGATTGCTCTCGGTTCGGGAGGTAGGTTATAGAAAGGGAAGGTGTTAGCACCCTTTCTATCCATGGTTATCCATGGGCTCTTAGATACTTGCTCATTTGTGTTTTCAAAATGGTTTCTTTGCTTTTCAACATGGGTTTAAAAAGTTTCTTTGAAAATTCCAGTTCGACTCTTGTATCGGTCCTCAAGAGTGTTTGAAAAATTGCTTTCGAAAGCTTTTTGAAAAGGTGTTAGTGTGAAAAGTATTTTTTGAATTGGTTTTGAAATTTAGAGCAAGTATCTAGAGTCGTCTACCTACCCTAAGGAATTCGTCTGTGTAGATGTCCTTTAAAGTAGTGCCATCCCACCATTGAGAGGTAGGTAGCACCACCGTTGGAGGTGTTCGGGTCAATTCGAGGTTCGGGACATGGTGATCACCAGAGCAATAGGAAGACACCTTAGAAGCTACCCTCATGCCAGGTTCCCGGATCATGAGGACTTACTAAGACATCCTCTACTCGACGATCACCTTTCGAGGCAAGGCAACAGTGAGGCGTACCCTAGGGGTGGTGTGTGATTTTGTGTGTCATGTTCATTTGCATTTATCTTGTTCATGTCAAAGTGATCTATGCGTTTGTTTTTATTTTTTTGTCATTCATTCTTGCATGCAATTTGTTAACAGTTAAAAAGTTGCGAGAAATATAAAGTTCCTAAACTATTACAAAGGCGCGGGTCCACATCGCCAAATCAAATCCAGGACCCGATTTGACAGAAAAGTAAAGAATTAAAGAAAAGTAAAATGCGAAAGATTAAAATGTTACATGGCCTTGGGAGAGGTACATAAAAATTATACGGAAAAGAAATAAACACGCGAATTAAATAAGAATTAAAAACGAGGGCGTTGGACCCCTTTTTTTGCAAAATTGAATTAAATGATTAAATTAATTAACTAAAAAGGAAAAGAAATTATTTTTTTAGTTTTTTGTATTTATATGATTTTAATGGAAAAGAATTAATTGAAATAAAATGCTAACCCTAATTCTAGTTGTTTTTAGTTTATTAAGAAAAGATTAAATTTTAACCTAATATTTAACCTAATTATTTACATACCATTTAATTACAAAAGTAAATAATAGGGAATATTTAATTATTATGAAAGAAAAGAAAAAAGGATAAAAATGATTATAAACCCTAATTCTACCAATTTTAGATTTTTATTAAGGAAAATACTACAATTAAACCTAATTTAATAACTAAAATTAATTAATGCAATTTATTTACAAAAAATACTAAAATAAAAATATTTATTATTTTTTTTATCTTTTCTGATTTTTTATTGTTTTTTATATTTTTTTATGAAAATAATTGAATTAACAGAATTAATTAAAAATAATAATTGAAAGAATAAAAAAGAAAAAAATATAAGAGAAATTTGCAAACCTAGGGGGTTCTGCCCCTAATTTGGAGGTGAGACTTAGCATTTTAGGCCCATCTATCCCTGGCCTGGTGGACTTCCATGATAGCGTGTAGCCTCTTTGACTCAAGTCTATGATGCTCCTCCAATTATAGCCCTGGGATTGCTCTTAGCATACGCGTGGCAGGTTTGATTTGGGAGATACACGATACACCTTAGCGCTGAAATTGTATGTGAACATTATATGAAAAATAATATGCAAGGGATGGGGGACCTGGGGCTCGAACCCAGGTCCTGAAGATTACCAACCAGGCGCTTTACCAACCATGCTGCTTTGTTCATCTGTACATAATATAACAAATAAATATAATAAAACAAAACAAGAGTTAGTGCTCCTTTTTCGCGCGAAATTCAAACCACCCAATCCTGGACGGCCACCTCATCTTCTTCTTCTACGTTCATTTTTTTTCTTCTGAAATACAAAGAACATAGGCCACGGTTTTCATATCGTTCCCTTATGCCCTTTTCTGGAAAATAGCGAATAGCTCGTGGAGGCTCATAAATTGAGCGCGAGGTGCATTTTGAGACCGTCCAAGAGCGCTGAGTTGAATGGCCTAGGTCCCATGTGCTAATTGTTCCTTAAATGAAAACCCCCAATTCAAAGTTCTGCAAACCAATGATTTAAGGCGTTAGGGTTGGTGTTCTTGATCCAGGTACGTTGCTTGATGTCCCAGGGATGCAATGGAATGAATTTCTTGGCTTCAATCGACCTGCAAGTGTGTTTTCAGATTTGGAATTTTTAAGCAAAAATTCAAGTTTTGTTCTTCAGGTTCTTGCGCAGCTTTTTGGTCATGGGCATGAGGGTTTCGTTCTGTACTTATGTGTGAGTGTTTTAGGTTAAGAAACTTGATCAAAATTCATGCATTGATGTGAAAAAGATTTGATTTGCAAACCATAATTTTTTCAATCTTTTTTCATGCTTTTTAGCTCTCAATCATATCCAATCAACTTCAATTCTTCCCTAATTTGATTTTGCACGAAATATTGAGATGTTTTATGCACAAAAAGATTTGAAATAGTAGGTTTAACATTTTTCATGTATTTTAATTAATTTAAATGAATTATTAATAATAAAAATCCAAATAAATAAATAAATAATGAAGAAAAACTTCCCTTTGGGCCAAATGGTCGTGCACATGCCTTGGATAATGAATTGTGGAAGAAAAAGAGGCCCATTAGCAATTTTAGGTCATTTGAATCAATGTTGACTTTTCAAAATATCCAAAATTTTCCCAACTTCCACAAGGCATAACTTGCTCAATTTTTAAGCTTTGCTCATGTTCTTGGACATTTTGGAAAGGTCGTTGAGACCTCTAACTAATGCCTTTGGTCCCATGTCATTTTGATTTACCAATCTCAAGTTATGGCCTTTGACTTAAAGTCCCTTTTTGTTGACTTTTGAAAATGACCTATAATGTTGAAATTGATAACTTTTTGTGAGAGCATTTCTTGGGCTTGAAGTATGAAGATGAGTTGTAGGAAATGTCTTTCTCTTCAAAATGAGTTTTGGATGGAATTTTTCTGATAATCCATGTGAAAGTTATGCCTTGGTCAATTTATAGTTGACTTTTTCAACTGTCCAAATAAGGAAACTTTTGCATCTTGATGATTTTTGAGCCAAGCTTTGAGAATCATGATCAAGCATTGATCAAATGATGTTTGTGGCTTTAAAATGAGATGTTGACCAAAAATTTGAACTTTTGACTGTCAAATGACCATTTTGCCCCTACAGTTGACTGTAGTGCAATTAGGGTTTTTGACTGTGCGATTTTGTGCTGAAAGTCTTGAAACTTGATATGAGGATGCTTGACCATATTTGTAGGCATGTGGGACTTGATTGGACCCTTGGAAACTTCATTTTCTTTGTCAAAACCAAAACCCTAATTTTGATTGTTTGGAGGCCCTTGAACTGTGCAACCCTTGGGGAATTTTGAAGCTTTGACTTTGCAATTCTTTGAAGAATATGGGAGGGCAAATTTTGGGGTACAACACATGCATACCTTTTCCCACTGTATCCAATAAATTTCCCTACACTCCATATCTCCACCCTAAAGCGCACGGTAAAAAAACATCTTTGTCAACCTTTATCAGCAACTCATCAAATACCCATTCCATACCGAAATAGTCAAGATCTATTGATACCAGGTGTAAGTCTAAAAGACTTACACGGTTGATTAAACGGTCATATTAAATGAAATATAAAAATAAAAAATATATATGAAATATTTTTTGTAATTCCTTGTGTCGAAGCAGGATGTTGCTCAATACAAGGTGTGTCGAATTAGTCTACTGAAATATGTGGAAGCAGATTGTTATGCATATATTTGATTTAGATCTAAAATAGATAGATTTGATTTAGTTTCAAAATAGGTATTTTGAGCATTTATAGTTTTGGGCTTTGGTTTAGAGAGTAAGCTAACCTAAATCTATAAACAGTGGGAGTAACCCCTATTTTTTGTAAATCAAGTTGTATTCACATAATTTACAGTTGCAAGTGAATAAGAAGTTTTCCACAGTTTATGGACAGAGAGAAACTCTGAAGAAAATCATTGTCTTTCTTTCTTTCATATTTTTTGTTGTCATTGTATGGTGATAACAATCTTGTCCATCAAGATTGATAGAAATCCATCATAGATTTTGGTGGATTTTCAACATCTAGTATCAAGAGCTCCGGTTGAGCGATCAAGGGAAGAAGAATAAGAAGAGAATCAAGATGGCTATGAATCATCCAAATGGAGATTTTTTAGCAAGTCTTCCAATCCTTAAAGCTGATAACTACGAGAATTGGTACAAGCAGGTGAAGGTTGTGTTTTGTTGTCAAGATCTTTGGGATCTTGTGAAATATGGATTAGAATCGCTTGAAGAAGACGCCTCAGAAGAAGAATAGAAGGAATACAAATAATCTAAGAAGAAAAATTATAAATCTCTCTTTATAATTCATCAATGTATGAGTCTAGATAATTTTGAAAAGGTTAGTGATGTAGAATCCGCAAAAGAAGCCCGGGAGATTCTTAAGAAATATTTTGAAGGTGCATAAAAAGTGAAAGAGGTGAGGTTACAAACTCACAAAAGAACGTATGAATTTCTTCAAATGGAAGATAGCGAGAGCATATCTGATTTCTTCACTAGGGTTACAAAACTAGTGAATCAAACCAAAATTTATGGAGAAACACTAACAGTAAGAGCAGTTGTTTCAAAGATCTTGAGATCTTTGGCTCCGAAGTTCGACCATGTGGTAGTTGCCATAGAAGAGTCGAAGGACATGTCAACTTTGTCATAGGAAGAGCTTCAAGGGACGCTGGATTCTCATGAACAAATAATGGTTGAAAGAGTTTCAGGAAAGTTGAAGAGTGATGTGGCTTTGCAGGCTCAATCAACAAAAGATAAGAAAGGAAAAGGAAAGTAGTTCGACAAAAAATGTAGAGGAGGCTACAACAATTCGAATGGTAGAGGAAACCAACCCGAAGAAAACATGTCGAATAAGAGAAAACCATACCAAGGTAACCAAATAGGTGGTGTTGCAAATAGAGGAAGAGGTGGTGGTCAAAATATTGACAAGAGTCGCATTCAATGTTTCAATTGTTAGAAGTATGGTCAATATTCTAGTGATTGTCTAGAAAAGTGAAAGAATCAAGAAAGTGATGCAAAGTTTTCAAAACATGAAGAAGAAGAGATGTTGTTGATGGTCAAAACAAAAGACGAAGAGAAATTCAAGGATCAATGGTACTTGGATTCAGGATGCTCATCACACATGTCTGGAAGAAAAGATTGGTTTGTCAACATAAAACCCTCAATGAAGAACACAATGAAATTTACAAATGACAATAACCTAGCATTTGAAGGTATTAGTGATGTTATGATTATGAGGAAAGATGACAAGAGGTCAGTAATTTCCAATGTGTTGTACATACATGGCATGAAGAGCAATTTGCTCAGTATAGGACAATTGGTCGAAAAGAATTACAAAGTGTCGATCAAAGACAAGATGATGAGAGTCTTCGATGCAAATAGAAGATTAACATTGAAGGCTCCCATGTCTCAAAATAGAACCTTCAAGATTGAACTTAATGTGATGGAGCACAAGTGCCTTTCGACTGCAGCTAGCAGAGATGAATGAATATGGCACTATCTACTAGGACATATCAACTTTAGAGACATCAAAGATTTGAAAAGAAGAAATATGGTTTCAGGGTTTCCAAAAATCGACATTCCGAACGAGGTATGTGAGGAATGTGTGCAGGCGAAGCAGCACAAGAACAACTTCAACAAGGATGCAGGAAACAAGTCGAAGGTTATTCTTGAAATCACATACTCTAATGTATGTGGACCAATCCGGGTGGATTCAAATGGAGGTAACAAATACTTTGTTATATTCATAGATGATTTTTGTTAAAAACTGTTGACTTACCTGATCAAGAAGAAAAATGAAGTGGTTGAGGTATTTTCCAAGTTTAAGTCTATGGTCAAAAGAAAAAGTGGTTGAAACCTCCAAGTTTTAAGAACTGACGGTGGTGGAGAGTATGTGTCAAAATAATTCGAAAAATCATGTGAAAAATAAGGGATTTTGCATGAGGTGGTGTCAACCTATACTCCACAACAGAATGAAACTGTAGAAAGGAAGAATCAGACCATCATGCATTTGGTGAGAAATATGTTGAAAGGCAAGAATTTACCTAAAGATATTTTGGGTGAAGTTGTGCCGACTGCAACATACATATTGAACATATGTCCGACGAAGAATATAGAAGGAATTACTCCAGAAGAATGTTGATCTGGTGTGAAGCCTAGCTTGAGTCATCTGGAGGTATTTGGATCTATTGCATATAAACATGTGCCAGATCAATTGAGAAGAAAACTTAATGACAAGTCGAGTTAGATGATCCTAGTAGGATATCATTCGACATGAGGTTACAAGTTGTTCAACCCAGTGAAGAAGAAGATTGTGATCAGCAGGGACGTGATCATAGATGAGCTTAAGGAATGAGATTGGACGAAAATGTCAAGAAAGAATCAGTGAGAATCTTATTCGAAGAACCATCAGTTGAAGTTGAAAGAGAAGTTTGACAAGAGGAAGTAATAGATCAACCAGGACCAAGCAGACCTCAGAGAACAAGACCATGCCTCTAAGGTTGCAAGATTATGTTATTACATCAGATGATGTGGTTGATAATAAAGAGGATTTGGTACATTATGCTTTCTATGCAGTTGTCGAACTTGTCAATGAAATTGAAGCATTGAAAGATTCAAAGTGGGTAAAAGCAATGAATAAAGAAGTGAAGTCCATCGAAGACAATAATACTTGGTCACTTGTCGAGTTGCCTCAAGGCAAGAAGGGAATCAATATTAAGTGGGTATACAAGGTAAAGTTGAATCTCAAAGGAGAAGTAAATCGACATAAAGTAAGACTTGTGGCCAAAGGATTTCTTCAGAAGGAAAGAATTGACTTTGATAAAGTCTTTGCACATGTGGCTAGAATCGGAACAATCAGGTTGGTTGTTGGTCTAAAAGAAATGAACAGTTGACACATATGTCAGATGGACGTGAAGTGTGCATTCCTGAATGGACCCTTAGACGAAGAAGTCTATGTTACACAACCAGTTAGATTTTTGAAGCACGGTGAAGATAGAAAGGTGTACAGGTTGCATAAAGCCCTGTATGAATTGAAACAAGCTCTAAGAGCTTGGAATAAGAACATTTATAGATTTTTATGGGAAAAGGAATTTGTGAAGTGCACAACTGAACATGGAGTATATGCAAGAATAAGCAATAGTGAATTGCTTATACTATGTCTCTATGTCGATTACTTGTTAATAACATATAGCTGCAAGAAGGAGATCAAAGACTTCAAAGATGATCTCAGTAGGAAATTTAAAATGTTTGATCTGGGTGATATTTCATATTTCCTTGACATCGAATTCTATTAGAGTAGTAGAGGTTTGATGATGCATCAAAAAAGATATGCATGAGAAATTCTCAAGAGATTTGAGATGAAAGAATGTAACTCGACATTGGTACCTGCTGAACCAAGGTTACAACTGTCGAAAGATTCAGATGAAGATGATGTCGATCCAACCCAATACATAAGACTTATTGGGTCATTGAGATACCTTTGTCATACAAGGCCTGACTTAGCATACAATGTAAGTATGGTGAGTAGATTTATGTAAAAGCCAAAGGTATTACATCTATTAGTGGCGAAAAGGATATTGAGGTATCTGAAAGGAAATCTTGATCATGGCATTTTATTTCCTACAACTAATAAAGGAAAAGAATGCAAGTTAGTAGGGTACACTGATTCAAATTGGTGTAGTGATGTTAAGGATCGAAAATCCACAGAAGGATATGTGTTTATGCTAGGTGGTGCACCAGTTGCTTGGAGTTCGAGAAAAGAACCAGTAGTGGCATTATCATCGTGTGAAGCAGAGTATATAATTGCTTCTCTTTGTCAATGTCAAGCAACATGGATGGTGAGTTTGGTCGAAGAGATTACAGGGAAAGATCATGGAGCAATTACCATGAAGATCGACAACATGTCAGCTATCAACTTGGAGAAGAATCCGGAAGCTCATGGTCGAAGCAAGCACATCAAAATGAGGTTCCAGTATCTTCGAGAGCATGTAGCAGATGGGAAGATGAACTTGAAACACTGCATAATTGAGAATCAGATCGCAGATATCATGACAAAGGGTGTGCAGGTCGAAGTATTCAAAAGACTAAGAGCTATGATGAATATATATAACTTAGACACAATGAATTAGGTGGTGTGTTGAAAGTGTAATTCCTTATGTCGAAGCAGGATGTTGCTCGACACAAGGTGTGTCAAATTAGTCTATCAAAATATGTGGAAGCAGATTGTTACACACATATTTGATTTAGATCTAAAATAGATAGATTTGATTTCGATCCAAAATAGATATTTTGAACTTTTCTAGTTTTGGGTTTTGGCTTAGAGAACAAGCTAACCTAAATCTATAAATAGTGAGAGTAACCCCTATTTTTTATAAATTAAGTTGTATTCAAAGAATTTGCAGTTACAAGTGAATAAGAAGTTTTTGACAGTTTGTGCGCAAAAAGAAACTCTGCAGAAAATTATTGTCCTTATTTCTTTAATATTTTTTATCACCATTGTGTGGTGATAACAATCTTGTTCATCAAGATTGATAGAAATTCATCATAGATTTTGGTTCATTTTCAACAAAATTGACTATTTATATGACCATTTGATCGAGTGCTATATATATATATATATATATATATATATATATATATATATATATATATATATATATATATATATATATATATATATATATATATATATATATATATTATATATATATATATATATATATATATATATATATATATATATATATATATATATATATATATATATATATATATATATATATATATATATA
>CATIWC010002587.1:0-185000 GCA_948472305.1 Vicia faba | reverse complement strand
AAATATATTTCATTTTATTTTGTTTTTGTACATAATAAATAAATATTTGTGTAAATTTAATAATATATATATTATTTAATGAAATTAGGGTTTTACCCTTAAAATACAAAAAAAACTCCAAAAATAATACTTTTTTATTTTTATTTATTTAACATAAATAATACCTTTTTTTTCATACATATAAAAATCCTTTCTTTGCATTTTTGCATCTTTATTATATTTTCCATTTAATTTATGCAATTAATTACTTGTAAATGTTCCAAAAATGATGTAATAGCTAGGTTTAATTTCTTTGTCTAAATATCCCCCCCCATTTGAACATTTGTACCCCCCTTCCCATATGGTGTTGTAATAGTGTAGGAATTTTAATTTTCGCACTTTATCGCTTTCTAAATATACCATGCTAGAGTTAGGGTTTGTATGCAAATAAAAAGAACAAAATAGCTTGACCTAATTTCAAGATAAATAAGCATGAAATATGGACAACACATATCACACTTGCACCCTTAGGGTATTCCACTTTGTTGCCTTCAAATAATTGGGCCATATTGCATGTTAGGTTTCTTTGGGTAAAAACAAACAATCAAATGATCATAAGTCCCCTCGATGACGCTTTCGAAAAGTTGCCTAAAATGATCAAGTCCCTTCCAAAAAGAAATTGCCCAAAGACACTTAGCACTATTGCAATTATGGTCTAAACGATGACCCGCGCCCGTCCCTTTCACCTCCTAATACAAGATTGTCCACCAAATGCAATGGTGGAACAAAATTGTCAAAAGGTTTAAAACATAACAAAAATCTTTGAGAACTTTAGAGTAGATAGCTCTTAAGTACTTGTCAATTTGCAAAAGAAAACCACTTGCCTATTTTTCAAACTACACTTCACAAACACTTTCAAAACAAACTTTCAAAAAACCTTGAAACATATTTTTAAAAAGACAAACACCTTTTGTAAAACATTCGAGTAAAGAATTGTTACAAGGGTAGCCTAGACAAGGCATCTTTTTCAAAACCTTTTCAAAGCCACACACACAAAGCACCATTTCAAACAATTGAAAACCAAGGCAAGTTGATCTAAGCAAGTACCTAAGAGCCCATGGATAACCATGGATAGAAAGGGTGCTAATACCTTTCCTTTCTATAATCTACTCCCCGAACCCAAGAAAGATCTCAAAGGTTTTTGCTGTGCTTTTTAAACCTTTCCTTAGGATAAAATAAAAAGTCGGTGGCGACTCTTGCTCAACCGAAACATTTGCGAAAACAAACGCAAAACCATAGTCAGTTCTCCCACCGTATCACAATTACCATTGCTAGTGATAGTGAACCCTGTTGGGGATTGAATTTCTGTCTGTGAAAGGAACGAACTCCGCTGGGGATGATTTTCCAATAGCGACTTCACTGAGGATAATATTTTAGACTCTACTGGGGATAATCTTCCAGACTCCACTGGGGATAATCTTCCAGTGCTGGTGATAGATAAACTCTGCTTGGGGAGAATCTTACTGACTCATTCTTGGTTGCGAGCATCAGCTGGGGAGAATTAACATCACTGTCCTTTTCTCATTCTGCGGGGAGTGGATGTTACTGGGACGCATGCCGAAGATATGACGATGGCTTTGCATCAGAAATTTTCTGCCCCGGTATTTGCGGGAGGCGGTGCCTGCGGAGACCTTGTGGATCGAGTATTATCCCAACCTATGAGGTGCTTGGTAACTGCCGATCAGAATGATAAGTCTTCTTCTGGTAGACAAATGACAAGATGACGGGACATAGCCGTACGCTTTGATCCCTAACTTTTGCTTGGACTGTCTTTTCAGATTTTCAGTCCACGGGATACCCTTTTTTGACCAAGCCGTCTTTTCAGGTTTTTGACTTGCCGGGCGTACAAATCTTTTTTGTTTTTATCCCTAATTTTTGCCCGAACCCTTTTGGTTCGTTCAGATGCCCTTATTTTTGTTTAGGCCTGTCAACCTAGCGGGTCTTTGTTCATGCGCAGTATTTTTTGACTATGTCCATGCTCTCAAGGTGTAGGGAGTTGTCACTGTCAGTAGTATTGTGTTGCCACGATGCCAGAAGATGTTTGTCTGATCATGCAAGATTCGTTGCTGGAATTCATGTCCAATGCCCTAAGCTATTCAGATGGAGATTTACCCCTGGCTATTTGGCATCTTTAAGAGATTCCTTGAATCTTGACTTAACTGCCCCAGATGATGGACAATGATCATGTCTGCCCCTTGGTTGGAAGTGCTTTTTTCCACTTGAGGTGACCCTTTTTATTGAAAAGGTTTTTGTTCACTAGATATTCGTCGTGTGAATTTCTCTGCTGTTGAGCAAATAGTCATATGCAAACAATGTTATTTTAAGAATGCAAAGCTTATGTCTGTTTTGAAGTTCTTTGAAAATGCAGTTTTCAATAAAACAAGCGAATTTTTGTAAAATGTGATGTCAACTCAGGATTTACAGCAAGCCCTATAGGAGTCATGATACCTTTTGTAACAGTATACTTTCAAACTAACCCATGCCTCAGCTAGGACTTTTAAGGGTTATAACGTGGTCTGGTTCACGGTTCAAGAAATAAAGGATAAAGGCTCAAATTTTATTTGTACCCACCCATTCTTCGTGATGTTCTTCGATCCTAAACTCAGCTAATTGTGCATTTAGACCCCGTTTTGAGTCTTTGCTCTGATATTCCAGTGATGGTTCGGATACTGACAGATTCTTTTGAACATGCAGTCATTTTGTTGAGAGTTTGTAAGACCTCTTTCTTTTTTATTTCGTTATCCCTGTCTTTTTGCCTGAACTGTTTCTTTCTTGTGATTACAGTCAGCGGGATGCCCCCGTTTTTTTTCTTAAGTCCCCTTCATAGGTTTCTACTTAATGGGCTTTTATTTTTGAGAGATAATGACTGCCTATCTGGACGCTTATGGGGAACCATCACCGTCTTTCGTTTTGGAAGGACTTCTTCGATGCCATTCATTGTGCACCTGAATTAACTGAGAAAACTACCCTGCCCTAGGTTGGGATTAAGGGTTTTAATTTGTGTAAAAAGAAAAACTCCTACTTCTTTTGGCTCAAAGGGGTTGACGAGGGATTATCTTCCTTATAACTCCACTGTTTAGGATTTGAAACAACGCCTGTACATCGTCAGCTGGGTCTGTTCAAAAGCATACTGTAGAGATTGTGGTATCAATTTCGTCATCCCCCCTCTAAAGGCTCAGAATTTTTTAGTCGAGAGTTGAACATCACAAAAAGGAAATATGAAGCAATTTAAGCATAGTGAAAAAAATTAATTCAAAACAGACACGTGCAATGCATTAATGAAATAAAAAAGTTTGACATGACAATAATTGTTTGAATAGGCAAAGAAAAATACAACTTCAGAATTCAAATGAACAAAAATGCTTTCAATCCTAGCCATGTTTTGGCAAGGGAGCAGTGATTACATTGGGAGTCCCAGGAGGGTCGAATTCGATCTCCTTGGCGTCAATCATATTCGGAATCTTGTATTTCAACGCCCAACAATCGTTAGTATCGTGCCCCAGGCTACCAGAATGATAAGCACACCTTGCATCTGGGTTGTAGTCAGGAGAAAAAGTCTTAGGGTTCGGATGAGGGTTTATCACCATAATCAGATTCATCTTCAACATGTGCTGCAATGCTTGTGACAATGGCATGTTGATTTGGGTGAACTCCCTTTGAAGTCTTTCCCCCCTTGGCTGATTATTTCGTTGTTGTGGTCGTTGTGTGCGTGCCGAATTAGAGATCAACACTACTCCCACAGATTGGTGGTAGTCTGCCTTGCCATGCCTCTTTTGGCCGTGCACAACATTGTCTTCCCTCTTGCCACAAAATGACTTCTTCTCTATACTCGAAGAGGTATCCTTATGGATCTTACCACTTAGGATCCCAACTTCTACTCTTTCTCCAGTCAAAATCAGTTCGGTGAAACCCACTAACGAGTTGCCGATCAAATGATTGAAATAGGGACCAGACAAAGTCCCAAGAAACATATCCACCAACTCCCTATCAGACAGAGGGAGTTGGACTCTTCCAGCAAGATCTCTCCACTTCTGAGCGTAGTCCTTAAAGACTTCTCCTGTACCCATAGACATACCCTGAAGTTGAGCACGCGTGGGAGCAAGGTCGGTATTATACTGGTATTGCTTGTAAAAAGCAGCAGCAAGGTCCTCCCAGTTGCGGACGTTAGCTCCTTCCAGTTGACAGAACCATTCAAGTTGAGTCCCTGACAGACTATCTTGAAAGAAATGAACCCAGAGATTTCTATCAGTAGTATATGGTTGAATTTTTCTGACGTATGAGCGGAGGTGTAGCTTCGGGCAAGATACCCCGTCATACTGAGCAAAGATAGGAGCTTTAAACTTGTGAAGGATCACCACCCCAGATGCCAATCCCAGATCTCCAAAGTCCAACCCAGGTATCTTCTGAATTTCCATTGCACTGAGCCGGTCTTCAAGTTGCTTATATCTATCCTCAGCAGGAGGATACTGGTCTTCATCAAAATCAGTGTCATTTTCAGAAACCACAGGGCTAGGACCCTTTCTTTCCTCTTGATTCCCTCCAGATGAATGGGACAAATCAGTCTCTTGTCGCGACCTATTCCCAAACCTATTACCCATATTCAGGAGGACCACCTTCTTCTTCTTTTTCTTCTTCTCCTTCAAGACGAGAGACTTCAAATCTTGCTGCCCCTTGGCTAAGTTCAGGAACAACTCCTGGAATTGAGCATTCTGAGCTTGAAGAGCCTTAATAGCTTGATCAGTAGGTGTTTCAGAAGACATGATTGCTGAAATAAACAATGGAGAAGATGAGAGACCTGTACTGGAAGACCTGTTATGCAATGATATGTATGATATATGTATGCAATGTTTTCAAGGATCTCGCGGGGTAAACAAGAAATTTTTAGAATTTGAATTTTGCTGTTTTTATTGAAGAGACTTTGTGTCGTCAAGAGTCCTTCTTCAAGAGTCAAGCTCACCATATCGAGTGGGTCATAGCCACCGACTCAAGTCATCATGTTTTGATCTCTAAACGACATTGGCTAGATGAAAATAAATCCCCTTTGCCCCTTTCTAGATGTATGATTTACCATGACCTGCATCACAAACCCTTGAGATCCTTGGAATGGTTAAGGAAATGTTAAGGCATGATGTTATGATGTGCATGCTATGTGTTTAATCAAAAATACGAGGTGATGCAAACAAGTAAATTCGGCAAGAAATCCAAGTTTATTGGATAAGGACTGTAAACAAAACCTGCAAGGAACTCATGTTGTCAGACGATAAAAATGTGCAAGTAGTTCTAGTTTGAAAGCACACAAGTCACGCAATAGCCCTTAAATTTTAGGCTGGCATGGAGTTTAGGTACTACCCTCTTGCAGTTTAGTTGGTTCAACCTATCCTAGTAATAGTAACCAGGTTCTAGAGGTTCTCAATATCACTGACCATCCTCGATCAGTCATAATTCCAGTTTAGCAACCTTTTCTTGCAGCCGGAATCATCGCGAGAGTATGGTCTCAATGAGTGTAGCATACTGCTACTTTTCTATGGCCAAGTTGGTCAATTATAGGTTCTAAGGTCAGTTGATTCTTAATGACCCATTAGCAGCCCCATACTCTCCTTGTTCCTCCACAAGGGATATCGGTACCAACTAATGTGTCACACCAACGTAGCTACTGCTTCAACCGTATCGGTTTATGCTGTACAGTTCCCTCACAGTCTATTGCTACTTACCTAAAAGGTATCCCCAGATCCGGGTTAGGATCTATAGTAACTCCGATACAAAGTCCACAAAGATAAAGCATACAGATCAAACAATTGAAAACAATATGATGAACTATTCCTAAGGTACACCCCACTTATAAGTCCTCAGCAGAGTCACCAGTTCTGTGATACGGTGGCCAGAAACGGGACGTGATTCCCTATTTTTTAAGGAATTGCTGGTTTGTGTTTTGCGTTTGTTTTTGCAAAATGTCGCGGTAAGCAAGAGTCGCCATCGACTTTTATTTTATCCAACAAGGAAAGGAAAAAAGCACAGAAAAATTCTTTTTTCGAGATATTTCTGAGTACGGGGGGTAGATTTTAGAAAGGGAAGGTATTAGCACCCTTTCTATCCGTAGTTATCTACGGGCTCTTAGGTACTTGCTCATCATTTTCAAAAATTGTTTTCTTTGTGTTTGTGGGCTTTGAAAAGTTTTTGTTTTAACTTCGATTTAACTCTTGCTTCTGTCTTCAAGAGTGTAATGAAGTGTTTTGAAAACTTGTTTGTAAAGGAGTGTAAGTGTGAAAAAAGTTTGTTTTGATTGAGCAAGTACTTAAGAACTAATCTACCTACTCGAAAAAAGAATTGTTCTATGTTTGTTTCCTTTAGACAATGCTATCCCACTATTAGTGAGTAGGTAGCACCGTCGTTGGAGTTTGAGGGTCAATTTGAAAGGGACGTACGGCCACTAAAGCAATGTTAGGACGTCTTAGTAATAACCCTAATGTCTTAGATCAATTATCCGAGGCAATAATATCCGAGGCAACCTTTCCGGGGCAACTTTGATCTTTGGACAAAAGGACGACCACTAAAGCATCCTATACTTAATGACCGTTTACCAAAGGCAACCAAGTGGGAGTGTACCCTAGGAGTGCGCATGTGCAAGCGATTCAATTTCATATTATTTTATCTTTGCGCATTTAGGGTGATCTAACTGTTTTAAAATTAGTCATACATTCTTGTCATGCATCCTATTATCAAACATCTAACAGTTAATAATTTGCGGAATTTAAATTGCGGAAATTAAACTAAGCTATTACAAGGTGTTGTACCCCAAAATTTTCCCTCTCATTTCATCAACATTTTCTCACCACACGACTCTTGGAACTCAAGATCAAGTTACGGTTTGCTCTGCTCAAGACTCCTCCTTGCACTGTTGACCCAAAATTAGGGTTTGAGTTTGCACAGGGATGTTTTGACCTAAAATGCCAAAAGTGACTTTCATGCTTCATGTTAGACTTACAAGTTTATCCATACCACGTTTCAAGCCTTGATTCCAATCTTTGCCCAGTCAATTGGACAATTGACCTAGAAATCAGCTGTATTTGGGAAAAAGTCAACTGTGGTCAATTGACAGTCAAACCTCATGATTTTTGACCCACATCAACATTATGAACTCATGTGAATCATTTGATCAAGTTTGGATCACAACTCCATAAGAAATTTGATCAGATCACCAAAAGGGCAAAATGGTCATTTTTAGGATTTTGACTGCACAAAGGCAATTTTTGACTGTTTGACCTGACCAATGGTAAACCAAGCTCATATATGGACTCAAGGACTCAATGGCATTGTCTTGACCCATTCAACAAGTTCAAAAGATCTCAAATGCATAAGATTGACAGATGAATTTTTCAGTCAACTGATCAAAATTTGACTGTATATTGAAAAGTCAAACTTTGACTTTTTGGTCAAAATCAAGTGCCAAGATTCATTTTTCATCAAGACATGTCAAAATATGAAACTTGTTCATCAAGAAACCCAAAATTGCAAATTAGGGTTTAAAATGAGAAAATTTCATAACTTAGAATTTTTCTAAGTTATGAAACTTCCTTATTTTTTCCTAACTTTGTATCATTTTTTCACCAAGATGCAAATGGATTCAAACAAAACTTGAAACATGAAAGTTGTAGTCCATTGCAAAATCTACAACTTTGATTCACAAAGTTTTCCCAAAGGAATCTTGTATCTCAAGGTATTATTTTGGAATAAGGGTGCAAAACATTTTTAACTTAGAGAAATTTTGCCCTATTCTAGGCAGGATTTTTGTCCAACTTCTTGGCCATTTTTCACATGGTTCCACTTGGAGTTTCAATTTGCATTACAAATATGAATTGTAGTACACATTACAATCTTTCCAAATTGTCCAAGAACTCATCAAACACCCTTGTGGTTAGAGAGAATCTAATTTGCAAAGTTGGCCAAAACTCACTTTTGTTCATAACCAAATACATGTTCATACAAGTTTCATTTTCAGACCAGCATGCTTGGTACTTTCTTGCAGGCCTCTAAACCAAGTTTTCACTCCTTAATTTAATGCCTAATCATTGTGTTAAGACATTATTTCATTCATTTGGATAATACATGCTAAATTAATCCTTAATTAGATAAAGCAAACTTGCCATTTTGGAAAAGTGATGCTTTATGTCAAGTTCTAAATATTTGAAGTACAAGCCAGATCTTTGAGGCAAAGTTTTGTAGACAAATTCCAGTTACCAAGAGCCAAAGTTGCAGCATACTTTAGGGCATTGTACAGGCCTATATGTCAACTTGCACTTTCTTGCTTCAAGTAGAAGAAATCTTGCAAACACATACCAACTCTCACTTCCTGCAAGCATAAGCCTAAGAAAAATTTGTTCACATCTTCCATACATCCCAACTAGACTAAATAACGATCCATTGATCCCTCATACCTCCCAATACTCAGAAACACCATTTTGCTGCAAAACAGGGTGCCTGCTGCAGATTGAGGTCCACAACTCAATCCACTCGTGCACTTTGGCTAAAAACCTTTCAAACACCTTCCATATGATCCACTGAGACTATCCCAAACCTTGAACTCAACCTGTAACACCCCTAACCACGTTTGGCATTTTTGCTTTCAAGCTGTGCAGGTGGACTTCCATAGCACGATACAGTTGGTTTCAAAGCAAGCTAGGCATTTGGGAAGCATCCTTGGACTTCAGGCAAGCTCAACCAAAGCTCAAACTCCATTGAAGATACCTACATTGCTCTGTTCAAGTCAAGCTGAAACAGGTAAAACCATGAACTTCTATCTCTCAATCTAGGAAGAGTTAAGCTTAGGGTTGTGAATGAAACATGCTCTACTCATAGCCCTGAAGCCATACATATGATTACTTTTCATTTATACTAAGTATGCTGTAAGAATTTTAGCCATGAACATTGAAGAAAAATTAGGTCATAAATTGGGGATGAAGAAATTCTCCCTGGTTTCTTAGAGTTAGGTCAAGTATTTTATATGTCTGAATTCGTCTCTTGATGCTATACAATGTTTGTGTTATGAGTTTTTGCTAAAAGTCAAGGAATCAGGAGATGGTAGTTGTACAAGGAAACGCGCGTTTTTGGTTCAAACAGAGCTGGAGGTTGAAGAAGGTTGACTTGGGCTGGGCCTGAGTTTGTTTTGCTTTTTGCACACTTTTTTTCCATTTGCACCCCCTTGCCCCATTATGTGAAATACTTGTCATTTTTGCATTTTTCTTTTTGATTCTGACTTAATATTTTTTGTTCAAACATAAAAAACACTAAAAATATTTTTCCACACTTTTTTGCATTTATTTGGCATTTATTTGTTTTGTTTAACATATGTATGTAAATAATATAAAATCTTTTTATTTAAAACCCTAAAAAATAATATAAAAATATTTTTTTTTCCAGTTATTATTTTTTGTTTACATTTTGAAAATACTTCCTTGAATATACATTTTTTGGAAATAATTAATATTTTATTTTTTGTACATATTTAACACATTTAATATATATAATATATAAATACTTATATATTTTATTTTATTAGATAATTAGGACAAAAAATATAGAAATAATACATTTTATTTTTTATTTAATATTTGACATCAAAAATACTTTTTTACAATATACTTTTTATTTTTTGTATATAATTAACAAATATTGTACATAATTAATAAATAAATACTATTGGCTTGAAAATTAGGGTTTTGCCCTAAACCACAAAAATAATCAAAAATTAACTTTTTTTGTTTTGTTTATATTTCACATTGAAAAAATACTTTTACATACATAAAAAATCCTTTTTTGCATAATACATTGCATTTTGATATTTATTTACGTTATATTTAAATGTTAATCATTTGTATATTCAATATGGATGTAATAGCTTAGAATTTAATTTCTTGTCAAATACCCCCAAATTCAAACTTGTATCCCCCTCCCCATAATCATTGTTGTAATAGCTTAGCATTTAAATTTCCGCATTTAAAAGCTTTCAAATTATGCCATGATAGACCTAGGGTTTGTATGCAAATAAAACCAACAAGTAGCTTGACCTAATCCAAGATAAACATGATTGAAAAACAAACACAATGCACACTTGCACCCCTAGGGTTACTCCACTTGTTGCCTTCAAAAATGGGCCATGGTTGCATGTTAAGTCTCTTTGGCAAAACAAAAACAAATCAAATGATCATAGTCCCTCGATGACGCTATCAAGTTGCCTAAACAAAAATGATCAAGTCCCTTAAGAAAAATGCCAAAGATACTTGACACTATTACCTCTATGGTCTAAACGATGACCCGCGCCTGTCCCGTTAACATCCGAACACAAGGTTGTTCACCAAATACAATGGTGAAACAACACTGTTAAAAGGGTTAAAACATGAGAAAAATCTTTGAGAAATTTAGGGTAGATAGCTCTTGGTTACTTGACCAATCTTGCAAAACAATCCTTGCCATTTTTCAAAACACACATCACAACACAACTTCAAAACAAACTTTCAAAATATTGAAACATATTTTCAAAAAGACAAACACCCTTGTAAAACATTCAAACAAGAATTGTTACAATGGTTGCCTAGACAAGGCATCTTTTTCAAAACATTTTCAAAAACCACACACAAAGCACGATTTCAAACAATTGAAAAGCAAAGGCAAGTGATCTAAGCAAGTAACTAAGAGCCCATGAATAACCATGGATAGAAAGGGTGCTAATACCTTCCCTTTCTATAATCTACTCCCTGAACCCAAGAAAACATCTCAAAGGTTTTTCCTGTGCTTTTTAACCTTTCCTTAGGATAAAATAAAAAGTCGGTGGCGACTCTTGCTCAACCGAAACATTTGCGAACAAAAAACGCAAAACTTCAAGTCAGTTCTCCCACAGTATCACAGAACTGGCGACTCTGCTGGGGAAATCTTTAAAAGTGGAGTAACCTTAGGGCTTAGATCACCCTTTTACATGACTAATTGTTTGCTTTGATTGCTCTACATTTTGGTTCTCTTGTTTGGGCTTGAAATCCTACACCCAGATTTGGGGAAACATTCATAGATAGCAATACATTGTGGAAACTGTGCGGGGTATACCGACACGGTTGAAGCAATAGCTATATTAGTGCGACATATTTGTGAGTACCGGTAACCCTTGAGTTCAATCAAGGAGAGTACGGGGCCGCTGAGTGATGTCACTAAGCACTAATGACCTAGAACCTTACTTGACCATCTTGGCCTTTTATTAGGGGTAGTGAGATGACCGGCTTTGGTGCAGTCCGAAGTTGGTAGATACTCGATACTACACTCATTGAGGGTTGTTTTCTTGGAATATTTTAGTCGCTAGTTAAGTGGCTAAACCAAAACAATGAACATGGGAAACAATCCAATGATATTGAGCTCCTTAGAACCCGGTTACTATTTATAGGACAGGTTCTTAAGCCAACTACACTTAAGAGGGTACTTACCTATGAAACCTCATGCAAGCCTGAAACTAGGGCTTTGTGTGAATTACTTGTACATATGTTTGTGCATACATCATGAACATCATAAAGCATCATATGTATCCACTAAGCATTTCAAGGGTTTGGATCTTCATCTTTGTTCTTGTTTTGTAGGTCATGGAAATTCTTCGCAGGAAAACTATCCAAGTCAACCTTGTGAGAATCCCTCCTCAACTCAGGGAGCTTACATCCAGAATTCCAGAAACTCTCTCTTCAGTGAAAGACATGGTAGACTGCTCAGCCTAGTCAACACCAACATTGAATAAGACATGGTGAAAGTGTTGTTCCAATTCTTTGACCCCCTTCACCACTGTTTCACATTCCCCGACTACCAATTGGTGCCTACTTTGGAGGAATTTTCTCAACTCCTGAGAATTCCTATTCTTAATCAACTACCCTACAACGGTACGGAAAAAGAACCAAAGCCTGAAGATGTTGCTCAAGCACTACACTTGCAACCATCTGACATCAAGGGGCATTGGGAAACTAGAAGTGGTGTCAGAGGCTTCTTGGTAAAATTCTTGTTTGAGAAGGCACGAGAGTGTTGGAATTCTTTGGATCTACAAGCCTTTGAAGAGATTGTGGCACTCCTCATTTATGGGTTGGTCTTGTTCCCAAATCCTGACCAACTTATAGATGTGAATGCTATCAAGATTTTCCTATCCAGGAATCCTATACCTACATTGCTTGGGGACATCCTCCACTCATTTTACACACGAACAATGAGGAAGAGAGGTGTTCTCATGTGCTGTACTCCTCTACTTGCAAGGTGGTTTATTTCTCACCTTCCACAATCTGTTTTGAAGAATGAGCAAGGTTCAAGGTGGTCACAATGATTGATGACCCTCACACATTCTGATGTACATTGGTGTTCTCGGTCCAGAGAAGATGTCATCATCATCGATCGCTGTGGTGAGTTCCCTAATGTTCCATTACTTGGCATTAGGGGAGGCATTACCTATAACCCCTGTCTAGCTTTGAGACAATTTGGATATGCACGAAGGGATGGCCCTCATGACATGCTGATTCCTGACCTGGTTTTTGACTTCGACAACGATGCGCAAGGACTTCGCCAAAGATTCATCAGAGCTTGGAGGATGCCTAACAAGGTAGATAGCAAGACACTGGGGCACAAGAACTCCATCCCTCTTGAGCCTTATCTCAAGTGGGTACGAACCCGAGCCCAGAGTCTTATGATGCCTTACCCTCATATTCTCCCTTTGATTAAAGAGCCTGTTAAGGAAGGAGAGGTTCCATACACCATCCTACATCCTGACATGCCAACATCATGGGAGGAAATGCAGAAGAGTTGGATCCAACTCAACGAAGAAATGGATACTTTTGAAGCCAGCTTCTACGCCAGTGAGAAGAAGGTTTTGGAGCTTACCCGCCAACTTCATGAGGAGGAGACCCTCAACACTTACATCGCACCAAAGAGGATGCACAACGTCTTTTTACCTTAAGAAGTTTTTGTAATATTTGGCCCATGGGGCATTTATGTACTGACAAAATTTCTTCTTATTAATATGACGTGTTCTCTTTTTGTTTGCAACAACTTTGAATTTCTAAATCCTTGAATGCATTGCATGAATAAACATATCATTCATCATATGCATAAACAGGTCTTCACACCAGATTTCCTTATCTTTCTGCTGTTTATTTCAGTAAGATGGATCTTGAACAGACGGTCAAAGATCTGCAGGCACAAAACTCGCAGTTTCAACAGCTCCTTATGACCTTGGCAAAGGGTCAGGAGGATCTTAAAGCACTATTAGGGAATAAAGAGCAAGAAAAAGGAAAAAAGAAGAAGAAAAGAGTTGGGGTAGCTACACTGGGAAGAAGATTTGAGAATGAAGCCAGGAGAGTTCTTGAATTCCCCTCTACATCTGATGAGAGGACCGGTAAAGGAAAAGGAGCTGCATTACCTTCTGAGTCCGAGGCTGAAGAAGAAGAGGTTGAGGAAGATGAAGATTATTCAGAGCAGCAATACCCGCCAGCGGACGACAAATACAAAAACCTGGAAGATAGAATGGCCGCTATGGAGCTGCAAAGGGTTCCCGGGTTAGATTTTGAAGAATTGGGATTGATTGCTGGGATTGTGATCCCTCCAAAGTTTAAGGTACCAACTTTTGCAGAATATGACGGTCTGTCTTGCCCGAAGATGCACCTAAGGTCGTATGTCAGAAAAATTCAACCTCATTCATCCGATAGAAATCTTTGGGTACACTTCTTTCAGGACAACCTGTCTGGTACACAGCTAGATTGGTTTTACCAGCTTGAGAGGTCAGAAGTGCATAACTGGGAAGACTTGGCAGTTGCATTCTATCGCCAGTATCAATACAACGCCGACTTGGCGCCAACCCGTACTCAGTTACAAAGTATGGGGATGGCCTCCAATGAGGGATTCAAAGAATACGCCCAGAAATGGCGCGACTTGGCCGGAAGAGTGCAGCCACCTCTTTCAGATAGGGAACTAGTTGATATGTTCTTGGGGACCCTATCTGGCCTGTTCTTCAACCATTTGATCGGGAGCTCTTCCGCAGGGTTTACTGAATTGATTCTGACTAGCGAAAGGGTGGAAGCTGGTATTAAGAGTGGGAAGATTCAAAGGGATGCCTCTGCCTCCGCAACTGTTAAAAAATCATTTCCGGCCAAGAAGGAAGCAGCTGTTGTATACTCTCAGAAAGGATCAGGAAGAACTGAGCACCGACCGACTGTAGGGGCCGTGATGATTCAAAATTCGTCAAATGATCAGCCTCGTAACAATCAGTCTAGACCTAAACAGCAATGGGGAGAACGTCCACAACGGCAGTTCACTCGCATCAACATGACGCCCGCACAAGTTCTTCCCCATTTGTTGAAGCTGAATCTCACCAATATCAAAGAAGCGCCGAAAAATGTGAATACAACCTCTCCAGCTTACAATCCGAAAGCTAAATGTGCCTATCATTCTGACAGCGTCGGACATGACACCAACAATTGTTGGGCGTTAAATAATAAAATTCAAGATTTGATAGATGCTAAAGAGGTTGAGTTCGACGCCCCTGAGAAGCCGAATGTGATCTCTGCTTCGATGCCAAAGCATGGTCACAACGTCCATGCTGTGGAAGAGGATCTGTTTGTTTCTGCTGTTGATGATCTGATAACCCCACTACTGACAATCAAGTTGAATCTGTTGAAGGCTGGGATTTTCCCAGGTTGCAAATAAGATTGCTACTTTTGTTCCTCCCTACCGATCGACTGTCCATTGCTGAAGATAGGCATCCAACGCCTAATGGACAACCAACAAATTCTTTTCGAAAAGACTCTTGTTACTCCAACTTCTATCAATGAAGTTTCAATAATAACCATTTCCGCCAATCTTTCCAAGGTCCCCAAAAGGCCTGTTAAGATTACACCCGCTCCGAAGATTGTACCCTTGAAGATAACCATGCCTGGGCCCGTCCCATACAAATCTGACAAATTAATACCATGGAATTATGGTGGAGAAATCTACTACCATGGTGTTAAAAAAATTGAGATAACTGAAGAGAGCTCTGACGAAGAAACTGCCGACATTGGAAGCATTGCCGGTACGAGCAAAATTACCCGAAGTGGAAGAATTTTCTCTCTAGAGATTGCCCCTCCAAAGGCAATCTTTGGACCCTCAGCTGCTCCCAAGGTTATCCCTGCACCGGTAAAACTATCTGCAAGAATGCCGATAATTGAAGAAGTTGTTACTCCTGTGGTTGTCCCTCCTACTGCTGCTGATAAGGGGAAAGGGATCCAAGAAGAGCTCGTCAGGACGAGGGCTCAGCCATTGGTCATCCCCGAAACCTGTAAAAAAGAAATGGAGGAGATTCTGAAAATAATTAAGAAGAGTGATTATGACGTGGTGGAGCAACTGGGGAAAACCCCCTCGAAGATCTCCATGTTAGCCCTACTGCTTTGTTCGGAGGCTCATGCCAAAGCTTTAATAAGGTTTTTGAAGATAGCCCATGTGCCCCAGGAAACCTCAGCCGATCAATTCCAAGATTGTGTAGCCAGCCTTACCGCCGATAATGGCCTGGGTTTCTCTGATGTTGACCTAACTCCGAAAGGAAGAAAGCACAATGACGCATTGCATGTGTCAGTTGAATGCCGAGGAACCACTCTCGCCCATGTCTTGGTCGACACTGGTTCTTCTCTGAATGTGCTGCCTAAGAAAGCTCTGGATCGGTTGGATTGTGAAGGCTTGGAGCTGAAACCAAGTAATATCATTGTCAGGGCCTTTGACGGGTCTAAAAGAATGGTGCATGGGGAAGTCGACATTCCCATCAAGGTAGGCACTGAGGTGTTCCACTCCACATTCTATGTAATGGACATCCGCCCATCATACTCTTGCTTGCTAGGAAGGCCATGGATACATAATGCTGGGGCAGTCACTTCTTCCCTCCATCAGATGTTGAAATACCCTGTTAAGGGAAAAATCATAACTGTACACGGTGAGGAGGAGTACATGATCAGTCATCTGAATTCCTTTCGGTATGTAGAAGTGGATGGCAAATTCATCGAAACACCGTTCCAGCACTTTGAGGATGTCTCTCCCGAGGTGGCGGTAGCAAAGGCAGTAGCTGAGGTACCCAAGCAGGTGGCCAGGATGGCATCTCTGAAAGATACAAAGGCTGCAATGAAGGAGGGGAAGAGCTCAACATGGGGACAGTTGCCTGACTTTCCCCACAAGACAGACAAGTTTGGGTTAGGGTTCACCGCTGCGGGGCAAAAGGCTATGCGTCACTCAAAAATTGAAAGGACGCCCATCAAGATTTTTCCTCATGGAATCAATGCTTTAGAAGACGAAGACGAAGAGGCCAACATTGAAGATTGGATCTTCCCAACCATCGAAGGGGGACTGCACAACTGGGAGGCGAAAGACTTCGTCCCCATTACTTTCATCAATCAGTAATTTATCTTTCGAACATTTTCTGTTGGTCTGTAATAATTACTAAAACAATATGCACACTATTTTTCACCTCATGCCTTGCCCGGGGCATGTAGGTCCATTTGTAAGGGTTTTGATTCTCTTCATAATCATATGCCATGTTTAATGAATCATTGGACGTCTTTCATTTATAAACTGCCGTTTTAATTTTCTTTCCTTTTGCATTTTGTTTGTTTAAGGATGGCTATCCCTTACACACACCCACACTCACAAATGCAGGTACCCATCCACTCCGGATTCCATGGGTGACTATTCTGTTGTATCCTTCAATAACTCTGAAGATTTGGTCAATCAGGCTGAGTACGAAGATGACGAAGATTGTGAAGTACCGGGAGAGCTAGCCAGACTTCTACAACAAGAAGAGAGGGCCATCTTGCCTCATGAAGAGTTGTTGGAAACTGTCAACTTAGGAACAGAGGAAGACAGGAAAGAAGTACAAGTGGGTGCCAATCTGGAACCAGGTGTCAAGGAGCGCTTAATACAACTGTTGAATGAATACGTTGAAATCTTCGCCTGGTCTTATGAAGACATGCCAGGGTTAGACACAGACATCGTGGTTCACCGTCTCCCTACAAGAGAGGACTGTCCACCGATCAAGCAAAAAGTTTGCCGAATGAGGCCCGACATGTCTGAGAAGATTAAAGCTGAAGTAATGAAGCAATTCAACACTGGCTTTCTGGCTGTTACATCCTATCCGCAATGGGTTGCTAACATTGTGCCCATTCCCAAAAAAGACGGCAAGGTCAGAATGTGTGTGGACTACCGGGATTTGAACAGGGCTAGCCCTAAAGATGATTTTCCGCTACCACATATCAACATTTTGATTAACAACACGGCTCAGCACAAAGTATTTTCTTTCATGGACGGATTCTCGGGCTACAACCAGATCAAAATGGCTCCTGAGGACATGGAGAAAACTACCTTTGTTACACAATGGGGTACCTTCTGCTACAAGGTGATGCCGTTCGGACTGAAGAACGCAGGGGCAACTTATCAACGCGCCATGGTAGCTTTGTTTCATGATATGATACATCATGAGATTGAGGTTTACGTAGACGACATGATAGCTCGATCACAAACAGAGGAGGAACACCTTGAACATTTGCAAAAGCTGTTTGCTAGGTTGAAGGAGTACAAACTCAGGCTGAATTCAAGCAAGTGCACTTTTGGAGTTAGGTCTGGTAAACTTCTGGGATTTATTGTTAGCAACAAAGGCATTGAGGTCGATCCAGCAAAAGTAAAGGCTATACAATAAATGCCTACCCCCCATACTGAAAAGGAGGTTAGAGGATTCTTGGGAAGCTTGAACTATATTGCCAGATTCATCTCTCATCTGACGTCTACTTGTGAGCCGATTTTCAAACTATTAAAGAAAGATCAGGTAGTCGAGTGGAACGATGATTGTCAAATTGCTTTTGATAAGATCAAGGAGTACTTATTGGAACCTCCTATTCTGATGCCACCCGTCGAAGGAAGGCCGCTGATCATGTATCTGACTGTTTTGGACAACTCAATGGGGTGTGTACTGGGCCAGCATGATGAGTCTGGTCGAAAAGAGCATGCCATTTATTAACTTAGCAAAAAGTTTACCGACTGTGAGACTCGCTACTCACTGCTCGAGAAAACTTGCTGCACTTTGGTATGGGATGCTCGCTGACTAAGGCAGTATATGTTGACTCATACCACTTTGTTGATTTCCAAAATGGATCTGATCAAGTATATTTTCGAGAAGCTTGCTTTATCTGGAAGAATCGCTAGATGGCAAATGATATTGACTGAGTAGGACATCCAGTATATTACCCAAAAAGCCATAAAAGGGAGTGTACTAGCTGACCATCTAGCTCATCAAGCTATCGAAGATTATCAATCCATGAGATTCGACTTCCCAGACGAGGACATCATGACTTTGGACAACATTGAAGGTAACGGACCGTATGACGGACCTAAAAATGGATCCCGATGGACCCTGTACTTTGATGGTGCTTCAAATGCACTTGGAAACGGTATCAGTGCGGTACTCATTTCTCCAGAAGGTTGCCATACACCTTTCACTGCCCGACTTTGTTTCAGCTGTACCAATAACATGGTCGAATATGAAGCTTGCATCTTCGGTCTCAAGGCTGCTATAGACTTGGGGATCAAATCTTTGATTGTATTTGGGGACTCGGCTTTGGTTATCAGTCAAATCAAAGGATAGTGGGATACCAAACACCCTAATCTTATCCCATACAATGAACATGTCCTGACATTGCTGCCTCATTTCGAGCAGATTACTTTCGAGCATTTCCCGCGAGAAGAAAATCAGCTAGCAGATGCTCTGGCTACAATGTCTTCCATGTTTAAACTCAACTGGGATAACGAGGCTCCTCAAATCACCCATCGAGCGAATGGATGAACCTGCACATTGTCATGAGATTAATACCGAAGAAGTAGTGGAACAACCCTGGTTTCATGAAATCAAAAGGTATCTCCAGACTAGAGAATATCCCGAAGGAGCTTCCGTCAATGACAAAAAGTTCTTAAGGAGATTTGCAGCCAAGTTATTCCTAAGCAATGGCATCCTTTACAAGCGCAGCCATGATTGTGTTTTACTTTGTTGTGTGGACAAAGCTGAAGCAGAGTTGATCATGACTGAAATACACAGTGGTACATTTGGCACCCACTTGAGCGGACATACGATGGCTAAAAAGATTCTAAGGGCAGGCTATTACTGGTCTACCATGGAAGCTGATTGCCATCAACATTCTCGTACTTGCCACAAATGTCAAGTCTATGCCGACAAGGTTCATATTCCTCCTGTTCCTCTCAATGTTCTGACAACTCCTTGGCCCTTCACAATGTGGGGCATTGACATGATTGGAGAGATCAAGCCCACGGCATCCAATGGACATCGCTTCATCTTGGTTGCTATTGACTATTTCACCAAATGGGTCGAAGCAGCTTCCTTTGCCTCTGTTACAAAAAATGTGGTTGCCCGTTTCATAAAGCAGAACCTCATATGCCGGTATGGTGTCCCCGACAGGATCATCACAGACAATGGTACAAATCTGAACAATACTATGATCACCGCTCTATGCGAACAGTTCAAGATTTATCATCACAATTCATCTCCTTATCGGCCGAAGATGAACGGTGTTGTTGAAGCTGCGAACAAAAACATCAAGAAGATCATTCAGAAAATGACAGTTACCTACAAGGACTGGCATGAGATGTTACCGTTTGCTCTGCATGGATACCGTACCACGGCACATACTTCAACAGGGGCAACCCCATTTTCTTTGGCATATGGCATGGAAGTTGTCCTACCCATGGAAGTTCAGATTCCTTCTTTAAGGATTATGAAGGACGCTGGTTTGAATGAAGACGATTAGATTCATACCCGACTTGACCAACTCAATTTGATCGACGAGAAGCGACTCACTGCTGTTTGCCATGGTCAGACGTACCAGAAACGGATGATCAAGGCTTTCAACAAGAAAGTCAGACGTCAAGTATATCAAGTCGGAGATCTTGTAATCAAGCGGATCATCTTGCCGCAAAGTGATCCCAGGGGCAAATGGACTCCTACTTACGAAGGACCATTTGTGATCAAGAACATATTTTCTAGTGGTGCAATGATTCTGACCACCATGGACGGCGACGATTTGCCACACCCTGCGAACGCAGACATAGTCAAAAGATACTACGCATAAAATAACCCGACAAGTCGAAAACCCGAAAGGGCGGCTTGGGCAAAAATGGGCATCCCGGTGAACCGAAAACCCGAAAGGGCGGTTCAGTAAAAAATTAGGGATAAAACGGAAAAAAATCTGTACACCCGGCAAGTTGAAAACCCGAAAGGGCGACTTGGGCAAAAAAGGGTTTCCCGGTGGATTGAAAACCCGAAAGGGCGATCCAAGCAAAAGTTAGGGAATTAAAGCGTATGATTATGTCTCGTCGGATCACTTTAAAGAACAATCTCTTCATCAACAAGCTCCGAGCTTTTGATCAATCCAGTCATCGGCGGACGAAGCATTGAATGGACAAGATATTCAGAGTTGTGAAGGCTATAACAGAATGGAATCCCATGGAATCATTATACATAGCCATCTTTCCTTTGTATAAAATTTTCAATTTGTTACGACAACATCCTCTTACTAGGATGTTTGTCTCCTTTGTACAAAGATACTCATAAAAAGTTAATACAAACACTTTTCCAAATACAGAAATTTGCTTTGTCTTCCTTTTGCTTTTTTACACTTATGTTTTATTTGCGAAACGTCCAATGTTTTGTTAAATAGGCATATGCATTTGAACATAATCATTTTCGTACAAATCAAGAAAGATGATAGGTTGAAGGTACAGATAGATATCTTGATGCCCTTTCAGAAGGAATCCCCAGCGGAATTAAATTCCAAATTCCTCAACAAGGTTAAAATCCAGAGCTTAACTTCCCAAGCAGAGTTAAAGTTTCAGGATCCTCAACAGAACAAAAGCTTTCTCAAAGCTGATTTCCCCAGCCAGAGAGCCTTCCAGAATCTAAATCCCCTCGGAGTTAAGTTTCAGTATCCCCAGTGGAGCCCTAAAAATCTGAAAGTTCTATCCCCAGTAAAGTCAAAGCTGTTAATCCCCAGCGGAGCTAAAACTTCCAACTATTAATCCCCAGCGGAACCAGATTAGTGAACGTTCTCCCCACAGAGATACTTCCCATCAGATTGAAGATTCTCAGTCTTACTTCTCCAGCATAAGTCTACCATATTCTGGACTCCCCAGTAGAGATCACCAGAATTCTCATTCCCCACAAGTCACCAAGGATTTTCAATCCCCAGCAGTGATCCTAAGATCCCTCAACAACTAAAGATCTTGCTCCCCAAGCAGTCAGCAGTCAACAAGGATGTCTCAGCTTCAGCAATCAGAGGCATTACCTGCAACCCCCTGCAGCAGTCAATGATTCACTTTCCCCGACAACATTCAAGATTCTATCATCTCCGGCTATCCAGGATTCATCCATCCTCAGCAAGACAACTCATCAGCTTACATGCGCATTCATTACATTCATGTCATAAACATTGATATAACATATATTGCATCATACATATCATGCAACATAACTTTGTGTTTTAGCTAACATTTCATCCTTTTCAAGATAAGATTAAAAGGCTATCGTTAATAATTATTCAGATACAGTATGGATACACCCCAGACACGGCGGTCATTCTATTACTCATTCAGAATTTCAAGTCAGATACATTATGGATACACCCCAGACACGGCGGTCATTCTATTACTCATTCAGAACTTCAAGACAAATACAATACAGATACACCCCAAACACGGTGGTCATTCTACTACTCATTCAGACTACAACAATCAGATACAGACTAGATACGCTCCAGACACGGCAGCCATTCTATCTCTCATTCAGATTCATTGATCCACCTCAAGGTTCAATGCATTCCGAACACGGATACCATTCTGACCCTTACAACAACAGTTTGATTCTCCCCAGTGCATTCGCCACGGAAGCCATTCTGTCATCTATTCAGATCCCAGCTACAGTTTCAGATACACTCCAGACACGGAAGTCATTCTGCTACTCATACAAATCTCAATTTTAGATACAGTCCAGATATGCTCCAGACACGGTTTCCATTCTGTCACTCATTCAAAATTTATCCCCAGCATGCAGTTGCTCCATACACAGATATTTCTCTGTTACCCAGATACAATACAGATACACTCCAGACACGGCAGACATTCTGATATTCATTCTACATTCAAACACAGTCACAGCTCAGATACGCCCCAGACACGGAGTCCATTCTTTTTCTCATACAAACTCAGTCTGCAGATATAGTTCAAATGCATTCCAGACACGGATACCATTTTGATCCTCATTCTTCTGACCTATCACATTACAGTTCAACAAACATTCCAGATGGCATCTTTAAGCCCATCCCCCCTACAAGATTCTGTCACATCTCCAGATGGCATCTTTAAGCCCATCTCCAAATGGCATCTTTAAGCCCATTCCCTCAACTACGCTTGGACGAGTGCAAATTTTTTGGGCACTCTAGTGTCCAATCTCCTTTTACCTTCGAGTCGCGAACAGCAAACCTGCCAATCTAACTCTTCAGGTTCAAGAAGATTGAACAGGGGCAACTGTTGTACCCCAAAATTTGCCCTCTCATTTCATCAACATTTTCTCACCACAAGACTCTTGGAACTCAAGATCAAGTTAGGGTTTGCTCTGCTCAAGACTCCTCCTTACACTGTGGACCCAAAATTAGGGTTTGAGTTTGCACAGGGATGTTTTAACCTAAAATGCCCAAAGTGACTTTCATGCTTCATGTTAGACTTACAAGTTTATCCATACCAAGTTTCAAGCCTTGATTCCAATCTTTGCCCAGTCAATTGGACAGTTGACCTAGAAATCAGTTGTATTGGGGAAAAAGTCAACTGTGGTCAATTGACAGTCAAACCTCATGATTTTTGACCCACATCAACATTATGAACTCATTTGAATCATTTGATCAAGTTTGGATCACAACTCCACAAGAAATTTGATCAGATCACCAAAAGGGCAAAATGGTCATTTTTAGGATTTTGACTGCACAAAGGTAATTTTTGACTGTTTGACCTGACCAATGGTAAACCAAGCTCATATATGGACTCAAGGACTCAATGGTATTGTCTTGACCCATTCAACAAGTTCAAAAGATCTCAAATGCATAGGATTGACAGATGAATTTTTCAGTCAACTGATCAAAATTTGACTGTATACTGAAAAGTCAAACTTTGACTTTTTGGTCAAAATCAAGTGCCAAGATTCATTTTTCATCAAGACATGTCAAAATATGAAACTTGTTCATCAAGAAACCCAAAATTGCAAATTAGGGTTTAAAATGAGAAAATTTCATAACTTAGAATTTTTCTAAGTTATGAAACTTCCTTATTTTTTCCTAACTTTGTCCCATTTTTTCACCAAGATGAAAATGGATTCAAACAAAACTTGAAACATGAAAGTTGTAGTCCATTTCAAAATCTACAACTTTGATTCACAAAGTTTTCCCAAAGGAATCTTGTATCTCAAGTTATGATTTTTGGAATAAGGGTGCAAAACATTTTTAACTTAGAGAAATTTTGCCCTATTCTAGGCAGGATTTTTGTCCAACTCCTTGGCCATTTTTCACATGGTTCCACTTGGAGTTTCAATTTTCATTACAAATATGGATTGTATTACACATTCCAAGCTTTCCAAATTGTCCAAGAACTCATCAAACACCCTTGTGGTTAGAGAGAATCTAATTTGCAAAGTTGGCCAAAACTCACTTTTGTTCATAACCAAATACATGTTCATACAAGTTTCATTTTCAGACCAGCATGCTTGGTACTTGCTTGCAGGCCTCTAAAACAAGTTTTCACTCCTTAATTTAATGCCTAACCATTATGTTAAGACATTATTTCATTCATTTGGACAATACATGCTAAATTAATCCTTAATTAGAAAAAGCAAACTTGCCATTTTGGAAAAGTGATGCTTTATGTCAAGTTCTAAATCTTTGAAGTACAAGCCAGATCTTTGAGGCAAAGTTTTGTAGACAAATTCCAATTACCAAGAGCCAAAGTTGCAGCATACTTTAGGGCATTGTACAAACCTATATGTCAACTTGCACTTTCTTGCTTCAAGTAGAAGAAATCTTGCAAACACATACCAACTCTCACTTCCTGCAAGCATAAGCCTAAGAAAACTTTGTTCTCATCTTCCATACATCCCAACTAGCCTAAAGCACGATCCATTGATCCCTCATACCTCCCAATACTCAGAAACACCATTTTGCTGCAAAACAGGGTGCCTGCTGCAGATTGAGGTCCACAACTCAATCCACTCGTGCACTTTGGCTAAAAACCTTTCAAACACCTTCCATATGATCCACTGAGACTATCCCAAACCTTGAACTCAACTTGTAACACCCCTAACCACGTTTGCCATTTTTGCTTTCAAGCTGTGCAGGTGGACTTCCATAGCACGATACAGTTGGTTTCAAAGCAAGCTAGGCATTTGGGAAGCATCCTTGGACTTCAGGCAAGCTCAACCAAAGCTCAAACTCCATTGAAGATACCTACATTGCTCTGTTCAAGTCAAGATGAAACAGGTAAAACCATGAACTTCTATCTCTCAATCTAGGAAGAGTTAGGCTTAGGTTTGTGAATGAAACATGCTCTACTCATAGCCCTGAAGCCATACATATGATTACTTTTCATTTATATTAAGTATGTTGTAAGAATTTTAGCCATGAACATTGAAGAAAAATTAGGTCAAAAATTGGGGATGAAGAAATTCTCCCTGGTTTCTTAGAGTTAGGTCAAGTATTTTATATGTCTGAATTCGTCTCTTGATGCTCTACAATGTTTGTGTTATGAGTTTTTGCTAAAAGTCAAGGAATCAGGAGATGGTAGTTGTACAAGGAAACGCGCGTTTTTGGTTCAAACAGAACTGGAGGTTGAAGAAGGTTGGCTTGGGCTGGGCCTGAGTTTGTTTTGCTCTTTGCACACTTTTTTTCCATTTGCACCCCCTTGGCCCATTATGTGAAATACTTGTCATTTTTGCATTTTTATTTTTGATTCTGACTTAATATTTTTTGTTCAAACATAAAAAACACTAAAAATATTTTTCCACACTTTTTTTGCATTTATTTGGCATTTATTTGTTTTGTTTAACAGATGTATGTAAATAATATAAAATCTTTTTATTTAAAACCCTAAAAAAAATATAAAAATATTTTTTTTCCAGTTATTAATGGGGGGTGCCAATAGTCAGATCTGAGCCCAAATATGGAGGTCCATGTTGACTCTTTGGATCCAATGTATAGCGTTTGACTTGGCTCATGGTGGTCTCTCCTGGATGGCCATCAGATTTGGCCATCTGGCCACTTGGCGTACCAGATCTGGAGGGACTATGATAGTCTTTATGCTTGCAAGCGCATCTGATTACTGAAAAGAAAATAATATCAAAGGAATGGGGGACCTGGGATTCGAACCCAGGTCCTGAAGGCAATTTCCAACGCTTGTAACCATCTAACCCAACTATTCTTTCTGTACCTGGAATGAATAATAATAATATCTAAAAATAAAAATTAGTGGAAAACAAAAAGAAAATGCGCGCCAGGTTTGAATAGGCCAATAGAGGAGTGACACGCAGTCGTCTCCTTCCTCTCTCCGTGGGTTAAAGTGGAACACTTTTACCTACAGACGTTTTGTCCGTTGCTATAAGCCTGGATCGTTCCAAAATCCTCTACATGCCATATAAATGACCTCTAATGCCATGGTTGGATCCGTCTCATCATTCTGAACATGATGGTACCTTTCATCAAGGTTAATTTCACTTGCAAGCAAAATTCCTAATTCGAAGCTATGAACCCTAACAATGGCATATTCCAGTACAGACCAAATAAATGCAATTAAGTCATACAGAAATCTTGCATATGTCTCATAGATCAAGAATATGTGATTAATTCAACCTAACAATGCCTAAATCATGCTATTCGAATTCAAGAACAGAGCTATGTCATGAGCGACTTACAGAGCTTTTTGGGGCTTGAAAATGCTTGGTTTCAATGGCTTTGGCTTACTGGGAACCTCAGGAAGGGATTGAGATGGATAGAAAGCCTTGAGGATGCCTGGAATATGGAATTCGATCTTACACTTTTCTTGATTTTTTACAATGTTGCTTTGCTTGTTGCGCCTGTTTCTAACCTCTTTTTTGAGTCTACACGCCCTCTATATGTATCAATGAAGGGATTAGGGTTGATAACTGCTCTCAATCTTCCCCCATCAATGATTTGGATATTTGATTTGATTCACTTTGAAAACTTTCCAAATTTGGCCTATTTCCAATCTTTTTGTGCACACATGCCTTGATACGAGTTTGGATGTTTGCTAGTTGTATAATAAAACCTGAAACAAGCATAAAATCTTTGGTTTTCAATATTTGGGATTTTATATGATTTGTTTTAATTTAAATTGAATTAATTCAAATAAAAATCAAAATAAATAATAAAAATAAGATATGGGCAAGTGGAAAAGGCTAGAGCTCGTGGACTATGTTGCCAACTAAAAACAAGTGAAAAAGATTGGGCCCATTTGGCAAAATTTGAAGTTTTAGGGATAGTTGACTTTTGGCAATTTTGCAAAAAAGGTCAACTTCACCAATGCATAACTTCCTCAATTTTGACTCTTTGGAGGTGTTCTCTGACTTTTTAGAAATCTTGAGATGTCCTATAATCAAACCTTTTGGTCTCATCTCATTTTGCTATTCCATGCTCATGTATGAAGCTTTGATAAAAAAAGGTGTTTTTGTTGAATTTTCAAAATGACCTATAATATCCAAATTCCTAACTTCTTGTGAGTGCATATTTTGAACTTGGGAGCTGAAGTTGGGTTGTAGATAATTGCATCCTCTTCAAAATGAGATTTGGATGGGTCATTTCTCATAAATTATGAGAAAGTTATGCTTGGTCAAAGTTGAGTTGACTTTTCCTGCAAAACCCTAATTTAGCAACTTTTGAGTCTTGATGAATTATGAGCATTCCTTGATGAATCATGATCAAACCTTGATCAAATGATGAATATCCTTCAAGATGAGAATGTTGACCAAAAATCTTGAAGTTTGACTGTATATAGGCCACAGTTGACTTTTGCCCTAGCACAGTCGATTTTCAGGCCTTTGAGCAATTGACTGGGAAAACTTCCTCTACAAGGCTTGAAACTTGACATGGATGATCTTGAGAACATATTAGGACATTGGTGAGCATTTGGGATCACTTGGACTCAAGTATCTTGATGCAACATGAAACCCTAATTTGAGGTAGACTGCCTTAGGAGGGAGCTTGTCTGGCCAACCTTTGGACTACCTTGAGCAACTTGGGGATCTTTCTTGAAATGTTTTAAGAAATATGGGAGGGCAAATTTTGGGGTGCAACAGTGTCAAATTTATGCTGACAAGGTACACGTACCTCTGGTTCCTCTGAATGTCTTGACGGCTCCTTGGCCCTTTGCTATGTGGGGAATCGACATGATTGGAGAGATCAAGCCTACAGCCTCTAATGGACACCGCTTCATTCTAGTGGCCATTGACTATTTTACAAAATGGGTCAAAGCAGCTTCCTTCGCATCCGTTACTAAGAATGTTGTTGCCCGCTTCATCAAGAAGAATCTCATTTGCCGGTATGGTATCCCAGAAAGGATCATCACTGATAATGGTACCAACCTTAACAATACCATGATCACCGCCTTGTGCGAGCAGTTCAAGATTCAGCATAACAATTCATCCCCCTATTGGCCAAAGATGAATGGTGCCATTGAAGCTGCAAATAAAAACATTAAAAAGATCATACAGAAAATGATAGTCACCTACAAGGACTGGCATGAGATGCTACCATTTCCTCTCCACGGGTATCGTACCACGGCTCGCACATCAACTGGGGAAACACCCCATTCTTTGGTTTATGGCATGGAGGTTGTCTTGCCTATTGAGGTTCAGATCCCCTCTTTGATAATTATGAAGGGTGTAGTTTTGAATGAGGACGATTGGATCCAGACTCGACTTGATCAACTAAACTTAATTGATGAAAAGAGACTTACTGCTGTTTTCCATGGTCAGATGTATCAAAAACGGATGATCAAGGCTTTCAACAAGAAAGTCACACGCCAAGTATATCAAGTTGGAGATCTAGTGATCAAGCGCATCATCTTGCCACAAAGTGACCCCAGGGGCAAATGGACTCCTACCTATGAAGGACCATCTGTAATCAAGAACATATTCTCTGGTGGGGCAATGATTCTAACCACCATGGACGGCGATGACCTGCCACACCCTACGAACACGAACATAATCAAAAGATACTACGCATAAGAGACCCGCTAGGTTGATACACCTAGGCAAAAAAAGGGCATCCCGGCGAACCAAAATGGTTCGGGCAAAAATTAGGGATAAAATAAAAAAAAATTGTACACCCGGTAAGTTGAAAACCTGAAAGGGCGACTTGGGCAAAAAAGGGTTTCCCGGTGGACTGAAAACCCGAAAGGGCGGTCCAGGCAAAATTTAGGGAATTAAAGCGTATGACTATGTCCCGTCGGATCACTTTGAGGATAACCTTTTGACTTCCACTGACAAACTCGGAGTTTCTGATCAATTCAATCATCTTCGGACGAAGCAACAAATAGACAAGATATTCAGAGATACGAAGGCTATAGCAGAATGGAAACCCCATGGGATTATTACACATAGCTATCTTTCTTTGTATAAAGTTTTTCTTGCCTTTTTATGGCATCATTCTTTTACTAGAATGATTGTCTCCTTTGTACAAAATACTTATTCAAAGTCAATACAAAGATATCTCTTTGAAAGCACAAAAAACTATTTATCTTTTTTCTTTACACTTGTGTTTTATTTGCAAAAACGTCCAATAATTCATTAATGAACATATGCATTTGAACATAATTACTGTTTACAAATAAACAAAATGAGAAAGACAATTACTGATAGGTTGAAAGAGCCGGAAAACTTCTCTAGGCTATTCCATAAGCAATCCCCACAGTACGTCGTTTAGATCCTTAGCGGAACTAAAACTTCAAATTATTAATCCCCAGTAGAGATCGTCAAATTTCTCAGGATTCCTCAAAGCAATATATGGCATTGCTCTCACAACAGAATACAGTCAGTACTTTAACTTCCATACATGAAAGTTCAGCATATCCCGAGCAGTTTTCAGGGATTTATTTTCCTCAATCAGGCCGCAATACAGCAAATCAGCTTACATGCGCATACATTACATCCATATATTATAAACATTGATAAAACACATATGTTGCACCATACATTTCATACAACATAATTTTGTGTTTCAGCTAACATTTTACCCTTTTCAGGATAAGATTAACAGCTACCATTAACAATATGCAATCATGATACAACACAGATACGCTCCAGACACGGATGCCATTCTGATACTTATTCAAATTTCAAGGTTCAAATACAGTACAGATACGCTCCAGACACGGATGTCATTCTGATACCCATTCAGATACAGTATGGATACGCTCCAGACACAGATGCCATTCTGTTACTCATTTAGATTCAACCTTCATGATACAGTTCAGATACGCTCCAGAAACGGATGCCATTCTGATACTCATTCAGATTTCAAGTTCAGATACAGTTCTGATACGCTCTAGACACAAACGCCATTCTGATACTCATTCTTTCAGCTTACAATTTACAATTCAACAAACATTCTTGGAAGGAATCTACAATCCCATCTCTAACAAAGTTCTATCACTTCTCCAAATGGCATCTTTAAACCCATTCCCTCAACTACGCATTGTCGAGTGCAAATTTATGGGCACTCTATTGTCCAATCATCTTTCACCTTCGAGTCACGAACGTAAAAACTCGCCAATCTAACTCTTCAGGTTCAAGAAGATTGAACAGGGGAAGCTGTTGTACCCCAAAATTTTCCCTCTCATTTATCAAGACTTTTCTCACAAGATTCCTTTGACTCAAGACTGGATTATTGTTTGGTCAGCTCAAGGCATATCATCTTGCACTGATGACCCAAAATTAGGGTTTGAGGTTGCACAAGGATTTTTGGACTATCAATGCTTCATGTGACTTTAAAACATCATTATGGACCCCTAAGATTACTCATGACAAGTTTCAAGCCTTGAACCACATTTTTGATCAGTCAATTGGACAGTTGACCTAAAAATCAGTTGTATTGGGGAAAAAGTCAACAATGACCAATTTACAGTCAAACTTCATAATTTTTTATCCACATCAACATTTTAGACTCACATGTATCATTTGGTCAAGTTTGGATCATAATTCCTCAAGAAATTTTATCAAATCACCAAAAGGGCAAAAGGGTCAAAAATTAGGGTTTTGACTAAGGAAGGGCAATTTCTGATTTTTAACCTAGCAAGTGACCATTTGAGTTAAATCATGATTTCAAGGATTCAATTTCATCATCTTTACCTAATATCATGATTCAAAACATTGCAAGTTCATTGGATTGACAGATGAAATTTGCAGTCAACTGATCAAAAGTCAATTGTATAATGAAAAGTCAAACTTTGACTTTTTGGTCAAAATCAAGTGCCAAGGGTCACAATTCATCAAAACATGTCAAAATGTGAAACTTGTTCATCAAGAAATCCAAGTTTGAAGATTAGGGTTTAAATTTGAAATTTTTCTTAACTTAGAAATTTTCTAAGTATATAAAATTTCTTATTTTTTCTCAACTTTAGGCTATTTTTTCACCATGATGCATAATGATTCAAAGAAAGTTCCAAACATGAAAGTTGTAGACCTCCATGAAATCTACAACTTTGCTTCACACACTTTTCCCTAAAGATGCTTGGATCTCAAGATATAAATTTATGAATACATGCTCATGAACTAAGTAACTTAGTGAAATTTTGCCCTAATTTAGGCAGGTTTTGGACCCAACTTCATGGCAATTTTTCACCTAGTTCCAAGAGTTATATTGAAATGAATTTCAAAGATGAGTTATAGAGCATATTTCAAGATTTTCAAAATGTCCAAGAACTCCTCAAGATCATTTTTGAGTAGGGAGAATCGAAGAGATGAAGTTGGCAATTTCTCACTTTTTGTCCAAGCCATTTCATGAAGAACAAAGTTCCAATCAGTACCTATGCTACCTAATACATGATTTATAGGTACCAAAATTGTTCCTTACTCCTTAATTTAATGCTTACTCAGTTGAAAAAGCTTTGATCCAAGCCCTAGAGCCATTATCCAAGTTGTAATTCCATAAATGGCATAAAGTGACCATTGCCATTTTGAAAAAAGCTCAACTTTTGCCACTTTCCAATTCTTGAGCATTGAACCTGCCTCCATGGCACATACAAGTCTTGCAGGCCTAAGGCAAATTGTACAAGTATATTCCAACCCTAAGAAATCCAGTACAAGCATGGTAAGCCTTGTCCCTTCACTTTACTTCAAAAAGCAAGAAAGGTTGCAAAAAGGTGAAAACTGGCACATCTGTTGGAGGGTTGACATGAAACTGATTCCATACTAATATACAAACATAATACAACACAACACACGATGACTTGAAGCCTGAAACATTCCCAAACTCAGAAACACCAAAAATTGTCAAGACTTGCATTTTTTGCATAAGCATACCAATCTCTCATTTGGCTCGTACGTTTCAAGTCTTGATCATCAAAATATATTACCTACTTGATATCTAACCAATCCAGACCTTCATCCATGTAATGTAACCACTTCTCCATCATCTACCATTTTTGTTTTCAAAGCTTGAAGGTTGACTTGGTCAAGCAGTTTCAGACACTTTCAAAGCAAGGCAAGGGTTAGAACACCTTCAGGGAGGTTCAAGAAAGCTCAAGCAAGCATCAGGCCTCCATCAAACTCACTCCAGTTCCATCCAAGATTTCAACTGAAGTAGGTAAAATCTCAACTTCTATCTCCTTGTACAGGCAACCATTGGCCATGATTTGTGAATAAATAATGTAGTCCTCATTACAACGAAACTGTACATACCTTTATCTTGCATTTATTTGACTTGAGTTGAGAGAATTTAGAACTTGAAGTTTATGAAAATATTAGGTTTAAATTTAGGGCTTTTAAAATTCTTTATGATCTTTGATTGTTAGCTTACATAACTTATATGGTTAGAATCGTGAGATCAAATACTACAACTTTCATGTTATGAGTTTTCATTTTCATGGAAGAATGAGAGAGTTACAGGACATCTGGCCAAGCTTGAGGAAGAAGATGAAGTACAGGGCAAGGACTTTGTTCATGTTATGTTATTTTCGTTTCAGTTAAAACAATGGATGTATAGCCACCCCAGTGGCAAAGTAGCGCGCTGGTGAGACCCATGTCCTGGGTTCGAACCTGGGCGCTACTTTTGTGTTTTTTCACATTTTCTTCCATTTTTCAGTTTTGTCTTTTTGCAGGTTTGGGCCTCCACGTTGGGCTTAGCTGTTTTTTCTAACTTTCACCATCTGATTATTCAAGACACCCCCTTTGCCCAACTATTTTTGCATTTTTATTTTATTTGTTTTATTTTCATTTTAGTTTATTAAATATCTTCTTTAATGCATAAAATCCTAAAAAGTATAAATTTGATAATATTGCATTTTTTTAATTTATTTTTCACATAAAAATATATTTATTTTTTAATATATATCATATATTTTCTTAATAAACTTGTAAAATATAATTAAAATATATTTAGTTTAATTTATTTATTTCTTTTTCATTCCATACTTATAAATATTTATTTTTTGCATATATAAAAACTTTATATTTTTATACAATATTATTTATTATTTTAATACATAAAAAATAGTAGATAAGAACTTTATTTTCTTTATAAATAGTAATTAGGGTTAAGCCTCCCTTCTAAAAAATTAATCTCTTTTCCTTATATTTTTAGGTTTAGATTAAAATTTCTTTTACATAAAAACAAGACAAAAATCTTTTCTTACATGTACATTATATTGCATCTTTAAATATTGTATATTATTTATTCTAATATTCGTACAAATTCAATTTGGTTGTAATAATTTATTTAGGTTTACATTCTTGCAAATCCCCATTCAAATTTGTATTCCCCCCTCCCATAAAATTGTTGTAACAGCTTAGTAATATTTACATTACGCAATTTACCGCTTTACATGCCATGATTAGTAATTAGGGTTTGTATGATAAGATCAAAACAAAGAAAAACAGGAAACCCTAAATACAATATAAAATCAAAGCATGAAAATGATACACTTGCACACAAGCATCCTTAGGGTTTCTCCACTTGGTTGCCTAATACAAAAATGGTCATATTACGCACGCGAAGTATCTTGGAAAAACAAATAAGTATAAGATCACAGTCTCTCGATGGCGCTATTCAAGGTTGCCTTACAAAAATGATCTTGGTCCCTCGAAAATGCTAAGATACTTTGCAACATTGTTAATCATGGTTATACGATGACCCACACCCGTCCCGTTTACATCCGAAGATAGGGTTGTTTATCAAATCAATGGTAAGACAACAATGTCAAAGGAATAAAAAATGCATAAGAAAGACATTTGAGTAGATAGATTGCTTCTAGTTACTTGCTCTAATTTCAAACAACTATCCTTGCTATTTTTCAAAGCAAACACACATTTCAAAAACATTTTACAAACATTAAAAACATTTTCAAAAAAGACAAACATCTTTGTATACATTCTTACGAACGAGAATCATTACAAAGATTGCCTAAACGAATGGCCTCTTTTACAAAATACTTTCAAAACCACACCAAACACAATTTCAAACAAACAAAAGCAAGTGATCTAAGCAAGTAACTAAGAGCCAATGGAAAACCATGGATGAATAGGGTGCTAATACCTTCCCTTTTCATAATCTACCCCCCGAACTCAAGAAAACATCTCAAAGGTCGTTCCTGTGCTTTTTCACCTTTCCTTTTGGATAAAAGAAAAGTCGGTGGCAACTCTTGCTAACCGCAACATTTGCAATAAAACGTAAAACCCTCAAGTCAGTTCTCCCACCGTATCACACAGAGGTTATGAAACATTTCAACACTGGATTCCTAGTTGTCACGTCTTATCCCCAATGGGTTGCTAACATAGTCCTTGTGCCTAAAAAGGAGGGCAAGGTACAGATGTGTGTGGACTACCGAGATTTGAACAGGGCAAGCCCCAAGGATGACTTTCCACTTCCCCACATTAACATTCTGGTTGATAACACCGCACAGCACAAGGTCTTTTCCTTCATGGATGGTTTCTCTGGTTACAATCAGATCAATATGGCACCTGAAGACATGGAGAAGACAACCTTCGTCATACAATGGGGCACTTTCTGCTACAAAGTGACGTCGTTTGGGTTGAAGAACGCTGGGGAAACCTATCAGCGAGCCATGGTAGCTTTGTTCCATGACATGATTCACCATGAAATAGAGGTCTATGTTGACGACATGATAGCCAGGTCTCAAACTGAGGAAGAGCTCCTTGATCATCTACCAAAGTTGTTTGATAGGTTGAAGACGTACAAGCTGGGGTTGAATCTGAATAAGTGCACCTTCGGGGTAAGGTCTGGCAAACTGCTAGGTTTCATTGTCAGTGACAAGGGTATTCAAGTAGACCCCGCAAAAGTGAATTCTATATAAGAGATGCCGGCTCCTCGCACTGAGAAGGAGGTCAGAGGCTTCTTAGGACGCCTAAATTACATTTCCAGGTTCATTTCCCATTTAACTGCTACTTATGAGCCAATCTTCAAACTCCTAAAGAAATATCAAGTGGTAAAGTGGAATGACGAATTCCAGACCGCCTTAGAGAGAATCAAATAATACCTTCAAGAACCACCAATTCTAATGCCTCTGGTTGAAGGAAGACCTTTGATAATGTACTTAACTGTGTTGGATAACTCAATGGGGTATGTGATGGGGAAGCACGACGAGTCCGGTCGAAAAGAGCATGCAATATAATACCTTAGCAAAAAAATTTACCGACTATGAAACAAGATACTCATTGCTCAAGAAAACTTGCTACGCTTTGGCATGGGCTGCTCGCCGACTGAGACAGTATATGTTTGTAAAATCAAGCTTCACAAATAAGCTTTTGTTTTGATGAAGATAAACCATGGCTAACAAAGAAGGCAAAGATTTATGATCAAGCTCAAAGCATCTAAGGATAATATCTTCAGTTCAAAGCTCTCAACAACTTTAAAGGTATAATAATATTATCTACTTTGATCTTAAGATATAGATGCTCAAAATTGAAAAAGAAATATTTAAAAATCATTACTCAAACTTTTCAAAGTTAAAATTTCATTTTTCTCTTGCATGCAATCAATTTACATTTTAGTGCAATCGATTGCACACTTCAAAATTTCAGATCTTTTGCTTCTGTTTCTCTGTGCAATCGACTTACATTGCTTATGCAATCGATTACATACTTAAATTTTCAAAACGTTTACTATTGTTTCTCAGTGCAATCGATTTACATTGCAAGTGCAACCGATTGCACTCACTTACTTTTTGCTACTGACTTTGCATGCAATCGATTTGCATTGATAGTGCAATCGATTTCACTCTTAAAGATTTTGAAAAAAATAGCTGTTGAAACCTTGTGCAATCGATTTACACAAAGGGTGCAATCGATTGCATGCTGCACGATTTTGAAAAACAGCAGCTTTGTACAAGCCTGTTCATCATGCCTTTTCATTGTATCTTTTCACTCAATCTTGGCATTTGTTCATGATACATTTTCAGAACTTCATGATGTTTTAAAAGGGTGTTATGAACATATAAATATTCAATTTAAAAATCAGATCTAACACCTCTTCCATAAATATTTTCTGAAATTTCAAAATACAAACTCAAGCATTCTTCAATTTTCATGCATAAGTTTTCTGCACATTTTCATACATTAACAAACAGAAAACTTTGAGCAAACATATCTTCAGTATTTGTACAATAGTATTATTGGAAGAAGAAGATCATACTTTGTTAAATCACTCTAAGTGATCAATATTACTCTACTCACTTAAACTCAAAAATTGATATTTACTTACTTATTTTTCCAGGATTGTTGGAAATAAGTTGAAGTGTTTTGTTGAAATCTTTTCTTTCCAAAGTTGTTAGATACAACTGTAGTTACATTGAGAGGATTGTTCTCATAGGTAACTTAGTGAAAATCCAATAGGATTGTTCTTGGTCCAAGAGGATTGTTATTGGTTGTTTGGTAGTTCTTGTTTAAGTTTGCCACAATAAGGAAATCTCTTTCATGTTGAAAGGGGACTGGAGTACTCTCGGACTGTGAGGGGAACCAGGATATATCGCCCGTGTCTCTTTATTTTTCTGCATTTTTAAGCTTTCCTAAACTCACTTTTAACCAGAAAAATAAGAACCATCATCACTAAAAACCAGAATTTTTAAAGTACCTAATTCACCCCCCCCCCCCCCCCTCTTAGGCGCACTTTGTACTTACAATTGGTATCAAAGCAGGTTATAGGTAACCTGCTCCTAAAAGATCTAAAATGGCTTCCGCAAATCAAAATCCCGTTTTGAGAGATGGTGGTAGTAACAACAAGCCTCCTCTATTTTATGGTGAATATTTCGACTTCTGGAAAATACGCATGAAGGCACATCTAGAAGCACAAGGAGAAGAAATATGGGATGCCGTCGAAAATGGTCCATTTATCCCTATAACGGTAATCAATGGTGTTGGCTCATCAAAGCCTAAAACTGCATGGGACGATGATGATAAGAAGAAAGTTCTCTATGACAAAAAGGCAATAAACCTTCTTCAAGGTGCACTTAGCATGGACGAATTCTTCCGTGTCTCGGCATGCAAAACAAAAAAAGAAATATTGGATACCTTGGTACAAACTCATGAAGGAACGGTTGACGTAAAAAGATCAAGACTAAATACCCTAAGTCAAGAATATGAATTATTTTGAATGCATCCCGGAGAAACCATTCTTGACTTACAAAAGAGATTTGTGCACTTGACAAATCATCTAAGTGCTCTTGGTAAAACTTTGACGAATGATGAATTGAATCTGAAAGAACTTAGGTCCTTGACTAGGGAATGGAAACCGAAGGTAACGGCAATTTCAGAAAAGAAAATTCTCTCCAACATGACATCCACGGCATTATTTGGAAAACTTCAAGAATACGAAACAGAACTCGGAATACTTGAAATGCATGAAAACCAAGAGAAGAAATCCAAGAATATTGCTTTAAAGATAGACTCCAAGGAAGTTGAAAAGGAAAACAATTCGGAAGAAGATGAAAACTTCATGCTTCTTGTTAAAAGGCTTGGTAAGTTCTTCGGTAGAAATGACAAACCTTTTTCTCATTCAAAAGGAAAGAAACAATTTCAGAAAAAGGAAGGCTCCACATCAACACAAGAAATCACATGTTATAAATGTGGTAAGCAAGGTCATATCAAGCCAGATTGTCCAAAACTCTCCAAGAAAGGTGGATTCAAAAGCAAGAAGGGATTCAAGAACAAAAAGGCCTATGTCGCATGGGAGGACAATGAAATAAGTTCCTCATCCGATTCTAATAGTGATGAAAGTGAAAATCTAGCATTGATGGCCTCACACCATTCCGATGATGAAGACAATGAGGTCAGTAATGAATTTTCTCTTTTTGATAGTGATGCACAAGGTGCTATAGATGAACTATTGAATGAATGCAAAATTCTGTATAAAACCATTTCATCACAAAAGAAACAAATTTCATCCTTAGAAGAAAAATATGTTTCAATGGAAAAAGATTTCAAAGAAGAAAAACAAAAATCAAGTGATGAACAAAAACAAAATTTTGTATGCAAAAATTGTGATTCACTCTCTTTCCAATTTGTCCAATTAAAAAGAGTCATTGAAAGATATGAAAAAGGGAAAATTGGATTGGAAGGTGTTCTTAGCCAACAAAGATACTCCAATGATAAAAGTGGACTTGGATATTCAAAGTTTTCAAAAACCAATTTCTAACAAAACTATCTTTGTTAAGGCCAGTGATCAATCTTCCAAAGAGAAAGTGAACAAACCTAAAATAGTTCGTCACTATCCTAAAAAGAAAACATTTTCTAAGAAGAAATATTATCCTTCTAGATATAGAAGTAACTTTGAACCTACTTGTTTTTACTGTGGTATTAAAGGCCATACACCTAATGCTTGCTATGTTAGAAACTTCAGTGTGGCAAGTGGGCATTATGTATGGGTAAAGAAAGGCACTAATTATGAAGGACCCAAAGCAACTTGGGTACCTAACAAAATCTAATTTGTTTTGCAGGTATGCTTGAAGACCACATGCAATCTTTGATATCTTGATAGTGGTTGTTCAAAGCATATGACAGGAGATATAAACCAATTTTCACATCTAGCGCTAAAGGCCAAGGATTTTGTCACTTATGGAGACAATAATAAGGGAAGAATCCTAGGAAAAGGCAAATTTGGTGCTCCACCTTTCACATCCATTGAAGATGTTCTTTATGTTGAAGGAATAAAGCACAGTCTTCTAAGTATTAGCCAACTTTGTGACAAAGGCTTCAAAATCAAGTTCACCAAGGATGAATGTTTGATAGAAGACGAAGTCACTCATGAGGTTATACTTAAAGGTAAAAGAATCAATAATATATTCATGATTTCCCTTGATGATCCATCTTTGAAGGTTAAATGTCTCATGGCGAACAACGATGATTCATGGCTTTGGCACAAAAGAATTGCTCATATTCATATGGAACACTTGAATAAATTAATCAAGCATGATCTTGTCATTAGATTGCCTAAGAGAAATTTCGTCAAAGATAGACTATGCGATGCTTGTCAAAAGGGGAAACAAACTAGATCAACTTTCAAATCTAAGAATGTGGTGTACACTACAAGGCCACTACAATTGTTACATATGGATCTATTTGGTCCATCAAGAACAAGGAGTTTCAGAGATAATGTATATGCTTTGGTTATTGTTGACGATTTCTCTAGATATACTTGGACATTCTTTTTAGTGCAGAAAAGTTATACATTCAAGGAGTTCTTGAAGTATGCTAAACAAATTCAAAATGAGAAGTCTTTAACAATTGCCTCAATAAGGAGTGACCATGGTGGAGAATTCCAAAATGCTCTATTTGAAGAATTCTGTGGAGAACATGGAATATCTCACAACTTCTCGGCACCAAGGACTCCACAACAAAATGGAGTGGTTGAAAGAAAGAATAGGTCTCTTATGGAACTTGCTAGAACAATGCTTAGTGACTCAAATCTTCCAAAATACTTTTGGGCGGATGCGGTGAGCACGACATGTTTTGTTAGCAATAGAGTTAACATTAGACCAATCTTAAAGAAAACTCCATATGAACTCTTCAAAGGGAGAAAACCAAACATTGCTTTCTTTCATATCTTGGGGTGCAAATGCTTTGTCCTAAAAAATGACAAAGATAATCTGGGTAAGTTTGATGAGAAATCCGATGAAGGTATCTTTCTTGATTACTCACTCTCTAGTAAAGCATATAGAATATACAACAAAAGAACTTTGACTATTGAAGAATCTATGCATGTTTCTTTTGATGAAACTAACCCCTCCAAGGAGGATAATATTGTTTGTGATAATGATGATGAAATTTTAGAAGATCCTCAAGAAAATTCTTCCAAGGATCAACCCATTCAACTCGAAGAATCACCTCAACAAGAGTCGAATCTCAATGATCTACCAAAAGAATTGAGAACTCATAGAGATCATCCTATTGATAAAGTAATTGGTGATATAAGTCAAGGCGTGTCTACAAGATTAAATCTCAAGGATGCTTGCCTAAACATGACGTTTGCTCTCAAATTGAACCTTCCAAAGTTGATGAAGCATTAGGCGATGACCAATGGATTATAGCTATACAAGAAGAATTGAATCAATTTGAAAGGAATCAAGTTTAGGAACTCGTCCCTAGGCCAAGCAACAAACACATTATTGGAACAAGATGGGTGTTCAAAAACAAACTTGACAAGAATGGAATAATTGTTCGCAACAAAGCAAGATTGGTAGCACAAGGCTATAATCAAGAAGAAGGAATAAACTTTGAAGAAACTTTCGCTCCAGTTGCAAGGTTAGAAGCTATTCGTCTCTTACTTGCCTATGCTTGTTCATTAAATTTTCAGGTTTTCCAAATGGATGTCAAAAGCGCATTCTTGAATGGATATATCACTGAAGAAGTCTATGTTAAGCAACCCCATGGGTTCAAAGACTTCAAGAATCCATCTCATGTATTTAATTTGAGAAAATCTCTCTATGGACTAATACAAGCACCAAGGGCATGGTATGATCGTTTAAGCAACTTCTTATGCGAAAAATGTTTCGAAAAAGGCAAAGTTGACAAGACTCTATTTATCAAGAAAATCAAAGACGACACTGTTGTACCCCAAAATTTGCCCTCTCATTTTTATCAAGATTCTCCTCACAAGACTCTTTGGACTCCAGATAGGATTAGGGTTTGCTCTGCTCAAGACATCTCCTTGCACTGATGACCTAAAATTAGGGTTTGAGTTTGCACAGGGATTTTGGGATTTTAAGGCCTCATGTGACTTTCATACTTCATGTTGGACCTTTAAGATTGCTCATACCAAGTTTCAAGCCTCGAATCACTTTTTTGCCCAGTCAATTGGACAGTTGACCTAAAAATCAGCTGTATTGGGGAAAAAGTCAATTATGGCCAATTTACAGTCAAACCTCATAATTTTTTATCCACATCAACATTATAAACTAATATGAACCATTTGATCAAGTTTGGACCACAACTCCTCAAGAAATTTGATCAGATCTTCAAAAGGGCAAAATGATCATTTTTAGGGTTTTGGCTGTAGAAAGGCAATTTCTGATTTTTCACCTAGCCAATGGCAAATTGGGTTCAATAATGGTTTCAAGGACTCAATGTAATCATCTTGACCTAATTACAAGGTTCAAAAGATCTCAAATGCATTGGATTGACAGATGAATTTTCCAGTCAACTGATCAAAAATCAACTATACACTGAAAAGTCAAACTTTGACTTTTTGGTCAAAATCAAGTGCCAAGGGTCATGTTTCATCAAAATGTTTCAAAACATGAAACTTGTTGACCAAGAAACCTAATTTTGAAAATTAGGGTTTAAGTTTGAAAATTTTCATAACTTAGAATTTTTCTAAGTTATGAAAATTTCTTATTTTTTCCCAACTTGTCCCAACTTTTTCAAAATGATTCAATTGGATTCAAAGAAAACTTCCAACATGAAAGTTGTAGTCCTCTACAAAATATACAACTTTTATTCACAAAGTTTTCCCAAAAGATGCTTCGATCTCAAGTTATGATTTTGTGAATAAGGGTCCATAAACTTTTTAACTTAGTGAAATTTTGCCCTAGTTTAGGCAGATTTTTGACCTAACTTCATGGAAACTTTTCACCTAGTTCCAAGTGGAATCTCAAAATGCATTTCAAATATGGATTGTAGAGCATGTTACAAGATTTCCAAAATGTCCAAGAACTCTCTAAGATCATTTATGGTTAGGGAGAATCGAAGGAATGAAAATGGAAAATTATCACTTTTGTCCAAGGCATTTTTCACATTGGTTCAAGTTGCAAATCAGTTTGGATCATGCTTGTACTTGCATTATAGGTTCTAATACTTTTTACAATCCAAAATTGAATTCAAATACATTGGACAATGGCTTTGTTCTGAGCTATAGAGCATTGCACAATGAATTAATCCATTTATGGCATAAAGGTAACAATACCATTTCCATAAAGCTTGTTTTTTGCAACTTTGTATTCCTTGAGCATTGAACCTGATCTTTGGCTACAAACAAGATCCACAAACTTGAATCAAAGTACACCAACTATGTTCAGACCTCAAGCTAGCCTATACGGGCTTTGAGCATTGTCATCTCAAATTTGCTTCAAAAGCAAGTAAGCTTGCAAAAGTCCACATAACTTGGACATCTGATAAGAGCAAGCTTTAGACTCATTTCAAACGACTCCAGCATATTGTAACAAGCCAATACACGAGCTCATAGCATTGCAAACACCCTAAAACACCAAAATCACCATTTATGCCCAAAACAGGGCAACCTATGCAGATCACTAGCCAAAACAAATTTCACTCGTGCGTTTTTTATTTCAAGGCTTCAAACACATTCCATACATCACACCTAAGTTGTCCAGACCTTTCTCAAGCAACTGTAACCTCTGTTTCAAGGATCACCATTTTCATTTTGAAGCTTTGTAGGTTGACTTCTACAGGGAGATTCAGGCAATTTCAAAGCAAGCTGAGCATTGGGAAAGGTTGAGGGAACTTCAAGCAAGCTCAAAAGAACTTCAGGCCTCACTCAAAGTTGCTACATTGCCATTTCCAAACTCAACTGAACAAGGTAATTTTCAAAGTTCTATCTCCTTATTTAGGCATCATTAGGCTTAGGTTTGTGAAGCAAAAATGTAGTCTTTAAGTTCCTTGAGTTGTACATATGCGTAGCTTCCATTTATATTGACTGAGCTAGGAGTATTTGATAGTTGAAGTTGCTGAAAATTTTAGGTCAGAATTTAGGGCCATTAAAATTCTCTCTGATTTTTGAGAGTTGGGTCAAGTTCTTTATATCATTGGAATCGTGTGATGATGAGCTACATTTTTCATGTTATAAATTTTTGATTTTATGCAAAGAATAGCAAGAACAGGTTTTGTACACAGAACGCGCATTTTGGACGAAGGAAGGAGATTAGGGACGAAGCTGACTGGGCCTGGCACCTTTGGCTTGTTTCTATTCACACCATCTTGTTTCTATTTGCACCCCCTTGGCCCATTTGTTATATTTTATATATTTTTTCATTTCTTTTATAATTTCTGACTTTATTTATTTTTTTCTAAACATTTAAAAACACAAAAAATATTTTCTTTATTTTTTACATTTTATCATATTTTTTTATTTTATTTTTTGGCATAAAAATAGTTTATTAAAAATAATATACTTTATTTTCTTAAATAAAACTTGTAAATAATATAAAAAATATCATACATTTTTATATTTATTATTTATACACTTAAAATATTATTTTCTCACATATTTTAGTTTTTTAACATTTTTTGTATATATTTTTATTTATTTTCTTGTGCATAAATGAAATAAATAATAATAGAATATATATTTTCTTTTAAACCAAAAAATTAGGGTTTTCACCCTTTCAAAAATAATCATTTTATTTTTCCTATTTTTAAGACATAAATAAATTTATTTTCTCATGCATAAAACAAAATACAAAAACATTTTGCATATTTACAATTTATTGCATATTTAAATACTTGTTTATTTATTTATTGTTGTATAAATTCAATTGGGTTGTAATAGTAAATTAGGGTTTTATTTTGTGCAAATACCCCATATTCAAACTTGTACCCCCTTCCCATAATATTATTGTAATAGTCTAGATTTACTTTACGCATTTTATTGATTTTATATGCATGTTTAGTAAATTAGGGTTTTGTATGCAAAGACCAAAAATCAAAACAAATAGCATGACCTAAATACAAGACAAAAATGCATGAAAAATGACAACACAATGCACACAAGCACCCCTAGGGTTTCATCCACTTTGTTGCCCTAAAATGGCCATGGTATGCATGCTTGGTATCTTGGCAAAACAAAAAAAAAACAAAAGATCATAGTCCCTCGATGACGCTATCTTGGTTGCCTAAAAAACAAATGATCTTGGTCCCTCAAAACTTGCTAAGATACTTGGCAATATTGTTATCATGGTCATACGATGACCCACGCCCGTCCCGTTTAACATCCAAAGATAGGTTTGTTTACCAAATACAATGGTAAAACAACCATGTCAAAGGGTTAAAAATGCACAAGAAAGACTTTTGATTAGGTAGATGCTCCTAGTTACTTGATCAATTTGCAAACCATCCTTGCTATTTTCAAACATACACACACACAATTTCAAAACATTTCCAAATAAACTTTCAAACATTGAAACATTTTTCAAAAGACAAACATCTTTGTATACATTCTTATGAACAAGAATCATTGCAAAGATTGCCAAAACGATGTCCTCTTTTCAAAATACTTTCAAAACCACACAAAGCACCATTTCAAACAATTGAAATAGCAAAGAAAGTGATCTAAACAAGTAACTAAGAGCCCATGGAAAACCATGGATGAAAAGGGTTCTAGCACTTTCCCTTTTCATAATCTACCCCCCAAACTCAAGAAAACACCTCAAAGGTCTTTCCTATGCTTTTTGACCTTTCCTTTTGGATAAAATAAAAAGTCAGTGGCGACTCTTGCTAAACCGAAACATTTGCGAACACAAACACAAAACCTCAGGTCAGTTCTCCCACCGTATCACAGAACTGGTGACTCTGCTGGGGAAACAAATTCTAAAAGTGGGGTTACCTTAGGGTTTAGATCACCTTTACATGCTTATCTTGTTTGACTTGTATGCTTTACACTTTGGTTCTATTGTTTGGGTTTGAATCCTCTACCCGAATTTGGGAAACATTCATAGGTAAATAGCAATATGTTATGGAAACTGTGTGGGGTATACAGACACGGTCTAAGCAATAGCTATATTAGTGCGACATATTTGTGGGTACCGGTAGCCTTTGAGTCAATCAAAGAGAATACGGGGCCGCTGAGTGATGTCATGAAGCACTAATGGACTTTTAGAACCTTTACTTAACCAACTTGGCCTTTTAGGATATAGTGAGATGACCGGCTTTGGTGCAGTCCGAAGTTGGTAGATACTCGATACTACACTCATTGAGGATTGTTTTCTTGGAATATTTCGGTCGCCAGTAAAGTGGCTAAACTGAAACAATGAACATAGAAAACAATCTATTGATATTGAGCTCCTTAGAACCCGGTTACTATTTATAGGACAGGTTGAGGCAACTAAACTTCAAGAGGGTACTTACCTATGAAACCCCATGCAAGCCTAAACTAGGAACTTGTGTGACTTGTTTGTTCATATATACTTGTGCATAACATCATGAAGCATCATATGCATCCACTAACCATTTCAAGGATTTTGGATTTTCATCTTTGTTCCTGTTTTGTAGGTTATGGATTCACTCCGCAGGAAAACTATTCAGGTCAATCTTGTGAGAATTCCTCCTCAACTCAAGGAGCTAGCTTCCAAGATTCCAGAGTATTCTCCATTCACTGAGAGATATGGTCGACTTCTCAACTTGGTCAACTCCAACACAGAGGAAGACATGGTGAAAGTTCTCTTCCATTTCTTTGACCCCCTACACCACTGCTTCACATTTCCTGACTACCAGCTAGTGCCTACTTTGGAGGAATTTTCTCAACTACTAAGGATTCCTATTCTCCACCAACTACCTTTCAACGGTACGGAAAGAGATCCAAAGCCTGAAGATGTTGCTCAAGCCTTGCACTTGCAACCATCAGATGTCAAAGGTCATTGGGAAACCAGAAGTGGTGTCAAGGGTTTCTTGGCAAAGTTCCTGTTTGAGAAAGCTCAAGAATGTTGGAATTCTCTAGACCTGCAAACTTTTTAGGAGATTATAGCTCTTCTCATCTATGGGTTGGTCTTGTTCCCAAACCCTGACCAGCTTATAGATGTGAATGCTGTCAAGATTTTCATGTCTCGGAACCCTGTGCCTACCTTACTTGGGGACATCCTACACTCATTTCACACTCGAACAATGAGGAAAAGAGGTGTTCTCATGTGTTGTACTCCTCTTCTAGAAAGGTGGTTTATTTCTCACCTTCCCCAATCAGTCTTGAAGAATGAGCAAGGTTTGAGGTGGTCACAATGGCTGATGACTCTTACACATTCAGATGTTCATTGGTGTTCTCGATCCAGAGAAAATGTTATCATCATCGACCGTTGTGGGGAATTCCCTAATGTCCCTCTAATTGGCATTAGGGGAGGCATTACCTACAACTCTTGTTTGGCTCTAAGACGGTTTGGGTATGCTCAAAGGGATGGCCCACATGACATGCTGATTCCAGACTTGGTTTTTGACTTCGACAACAATGATCAAGGACTTCGACAAAGGTTCATCCAAACTTGGAGGATGCCAAACAAGGTAGACAGTGAGACCTTGGGACACAAGAATTCCATCCCTCTTAAGCCTTACCTCAAGTGGGTACGAACCCGCGCCCAAAGTCTTATGATGCCTTACCCCTACATTCTCCCTGTGATTATAGAGCCTGTTACGGAAGGAGAGGTTCCATACACCCTCCTACATCCTGACATGCCAACATCACTTGAAGATTTGCAAAGGAGTTGAATACAACTCAAGGAAGAACGCGATACTTTTGAAGCCCAATTCTACGCTAGCGAGAAAAAGGTTTTGGAACTTACTCGTCAACTTCACGAAGAGCAGACTCTCAACACCTACATTGCACTAAAGAGGATGCGCAACGTCTTTTTACCTTATAATTTTATATTATTTTTCCCATGGGGCATTAATGTACTAACAATTATATCTTATTAATATGACGTGTGTTTCTTTTTTGTTTAAAACAAATTTGAATATCTGAATCCTTGAATGCATTACATGAATACACATCATTCATCATATGCATAAACAGGTCTTCACACCAAGTTTCCTCATCTCTCTGTTGTTTATTTCAGCAAGATGGATATTGAACAAACGGTCAAAGACTTACAAGCTCAGAATTCACAATTCCAACAGCTACTCATGACCTTGGCTAAGGGTCAGGAGGAGCTCAAAACTCTACTGGAAAAGGAAAAAGAGAAAAAGAAGAAGAAGAGAGTTGGTGTGGCTACCTTGGGCAGAAGATTTGAAGGTCAAGCCAGAAGGGTCCTAGATTTTCCATCAACCTCTGAGGAAGGAGAGAGAAAGGGTAAAGAGATTGCCGTGCCCTCAGATTCTAAAGCTGAAGAAGAGGAAGATGAGGATTACTTAGAACAACAGTACCCTCCGGCAGATGACAAATACAAAAACTTGGAAGAACGTCTGGCAGCTATGGAGATTTAGAGAGTGCCTGGGCTGGACTTTGAAGAGTTGGGGTTGGTATCTGGAATTATAATCCCTCCTAAGTTTAAGGTGCCACTATTTGCTAAGTACGATGGGGTGTCTTGTCCCAAGATGCACCTACGATCTTATGTCAGGAAAATTCAACCATATTCTTCTGACAAAGACCTGTGGGTCCACTTCTTCCAGGACAGTTTGTCGGGGACGCAGTTAGATTAGTTCTACCAGCTAGAGAGGTCTGATGTGCACAATTGGGAGGATTTAGCTGCTGCCTTCTACAAATAGTATCAATACAATGCGAACTTAGCACCAACCCGTACTCAATTACAGAGTATGGCCATGGTCTCAAATGAAGGTTTCAAAGAGTAAGCCCAGAAATGGAGAGACTTGGCGGGATGAGTACAACCACCTCTACCTGAGAGGGAGCTAGCAGACATGTTCTTGGGGACTCTGTCAGGGCCTTTCTTCAATCATCTGATTGGAAGCTCCTCTGCGGGGTTCACTGAGTTGATTCTAACTGGTGAGAGAGTTAAAGCCGGAATCAAAAGAGGGAAAATTCAAAAAGATGCATCTGCTTCCGCTGCCATCAAAAAGACTTTTCCAGCAAAGAAGGAAGTATCAGCTATCTACTCTCAAAGAGGTCAAGGAAGAGTTGAGCGTCGGCCAACAGTGGGGGCCGTAATGATTCAAAAGTCTGCAGTTGATCAGCCCAGAAACAATCAACCCTGAACCAACCAAACAAGGGTGGAAAGGCCTGTACGGCAATTCACCCAAATAAACATGACTCCTGCTCAGGTTCTTCCCCATCTCTTGAATTTAAACCTTGCAAGTTTGAAAGAGGCCCCGAAGAATCCGAATACTGCTTCTCCATATTACCATTCGAACACCAAGTATGCTTATCATTCTGGGAGTTTAGGGCACGACACCAACAATTGTTGGGCCCTGAAGAATAAGATTCAGGATTTGATAGATGCTAAAGAAGTTGAATTCAACGCCCCTGAAAAGCCGAATGTAATCTCTTCCCCAATGCCAAGGCATGGCCATAATGCCCATGCTATTGAAGAATATCTTTTTGTTGCTACTGTTGAGGATTTGATAACTCCACTACCGATAATCAAGTTGAATTTGCTGAAGGCTGGGATTTTCCCAGGTTGTGAAGAAGATTGTTACCTTTGTTCATCCTTACCAACCGACTGTCCATTGTTGAAGTTAGGCATCCAACGCCTAATGGATAACCAAGAAATCCTTTTTGAAAAGACTCATGTTACACCGATTCCTGTCAATGATATTTCAATAATAACCATATCCACCAATCTTTCCAAGGTCTCCAAAAGACCTGTTAAGATTACATCTGATCCGAAGATTGCACCTTTGAAGATAACCATGCCGGGGCCCATCCCGTACAAGTCTGACAAATCAATACCGTGGAACTATGGTGGAGAAATCTACTACCACGGTATTAAACAAATTGAATCAACTGAAAAGAGTTCTGATGAAGAGACTTTCGACATTAGAAACATTAATGGAACGAGCAAAATCACCCGCAGTGGAAGAATTTTCTCTCCAGAGATTGCCCCTCCAAAGGCAATCTTTGGACCCTCAAATGCTCTCAAGGTTACCCCTGCACCGGTAAACATATCTGCAAGAACCCCAATTATTGAAGAAATTGTAACTCCTGTGGTTGTCCCCTCTGCTGCTGCTGATGATAGAGGGAAAGGGATCCAAGAAGCACCCGTCAGAATGAGGGCTCAGCCATTGGTCATCCCTGAGACCTCTCAAAAAGAAATGGAAGAGATTTTGAAAATAATCAAGAAAAGTGATTGTGATGTTGTGGAACAACTGGGGCAAACTCCCTCAAAGATCTCTATGTTGGCCCTGCTGCTTTGTTCAGGAGCTCATGCTAAAGCTCTGGTCCGATTTTTGAAGACGGCCCACGTGCCACAGGAAACCTTTGCGGATCAGTTCCAGGAATGTGTAGCTAGCTTAACAGCCGACAATGGTCTAGGATTCTCCGATGCCGATTTAACATCGAAAGGGAGAAAACATAATGACGCTTTACATGTCTCGGTGGAATGCAGAGGGACCACCCTAGCTCATGTTTTGGTTGATACTGGGTCGTCTTTAAATGTCTTGCCGAAGAAAGCCTTGGATAGACTGGACTGTGAAGGCCTAACCTTGAAGCCCAACAATATAATTGTCAGAGCCTTTGATGGTTCTAAAAGGATGGTCCACGGGGAGGTGGACATCCCGATTAAAGTGGTAACTGAAACCTTCAACTCCATGTTCTATGTGATGGACATTCGTTCTTCCTATTCTTGCTTGTTGGAAAGACCCTAGATTCATCATGCTGGAGCCGTCACTTCCTCTTTGCATCAAATGCTCAAGTACCCTTTCCAGGGGAAAATCATAATTGTTCACGGCAAAGAGGAATACATGATAAGCCATCTAAATTCTTTCCGCTATGTAGAATTGGATGGTGAATTCATCGAGACCCCTTTTCAGCATTTTGAAGAGGTAGCTCAGGAGATTGCAGCAACCAAGACAGTGTCTTCTGTACTCATGATTACCAGACCTCCGCCTCGGATGTCGTCTCTCAAAGATGCAAAGGTTGTGATTGAAGAAGGAGGAAGCACAATCTGGGGGCAGCTTCCAGACTTTCCTTTCAAATCATATAAATTCGGCTTGGGGTTCACTGCTTCTGCTCAAAAGGTTGTACGTCGCGCCCGTGTGGGAGGGCCACTAGTGAAGATCACCCATCATGGAGTCAACGCTTTTAAGGATAGTGAAGAGGAGAGCAACCTGGAAGACTGGATCTTTCCAACTGTTAGCGGAGGACTATACAACTGGGAAGCAAAGGACTTTGTTCCGATTACTTTCATACCGCAGTAATTTATCTTTCAAACATTTCTGTTGGTTTGTAATAATTCTCAAACAATTCGTACACTTTTAACCTTATGCCTTACCCGAGGCACAAAGGTCCATTTGTAAGGGTTTGATTTTTCATCTTCATATGCCATTTTAATGAATCATGAACGTTTTCACATATAAACTTTTGTGTTCATTGTCTTTCTTTTTACATTTTATTTGTTTAAAGGTGGCTATCCCTTACACACACCCACACTTACAAATGCAGGTACCCTTCCATTCCGGATTCCATGGGTAACAATTCTGCTATGGCCTTCAGTGAATCTGAAGATCTGGTCTACCACGCTGAATATGAAGGTAAGGAAGATTGTGAGGTGCCGGGAGAATTGGCTAGACTGCTACAACAGGAAGAAAGGGCTATTCTACCTTATGAGGAGCTGTTAGAGACAATCAATTTGTGTACTGAGGAAGACAGAAAAGAAGTCAGAATGGGTGCCAACCTAGAGCCAAGTGTCAAAGAGCGCCTAATTCAGCTGTTGAATAAATATGTTGAGATCTTCGCCTGGTCTTACGAAGACATGTCGGGACTCGATACAGATATTGTGGTTCACCGTCTCCCTATAAGAGAAGATTTTCCACCAGTTAAACAGAAAGTCCGCCGCATGAGGCCCGACATGTCTGAAAAGATCAAAGCCGAAGTTATGAAGCAGTTCAATGATGGGTTTCTTGTTGTTACTTCCTATCCACAATGGGTTGCTAACATTGTGCCTGTGCCTAAGAAAGACGGCAAAGTGAGAATGTGCGTGGATTACAGAGACTTAAACAGGGCTAGCCCTAAAGATGATTTTCCACTACCGCACATTGACATCTTGGTTGACAATACAGCTCAGCACCAGGTATTTTCTTTCATGGACGGATTTTCAGGTTACAACCAAATCAAAATGGCACCTGAAGACATGGAGAAAACTACTTTTGTTGCACAGTAGGGTACGTTCTGCTACAAAGTGATGCCATTCGGACTGAAGAATGTCGGGGCAACCTATCAGTGCGCCATGGTAGCTTTGTTTCATGATATGACACATCATGAGATTGAAGTCTACGTAGACGACATGATAGCCCATTCACAAACGGAAGAAGAACACCTCGACCGCTTACAAAAGTTGTTTGTCAGGTTGAAGGAGTACAAGCTCAGACTGAACCCTAACAAGGGCACTTTTGGAGTCAGGTCCGGTAAACTTTTGGGTTTCATTGTCAGCAACAAAGGCATCGAGGTTGATCCTGCCAAAGTCAAAGCTATACAAGAAATGCCTGCTCCTCGCACTGAGAAGGAGGTCAGAGGTTTCTTGGGACGCCTAAACTACATTGCTAGGTTCATCTCTCACCTAACACCTACCTGTGAACCAATCTTCAAGCTGTTGAAGAAAGATCAGGTGGTTAAATGGAATGATGACTGTCAAATTGCTTTCGATAAAATCAAGGAGTATTTGCTAGAACCTCATATCTTGATGCCACCCGTCGAAGGAAGACCGCTAATCATGTATCTGATCGTCCTAGAAAATTCAATGGGGTACGTACTGGGCCAACATGACGAGTCTGGCCGAAAAGAGCATGCCATTTATTACCTTAGCAAAAAGTTTACTGACTGTGAGACCCGCTACTCACTGCTCGAGAAAACTTGCTGCGCTTTGGTTGGGCTTCTCGCCGGCTAAGGCAGTATATGTTGACTCATACCACTTTGCTGATATCCAAGATGGATTCGATCAAGTACATCTTCGAAAAGCCTGCTTTGTCTGGAAGAATAGCTAGATGGCAGATAATCCTGACTGAATACGATATCCAGTACACGACCCAAAAAGCTATAAAGGGAAGTGTGCTAGCTGACCATATGGCTCATCAGGCTGTCGAAGATTACCAATCCATGAAGTTTGACTTCCCCGACGAAGACATTATGACCTTGGACAACATTGAAGATTTCAGACCATATGACGGACCTGAACAAGGATCCCGATGGACCCTGTACTTTGATGGTGCCTCCAATGAACTTGGTAACGGTATCGGCGCGATACTCATCTCTCCAGAAGGTTGCCATACTCCTTTCACCGCCAGACTTTGCTTTAGCTGCACCAACAACATGCCGAGTATGAAGCATGCATCTTTGGTCTCAAGGCTGCAATAGACCTGGGAGTCAAATCTTTGATTATGTTTGGAGACTCAGCTTTGGTCATTAGTCAGATCAAAGGAGAGTGGGACACTAAACATCCCAACCTCATCCCTTAAAAAGAACATGTATTGACATTGCTCCCTCATTTCCAGCAGATTACCTTCGAGCACTTCCCGCGAGAAGAAAATCAGCTAGCAGATGCTCTAGCTACAATGTCATCCATGTTTAAACTTAACTGGGATAATGAGGCTCCCCAAATCACCATTGAACGAATGGACGAACCTGCACATTGTCACGAGATTAATATCGAAGAAGTAGTGGACCGACCTTGGTTTCACAAAGTCAAAAGGTATCTCGAGGCTCAAGAATATTCTGAAGGAGCTTCAGTCAACAACAAAAAGTTCTTAAGGAGATTTTCAGCTAAGTTCTTCTTGAGCAATGGTATCCTGTACAAGCGCAATCACGATTGCATTCTGCTCCGTTGTGTGGACAAGATTGAAGTTGAACAGATCATGGCTGAACTGCATAATGGCACCTTTGGCACTCACTCTAGCGGGCATACGATGGCTAAGAAGATTCTACGGGCAGGCTACTACTGGTCTACTTTGGAAGCTGATTGTCATCAACATTCCAGAACTTGTCATAAATGTCAAATCTATGCAGACAAGGTACATATACCTCCAGTTCCTCTCAATGTCCTAACAGCTCCTTGGCCATTCGCTATGTGGGGAATCGACATGATTGGGGAGATCAAGCCTACAGCATCCAATGGACACCGCTTTATTCTAGTGGCCATCGATTACTTTACCAAATAGGTCAAAGCAGCTTCCTTCGCATCCGTCACAAAGAATGTGGTTGCCCGCTTCATCAAGCAGAACCTCATTTGTCGGTACAGCATCCCCGAAAGGATCATCACTGACAACAGTACAAACCTTAACAACACTATGATCATCGCCTTGTGCGAGCAGTTCCAGATTCAACATCACAATTCATCCCCCTATCGGCCAAAGATGAACGGTGCTGTCGAAGCTGCGAACAAAAATATCAAGAATATCATACAAAAAATGACAGTCACCTACAAGGACTGGCATGAAATGTTACCGTTTGCTCTTCACGGGTACCGTACCACGGCGCGTACATCAACTAGGGCAACACCCTATTCTTTGGTATACGGCATGGAGGTTGTTTTACCTATCGAGGTTCAGATTCTCTCCTTGAGAATCATGAAAGATGCTGGTTTGAGTGAAGACGATTGGATTCGGACCCGGCTTGATCAACTTAACTTGATTGGCGAAAAGAGACTTACTTCTGTTTGCCACAGTCAGACATATCAAAAATGGATGATCAAGGCTTTCAACAAGAAAGTCAGACGACAAATGTATCAAGTCGAGGATCTTATAATCAAGCGGATCATCTTTCCGCAAAGTGATCCCAGGGGAAAATGGACTCCTACCTACGAAGGACCATTTGTGATCAAAAACATCTTTTCTGGTGGGGCAATGATATTAACCACCATGGACGGTGATGACTTGTTGCACCCTACGAACGCAGACATAGTCAAAAGATACTACGCATAAATGACCCGCTAGGTTGACACACCTAGGCAAAAAAAGAGCATCCCGGTGAATCGAAAACCCGAAAGGGCGGTTCAGGCAAAAATTAGGGATAAATAAAAAAAATCTGTACACCCAGCAAGTTGAAAACCCGAAAGGGCGACTTGGGCAAAAAAGGGTTTCCCGGTGGATCGAAAACCCGAAAGGGCGGTCCAGGAAAAAGTTAGGGAATTAAAACGTATGACTATGTCTCGTCGGATTACTTTAAGGACAATCTCTTCACAGACAAGCTCCAGGCGTCTGATCAACTCAATCATCTTCGGACGAAGCAACGAATGGACAAGATATTCAGAGTTACGAAGGCTATAGCCGAATGGGAACCCCGTGGAATTTTTACACATAGCCATCTTTCTTTGTATAAATTTTTCTCATTTTTATAACAATATTATCTTACTAGGATGTCTGTTTCCTTTGTACAAAATACTTACACAAAGTTAATACAAAGATACTTCAAAGTGCAGAAAACTATTTGCCTTTCTTCTTTTTTACACTTGTGTTTTATTTGAAAACGTCCAATGATTTATTAATGAGCATATGCATTTGAATATAATCACATGTTTACAAATAAACAAAATGGGAAAGAATAATTACTGATAGGTTGAAAGTATAGGAACACGTCTTTAGGCTATTCCAAGAGAAATCCCCTACAGTACATCATTAAGATCCCCAACGGAGCTAAAACCTTGAAATACATATCCCCAGCGGAGTTATAATTTCAAATCCTTAATTCCCATCAGAGTTAAAACTTCAAACTCCCAATCTCCAGCGGAGCCAAAACTTTGAACTACAGAACCTCAGCGGAGATGAAATCTTCTTCCCCAGTGGAGTCAAAATTCCCACTATCAATCCCCAGCGGGAACCATCCAGTTTTCCCCAAATTCGCCTGCAAGTTGTCTTAAAGTCTGAAAATCAACCAGATAACAGTTAACTTTTGTCTTATCCCCAAACTAGGATAATTCCCCAGTAGAGTGGCATACAACCCAAGCTCCTGAACTTTTTCCAGAACAGGAATAGGCTTGTTCCCCTAGAGTCCTGAACTTACTCTCCAGCGGGATAGTTACCTCCCAGCAGTATAGCTACTCCCCAGAGTTTTTCACTCCCTAACAGAATGAAGATCCTCATTCTTGATTCCCTAGTAAAGTTGCCAGAGCCTTCTTTACTCCCCAGCATGAAGTTGCCAAAGTTTCGTTGTTCCCCAACAAAATGAAGATTCTCATTCGCCGCAGAAATCATCAGAGTTTTCCCTATTCCCCAGCCGATTAAGGATTCCCATTATTTAACCCCCAATAGAAGTCTTCAAAGTTCTTTGGATTTCCCAAGCAGATTTCTCAAGCAGTTTGACATTACTCTCACAACAGATTTTGTCAATACTCCAACTTCAAGACATGAAGGATTCTCACATCCCCACAGAAGTTGTCAAGGATCTTTAATCCCCAGCAGTCAGCAAGGGTTTCTCATCCTTAACAATCAAAGATTGTGAATCTCCAGCAGCAGTCAAGGATTTATTTTCCCCGGCAACAGTCAAAGATTTTATTATCCCCAGCCGTCAAGGATTTATTTTCCTCAGCAAGACAGCGAATCAGCTTACATGCACATATATTACACTCATATTTCATAAACATTGATAAAACACATTTTATTGCATCATACATTTCATGCAACATAACTTTATGATTCAGCTAACATTTTACCCTTTTCAGGATAAGATTAACAGCCATCTTTAACAAATATTCAAAGATTTCAGATACAGTACGGATACACTCCAGATACAAAAGTCATTCTGTTACTCATTCAGATCTCTTATTCATGATACACTAAAGATACACTCCAGACACGAAAGTCATTCTATTACTCATTCAGAATTTCAAGTCAAGATACATTTCATATACGCTCCAGACATGGACGTCATTCTGTCACTCATTCAGAATTCAACAATCAGATACAGATTAGATACGCTCCAGATACGGAAGCCATTCTATTTCTCATTCAGATTCAACTATCAATTTCAAGTTCAGATACACTCCAGACATGGAAGTCATTATGTCACTTATTCAGATCCCAGTTACAGTTCAGATACACTCCAGACACGGAAGTCATTCTGCTACTCATACAGATCTCAACTTCAGATACAGTCCAGATACACTCCATACACGGCTGTCATTCTGTCACTTATTTTGATTTTTCCCCAGCCTAGAGACGATCCAGACACGGATGCCATTCTGTCGCCTATTCAGATTTCAGATTCAGATACAATACAGATACACTTCAGACGTGGAAGTCATTATGTTATTCATTCAGATTCGAGTCTAGTTACAGCACGGATATGCTTCAGACACAAACGCCATTCCATTCTCATACAGATTCAGTCTCCAGATACAGTTCAGATACGTTCCAGACACGGATACCATTCTGATACTCATTATTTTGACTTACAACTTACAACTCATCAAACATTCTTGGATGGCATCTTTAAGCCCATCTCCGACAAGATTCTATATCCTCTCCAAATGGCATCTTTAAGCCTATTCCCTCAACTATACTTTGACGAGTGCAAATTTACGGGCACTCTAGTTTCCAATCATTTTTTTACCTTCGAGTCACGAACGGAAAAACTCGATAATCTAACTATTCAGGTTCAAGAAGATTGAACAGGGGCAGCTGTTGTACCCCAAAATTTGCCCTCTCACTTTTATCAAGATTCTCCTCACAAGACTCTTTGGACTCCAGACAGGATTAGGGTTTGCTCAGCTCAAGACATCTCCTTGCACTGATGACCTAAAATTAGGGTTTGAGTTTGCATAGGGATTTTTGGACTTTTAAGGCCTCGTGTGACTTTCATAATTCATGTTGGACCTTTAAGATTTCTCATACCAAGTTTCAAGCCTTGAATCACTTTTTTGCCCAGTCAATTGGACAGTTGACCTAAAAATCAGTTGTATTGGGGAAAAAGTCAATTGTGGCCAATTTACAGTCAAACCTCATTATTTTTTATCCACATCAACATTATAAACTCATATGAACCATTTGATCAAGTTTGGACCACAACTCCTCAAGAAATTTGATCAGATCTTCAAAAGGGCAAAATGGTCATTTTTAGGGTTTTGACTGTAGAAAGACAATTTTGGATTTTTAACCTAGCCAATGGAAAATTGGGTTAAAGCATGGTTTCAAGGACTCAATGGAATAATCTTGACCTAATCACAAGGTTCAAAAGATCTCAAATGCATTGGATTGACAGATGAATTTTCCAGTCAACTGATCAAAAATCAATTGTACACTGAAAAGTCAAACTTTGACTTTTTGGTCAAAATCAAGTGCCAAGGGTCATGTTTCATCAAAATGTGTCAAAATATGAAACTTGTTGACCAAGAAACCTAATTTTGAAAATTAGGGTTTAAGTTTGAAAATTTTCATAACTTAGAATTTTTCTAAGTTATGAAAATTTCTTATTTTTCCCAAATTATCCCAACTTTTTCACCATGATGCAATTGGACTCAAAGAAAACTTCCAACATGAAAGTTGTAGTCCTCCACAAAATCTACAACTTTGATTCACAAAGTTTTCCCAAAAGATGCTTGTATCTCAAGTTATGATTTTGTGAATAAGGGTCCATAAACTTTTTAACTTAGTGAAACTTTGCTCTAGTTTAGGCAGATTTTTGACCTAACTTCATGGCAACTTTTCACCTAGTTCCAAGTGGAATATAAAAATTCATTTCAAATATTGATTGCAGAGCATGTTACAAGCTTTCCAAAATGTCCAAGAACTCTCCAAGATCATTTATGGTTAGGGAGAATCGAAGGAATGAAAATGGAAAATTATCACTTTTGTCCAAGGCATTTTTCACATTGGTTCAAGTTGCAAATCAGTTTGGATCATGCTTGTACTTGCATTACAGGTTCTAATCCTTTTTACACTCCAAAATTGAATGCAAATACATTGGACAATGGCTTTGTTCTGAGCTATAGAGCATTATGAATTAATCCATTTATGGCATAAAGGTAACAATACCATTTCCATAAAGCTTGCTTTTTGCAACTTTGTATTCCTTGAGCATTGAACCTGATCTTTGGCTACAAACAAGATCCACAAACTTGAGGCAAAGTACACCAACTATGTTCAGACCTCAAGCTAGCCTGTACAGGCTTTGAGCATTGTCATCTCAAATTTGCTTCAAAAGCAAGTAAGCTTGCAAAAGTCCACATAACTTGGACATCTGATAAGACCAAGCTTTAGACTCATTTCAAACGACTTCAGCATATTGTAACAAGCCAATACACGAGATCATAGCATTGCAAACACCCTAAAACACCAAAATCACCATTTCTACCCAAAACAGGGCAACCTCTGCAGATCACTAGCCAAAACAAATTTCACTCGTGCGTTTTTTGTTTCAAGGCTTCAAACACATTCCATACATCACACCTAAGTTGTCCAGACCTTTCTCAAGAAACTATAACCTTTCTTTCAAGGATCACCATTTTCATTTTGAAGCTTTGCAGGTTGACTTCTACAGGGAGATTCAGGCAATTTCAAAGCAAGCTGAGCATTGGGAAAGGTTGAGGGAACTTCAAGCAAGCTCAAAAGAACTTCAGGCCTCACTCAAAGTTGCTACATTGCCATTTCCAAACTCAACTGAACAAGGTAATTTTCAAAGTTCTATCTCCTTATTTAGGCATCATTAGGCTTAGGTTTGTGAAGCAAAAATGTAGTCCTTAAGTTCCTTGAGTTGTACATATGCGTAGCTTCCATTTATATTGACTGAGCTAGGAGTATTTGAGGGTTGAAGTTGCTGAAAATTTTAGGTCAGAATTTAGGGCCATTAAAATTCTCTCTGACTTTTTAGAGTTAGGTCAAGTTCTTTATATCATTGGAATCGTGTGATGATGAGCTACATTTTTCATGTTATAAATTTTTGATTTTATGCAAAGAATAGCAAGAACAGGTTTTATACACAGAACGCGTGTTTTGGACGAAGGCAGGAGGTTAGGGACGAAACTGACTGGGCCTGGCACCTTGGGCTTGTTTCTATTCACACCACCTTGTTTCTATTTGCACCCCCTTGGCCCATTTGCTATATTTTATATATTTTTTCATTTCTTTTATAATTTCTGACTTTATTTATTTTTTTCTAAACATTTAAAAACACAAAAAATATTTTCTTTATTTTTTGCATTTTATCATATTTTTTTATTTTATTTTTTGGCATAAAAATAGTTTATTAATAATAATATACTTTATTTTCTTAAATAAAACTTGTAAATAATATAAAAAATATCATACATTTTTATATTTATTATTTATACACTTAAAATATTATTTTCTCTCATATTTTAGTTTTTTAACATTTTTTGTATATATTTTTATTTATTTTCTTGTGCATAAATGAAATAAATAATAATATAATATATATTTTCTTTTAAACCAAAAAATTAGGGTTTTCACCCTTTCAAAAATAATCATTTTATTTTTCCTATTTTTAAGACATAAACAAATTTATTTTCTCATGCATAAAACAAAATACAAAAACATTTTGCATATTTACAATTTATTGCATATTTAAATACTTGTTTATTTATTTATTGTTGTATAAATTCAATTGGGTTATAATAGTAAATTAGGGTTTTATTTTGTGCAAATACCCCCTATTCAAACTTGTACCCCCCTTCCCATAATATTATTGTAATAGTCTAGATTTACTTTACGCATTTTATTGCTTTTATGTGCATGTTTAGTAAATTAGGGTTTTGTATGCAAAGACCAAAAATCAAAACAAATGGCATGACCTAAATACAAGACAAAAATACATGAAAAATGACAACACAATACACACAAGTACCCCTAGGGTTTCATCCACTTTGTTGCCTTAAAATGGCCATGGTATGCATGCTCGGTATCTTGGCAAAACAAAACAAAACAAAAGATCATAGTCCCTCGATGACGCTATCTTGGTTTCCTAAAAAACAAATGATCTTGGTCCCTCAAAACTTGCTAAGATACTTGGCAATATTGTTATCATGGTCATACGATGACCCACACCCGTCCCGTTTAACATCCAAAGATAGGTTTGTTTACCAAATACAATGGTAAAACAACCATGTCAAAGGGTTAAAAATGCACAAGAAAGACTTTTGATTAGGTAGATGCTCCTAGTTACTTGATCAATTTGAAAACCATCCTTGCTATTTTCAAACATACACACACACAATTTCAAAACATTTCCAAACAAACTTTCAAACATTGAAACATTTTTCAAAAGACAAACATCTTTGTATACATTCTTACGAACAAGAATCATTACAAAGATTGTCAAAACGATGGCCTCTTTTCAAAATACTTTCAAAACCACACAAAGCACCATTCAAACAATTGGAAAAGCAAAGCAAGTGATCTAAACAAGTAACTAAGAGCCCATGGAAAACCATGGATGAAAAGGGTTCTAGCACTTTCCCTTTTCATAATCTACCCCCCGAACTCAAGAAAACATCTCAAAGGTCTTTCCTGTGCTTTTTGACCTTTCCTTTTGGATAAAATAAAAAGTCGGTGGCGACTCTTGCTAAACCGAAACATTTGCAAAGACAAACACAAAACCTCAAGTCAGTTCTCCCACCGTATCACAGACACTTTTCTAGCACAAGTCTATGTCGATGACATCATCTTAGGTTCTTCAAATCAAGAAATGTGTGAATAATTCTCATCAATGATGCAAGGAGAATTTGAAATGTCCATGATGGGAAAATGAACTATTTTCTTGGACTTCAAATCAAACAACTAAAAAATGGCATCTTCATCAACCAATCCAAATATTGCAAGGAACTCTTGAAATTTTTTGACATGGATAACTGTAAGGCAATGTCTACACCAATGGGTTCTGGTTCTTATGTTGATCGAGATGAATTAGGAGTTTCCATCGACATCACTAAATATCAAGGTATGAATGGCTCCTTATTGTATTTGACGGCAAGCCGTCCTGACATAATGTTTAGTGTTGGTCTTTGTGCCCGCTTTTAAGCTAACCCAAAGGAATCTCATCTCACGGCGGTAAAGAGAATCATGAAGTATCTCAAAGGAACAACAAATGTCGGATTGTGGTATCCTAAAGGTAGTGTCTGCAACTTAATTGGTTATTCTGACGCGGATTATGCAGGGTGTAAAACAGATAGAAAGAGCACAAGTGGTACTTGTCATATTCTTGGTAATGCATTAGTATCACGGGCCTGCAAGAAACAAGCATGTGTTGATCTAATCACGGCCGAAGCTGAATATATAGCAGCGGGTAGTAGTTGTGCTCAAATTTTGTGGCTAAAACAACAACTTCGTGACTACGGACTCGATCTAGGATGCATTCCTCCAAGATGCGACAACACCAGTGCAATTAACATTACAAAGAATCCCGCCATGCATTCAAGAACTAAACACATAGGCATTCGACATCATTTTCTCCGAGATCATGTTCTTCAAGGAGATGTCGAGGTAACCTTTATAGATACTCATAATCAGCTTGCCGATATCTTCACCAAACCTTTGGCAAAATATCCTTTCTACAAAATTCGTCGAGAGCTCGGCATACTTGACGAATGCGACTTATAAGGTGCATTCTACCTTGATATAACTCTTATATATGGTTTATACATGCTATATGATAATCTATGCTATATGGTATTTATTTTTTTAAGAAAAATTTGGTTTTGGACACTTTTTGTTGATGCAAATCGATTGCACAAAGAGTGTCAATCGATTGCACACTGAGTATTTTAAATTTTGTTCATTCTGTTTCATGTGCAAATCGATTGCACCTTCAATGCAAATCGATTGCACTCTGTACGTTTTTGTTTAATTTTGATTATGTTTGTGTGCAAATTGATTGCACGTGATATGTCAATCGATTGCACGTACTGCAATTTTCTTTTATGACAGAAAAATAATGTTGGTCAGAATTCCTCTCTCATATTCCCAAGCCAAATACACTTTAATTCAAATCACTCATTCCATACCTGTAAGTACGAAGTGCGCCTAAGAGGGGGGGGGGGGGTGAATTAGGTACTTTTAAAAATTCTGGTTTTTAGTGATGATGGTTCTTATTTTTCTGGTTATAAGTGAGTTTAGGAAAGCTTAAAAATGCAAAAAAATAAAGAGACACGGGCGATATATCCTGGTTCCCCTCACAGTCCGAGAGTACTCCAGTCCCCTTTCAACATGAAAGAGATTTCCTTATTGTGGCAAACTTACACAAGAACTACCAACCAAACCAAGAACAATCCTCTTGGACCAAGAACAATCTCCTTGGATTTTCACTAAGTTACCTATGAGAACAATACTCTCAATGTAACTACACTTGTATCCAGCAACTTGGAAAGACAAGATTTCAACAAAAACACTTAAACTTAATTCCAACAGTCCTGGAAAATAAGTAAGTAAATATCAATTTGTGAGTTTGAGTGAGTAGAGTAATATTGATCACTAAGAGTGATTTGACAATGTATAATATTCTTCTTTCAATAATAATATTGTACAAAGACTCAAGATATATTTGCTCAAAGTTTTCTGTTTGAAGTATGAAAATGTGCAGAAAACTTATGCATGAAAATGAAAAATGCTTGAGTTTGTATTTTTAAAGTTCAGAAAAATATTTTGAAAGAAGGTGTTAGATCTGGATTTGAAATTGAATATTTATATGTTCATAACACCCTTTTGAAACATCATGAGGATCTGGAAATGTATCATGAATAAATGTCAAGTTTGAGTGAAAAGATGTAATGAAAAGGCATGATCGAAAGCCATGATCAAAAGGCATGAACAAAGCTGTTATTTTTCAAATTTGTGCAGTGTGTAATCGATTGCACCCTTGGTGTAATCGATTGCACAAGGTTTTCAACAGCTATTTTTTCAAAATTTTAAGAGTGCAATCGATTGCATTAACAATGTAATCGATTGCATGCAAAGTCAGTAACAAAAATTAACTGAGTGCAATCGATTGCACTAACAATGTAATCGATTGCATGCAAAGTCAGTAGAAAACGTTTTGAAAAATTTAAGTATGCAATCGATTGCATAGGAATGTAAATCGATTGCACAAGGAAACAGAAGCAAAAGATTTGAGATTTTCGAAGAGTGCAATCGATTGCACTAAGATATAAATCGATTGCATGCAGAAGAAAAGTGAAATTTTATCTTTGAAAAGCTTGAGTAATGATTCTTAAACATTTATTTTTCATTTTTGAGCATCTATATCTTAAGATCAAAGTAGATAATATTATTATACCTTTAAAGTTGTTGAGAGCTTTGAGTGAAGATATTATCCTTAGATGCTTAGATGCTTGACCAAAATCTTTTCCTTCTTTGTTAGCCATGGTTTGTCTTCATCAAAACAAAAGCTTATTTGAGAAGCTTGATTTTACATTCTCCCCCTTTTTGATGATGAAAAATAATCTTTCTTTATGCGATGTACTTTCCGGAAGAGCTTCTCCCCCTAAGATACAAAACTCCCCCTATGTAGGAGAGGGTTGGAATCCTTGCAACTCTTCATCTTGATTGGAGAGTACCTTGAAAATTAAGACAAGGGAAATACAAGCATAAAGTACCATACATCTTTCTCCCCCTTTGACATTATCAAAAAGAAGGGAAAGATGCCTCAAGCAAATAATAAAAGAGCAAAATATTGAACAAAAATTTTAAAATTAAAACATTAACACATATTGTTTTAAGAGTTACATATAAAATTAAACAAACAAAACATTGAAATATCAATACAATAACATAACAGAAAAAAATAGTCAGCCAGAACATTAAGGGTGATGAATGTCTAGATGATTGTAAGACCATGAGCCTTGGTTCAGGAATTGTTGTTGAAGTGGCGGTTCTGTGTAATGAGGAGGAGGTGCAGCTGGGTTGTTTGGGTTGTATGGTGGGATATGAAGGTGAGAATAAAGGTATGATAATTGTTGGTTCACATCCGAGCGAAAATCATTTATCCGGGTTGTAGTGGAGTCATTGATTGCACTTCATTGATTGTTGATGTTGGTGTTCATAGAAGCAAATTGTTGAGCCATGTAGTCCATGAGTTCTTGATTGTTTGGACCAGAGGGAGCAGTAGGAGGAGGAGGCACAGCTTCACTGCCTTCAACTTCTTGGTCATTATCTTTATTGCCAACAACATTTTCACTAATATAGGTGATGGTCTTTGTCTCCGGATTAAAATGTACGCCCATTCTTGAATCAACATTCTTAATTGAAATTCTGTTTAAAATAGGATCCATATCCACCTTTTCAAAACCACGAAAATCCACACCAAATTCCTCCATAATCAAAGTGACAAAATAAGCATATGGAAGGAATTTAGACTTTTCATCCACTCTCAGCATATGCATCATCATCATTCTTGCCCAGTTTACATTAACTCCTTTCTTCCTTGCATAAATAAGCTGCATCTCGAAGTCGGTAACCGTGCAATGGTTTCCAGCTCTTGGAAAAAGTATATAGACCAAGAAATAATGAAATAAGAGATCGTCTATATGGAGGTTACCTACACTCCAGGAATCTCTTGAAGGAATTACTCCGCCAAGACCACGTATCCGTTTGGCGCGAAATTTAGCTTCACTTAACCGCCCAATGTTGTAAAAGAATCCCTTTTCGAATAGCCATCCCATATTTCGTTTTCAGGATCATATAGGGAGCTTCTAGTGAAAGGAATATGCAAGATCTCACCAACAACCTGAGGAGTCAGAGAGATACGAGTGCCTAGTACATATGTGACTATCTTTTCTTTGTAGGGAGTTAGATTACTGAAAAACATTCTTACCAAATCCGGGTAGTATGGGCCGTACGAAGAAATCAAGGGTTTCAGACCATAAGCAGCTAGATCGTTCTGAAATGAAAAACATTCTTGAGGGAAGGAGGAGAGTATACCATACTTGGGGTTGGATACAATTTTCCTTTGAAAGTCTTTGACAAATATTACTTCTTGCACTTCGGTGAGAGTTGAGAGCAGTGGATTGGATGTTGAATCAATCTTCTTTTTCCCTTTATCTGAAACTGAAGCCTTTCTTTTTGTTCTTGAAGCCATGGATATGGAGTTTTAGGGCTTTGGGGTTTTTGTGAGAGAGAATGGTTTTGTGAGAGAGAATTGGAAGTGATTTTGGTAGGTATGGAATGAGTTATTAGTATTAAAGTGTATTTGGCTTGGGAATATGAGAGAGGAATTCTGACCAACATTAATTTTCTGTCATAAAAGCTACTTTCAGTGCGTGCAATCGATTGACATACCATGTGCAATCGATTTGCACACAAACAGAATCAAAAATAAAGCAAAACGCACATAGTGCAATCGATTGCATTAAAGGTGCAATCAATTTGCACATGAAACAAAATGGACAGAATTGAAAATTTTCTTTGTGCAACCGATTACACTCTTTGTGCAATCGATTTGCACCAACAAAAATTGTCCAAAACCAAATTTTTCTTGAAACTTTAAGTATCACATAACATAAATTCATATATGGCATGTATAAAACATATATAAAAGTTATATCAAGGGTAGAATGCACCTTATAAGTCGCGTTCGTCAAGTATGCCGAGCTCTCGACGAATTTTATAGAAAGGTTCTTTCGCCAAAGGTTTGGTGAAGATATCGGCAAGCTGATTATGAGTATCTACAAAGGTTACCTCGACATCTCCTTGAAGAACATGATCACGGAGAAAATGATGTCGAATGTCTATATGTTTAGTCCTTGAATGCATGACGGGATTCTTTGTGATGTTGATTGCACTGGTGTTGTCTCATCTTAGAGGAATGCACCCTAGATCGAGTCCGTAGTCACGAAGTTGTTGTTTTAGCCACAAAATTTGAGCGCAACTACTACCCGCTGCAATATATTCAGCTTCGGCCGTGCTTAGAGAAACACATGCATGTTTCTTGCAGGCCCATGATACTAATTCATTACCAAGAATGTGATAAGTACCACATGTGCTCTTTCTATTTGTTTTACATCCTGCATAATTCGCGTCAGAATAACCAATTAAGTTGCAAACACTACCTTTAGGATACCACAATCCGAAATTTGTTGTCCCTTTGAGATACTTCATGATCCTCTTTACCGCCGTGAGATGAGATTCCTTTGGGTTAGCTTAAAAGCGGGCACAGAGACAAACACTAAACATTATGTCAGGACGGCTTGTCGTCAAATATAATAAAGAGCCAATCATACCTCGATATTTAGGGATGTCGATGGAAACACCTGATTCATCTTGATCAACATAAGAACCAGAACCCATAGGTGTAGAAATTTCCTTGCAGCTATCCATGTCAAACCGTTTCAAGAGTTCCTTGCAATATTTGGATTGGTTGATGAAGATGCCATCTTTAAGTTGTTTGATTTGAAGTCCAAGAAAATAGTTCATTTTACCCATCATGGACATTTCAAATTCTCCTTGCATCATTGATGAGAATTCTTCACACATTTCTTGATTTGAAGAACCGAATATGATGTCATCAACATAGACTTGTGCTAGCAAAGTGTCTCCTTTGATTTTCTTGATAAATAGAGTCTTGTCAACTTTGCCTTTTTCGAAACCTTTTTCACATAAGATGCTTAAACGATCATACCATGCCCTTGGTGCCTGTTTCAATTTGTAGAGAGCTTTTCTTAATTTATATACATGAGATGGATTCTTGAAGTCTACGAAACCGGGGGGTTGCTTAACGTATACTTCTTCAGTGATATATCCATTCAAGAATGCGCTTTTGACGTCCATTTTGAAAAGCTGGAAATTTAATGAACAAGCATAGGAAAGTAAGAGACGAATAGCTTCTAACCTTGCAACTGGAGCAAAAGTTTCTTCAAAGTCTATTCCTTCTTCTTGATTATAGCCTTGTGCTACCAATCTTGCTTTGTTGCGAACAATTATTCCATTCTCGTCAAGTTTGTTTTTGAACACCCATCTTGTTCCAATAATGTCTTTGTTGCTTGGCCTAGGAACGAGTTACAAAACTTGATTCATTTCAAATTGATTCAATTCTTCTTGCATAGCTATGATCCATTGGTCATCGCCTAAAGCTTCATCAACTTTGGAAGGTTCAATTTGAGAGACAAATGCCATGTTTAGGCAAGCATCCTTGAGATTTAATCTTGTAGACACGCCTTGACTTATATCATCAATTACTTTATCAATAGGATGATCTCTATGAGTTCTCCATTCTTTTGGTAGATCATTGAGATTCGATTCTTGTTGAGGTGATTCTTCTAGTTGGATGGGTTGATCCTTGGAAGAGTTTTCTTGAGGACCTTCTAAAATTTCATCATCATTATCGCAAACAATATTATCCTCCTTGGAGGGGTTAGTTTCATCAAAAGAAACATGCATAGATTCTTCAATAGTCAAAGTTCTTTTGTTTTATATTCTATATGCTTTACTAGAGAGTGAGTAACCAAGAAATATACCTTCATCGAATTTCTCATCAAACTTACCCAAATTATCTTTGTCATTGTTTAGGAAAAATCATTTGCACCCGAAGATATGAAAGAAAGCAATGTTTGGTTTTCTCCCTTTGAAAAGTTCATATGGAGTTTTCTTTAAGATTGGTCTAATGTTAACTCTATTGCTAACAAAACATGTCGTGCTCACCGCATCCGCCCAAAAGTATTTTGGAAGGTTTGAGTCGTTAAGCATTGTTCTAGCAAGTTCCACAAGAGACCTATTCTTTCTTTCGACCACTCCATTTTGTTGTGGAGTCCTTGGTGTCGAGAAGTTGTGAGATATTCCATGTTCCCCACATAATTCTTCAAATAGAGCATTTTGGAATTCTCCGCCATGGTCACTTCTTATTGAAGCAATTGTTAGAGACTTCTCATTCTGAATTTGTTTAGCATACTTCTTGAACACCTTGAATGCATCACTTTTCTGCACTAAAAAGAATGTCCAAGTATATCTAGAGAAATCGTCAACAATAACCAAAGCATATACATTACCTCCGGAAACTCCTTGTTCTCGATGGACCAAATAGATCCATATGTAACAATTGTAGTGGCCTTGTAGTGGACACCACATTCTTAGATTTGAAAGTTGATCTAGTTTGTTTCCCTTTTTGACAAGCATCGCATAGTCTATCTTTGACGAAATTTCTCTTAGGCAATCCAATGACAAGATCATGCTTGATTAATTTATTCAAGTGTTCCATATGAATATGAGCAATTCTTTTGTGCCAAAGCCATGAATCATCGTTGTTCGCCATGAGACATTTAAACTTCAAAGATGGATCATCAAGGGAAATCATGAATATATTATTGATTCTTTTACCTTTAAGTATAACCTCATGAGTAACTTCGTCTTCTATCAAACATTCATCCTTGGTGAACTTGATTTTGAAGCCTTTGTCACAAAGTTGGCTAATACTTAGAAGATTGTGCTTTAGTCCTTCAACATAAAGAACATCTTCAATGGATGTGAAAGGTGGAGCACCAACTTTTCCTTTGCCTAGGATTCTTCCCTTATTATTGTCTCCATAAGTGACAAAACCCTTGGCCTTTAGCGCTAGATGTGAAAATTGGTTTATGTCTCCTGTCATATGCTTTGAACAACCACTATCAAGATACCAAAGATTGCATGTGGTCTTCAAGCATACCTGCAAAACAAATTAGGTTTTGTTAGGTACCTAAGTTGCTTTGGGTCCTTCATAATTTGTGCCTTTTTTTACCCATACATAATGCCCACTTGCCATACTGAAGTTTCTAACATAGCAAGCATTAGGTGTATGGTCTTTAATACCACAATAAAAACAAGTAGGTTCAAAGTTACTTCTATATCTAGAAGGATAAGATTTCTTCTTAGAAAATGTTTTCTTTTTCGGATAGTGATGAACTATTTTAGGTTTGTTCACTTTCTCTTTTGAAGATTGATCACTTGCCTTAACAAATATAGTTTTGTTAGAACTTGGTTTTGAGAAATTTGAATATCCAAGTCCACTTTTATCATTGGAGTATCTTTGTTGGCTAAGAACACCTTCCAATCCAATTTGTCCTTTTTCATATCTTTCAATGACTCTTTTTAATTGGACAATTTGTAAAGAGAATGAATCACAATTTTTGCATACAAAATTTTGTTTTTGTTCATCACTTGATTTTTGTTTTTCTTCTTTGAAATCTTTTTCCATTGAAACATATTTTTCTTCTAAGGATGAAATTTGTTTCTTTTGTGATGAAATGGTTTTATACATAATTTTGCATTCATTCAATAGTTCATCTATAGCACCTTGTGAATCACTATCAAAAAGAGAAAATTCATTACTAACCTCATTGTCTTTATCATCGGAATGTTGTGAGGCCATCAATGCTAGATTTGCACTTTCATCACTATCAGAATCGGATGAGGAACTTATTTCATTGTCCTCCCATGCGACATAAGCCTTTTTGTTCTTGAATCCCTTCTTGCTTTTGAAGCCACTTTTCTTGGAGAGTTTTGGACAATCCAGCTTGATATGACCTTGCTTACCACATTCATAACATGTGATTTCTTGTGTTGATGTGGAGCCTTCCTTTTTCTGAAAATGTTTCTTTCCTTTTGAATGAGAAAAAGGTTTGTCATTTCTACCGAAGAACTTACCAAGCCTTTTAACAAGAAGCATGAAGTTTTCATCTTCTTCTGGATTGTTTTCCTTTTCAACTTCCTTGGAGTCTATCTTCAAAGCAATATTCTTGGATTTCTTCTCTTGATTTTCATGCTTTTCGAGTCTTCCGAGTTCCATTTCGTATTCTTGAAGTTTTCCAAATAGAGTTGTAGATGTCATGTTGGAGAGCCTTTTCTTTTCTGAAATTGCCGTTACCTTTGGTTGCCATTCCCTAGTTAAGGACCTAAGTACTTTCAGATTCAATTCATCATTCGTCAAAGTTTTACCAAGAGCACTTAGATGATTTGTCAAGTGCACAAATCTCTTTTGTAAGTCAAGAATGGTTTCTCCGGGCTGCATTTGAAATAGTTCGTATTCTTGACTTAGGGTATTTAGTCTTGATCTTTTTACTTCAATCGTTCCTTCATGAGTTTGTACCAAGGTATCCCATATTTCCTTTGTTGTTTTGCATGCCGAGACACGGAAGAATTCGTCCATGCTAAGTGCACCTTGAAGAAGGTTTATTGCCTTTTTGTCATAGAGAACTTTCTTATTATCATCATCGTCCCATGCAGTTTTAGGCTTTGATGAGCCAACACCATTGATTGCCGTTATCGGGATAAATGGACCATTCTCGACGGCATCCCATATTTCTTCTCCTTGTGCTTCTAGATGCGCCTTCATGCAAATTTTCCAGAAGTCAAAATATTCACCACAGAATAGAGGAGGCTTGTTGTTACTACCACCATCTCTGAAAATGGGATTATGATTTGTGGAAGCCATTCTGGATCTTTTATGAGCAGGTTACCTATAACCTGCTCTGATACCAATTGTAAGTACGAAGTGCGCCTAAGAGGGGGGGTGAATTAGGTACTTTTAAAATTTTTGCTTTTTAGTGATGATGGTTCTTATTTTTATGGTTATAAGTGAGTTTAGGAAAGATTAAAAATTCAGAAAAATAAAGAGACACGGGCGATATATCTTGGATCCCCTCACAGTCTGAGAGTACTCCAGTCCCCTTTCAACATGAAAGAGATTTCCTTATTGTGGGAAACTTACACAAGAACTACCAACCAAACCAAGAACAATCCTCTTGGACCAAGAACAATCCTCTTGGATTTTCACTAAGTTACCTATGAGAACAATCCTCTCAATGTAACTACACTTGTATCCAACAACTTGGAAAGACAAGATTTCAACAAAAACACTTAAACTTAATTCCAACAATCCTGGAAAATAAGTAAGTAGATATCAATTTGTGAGTTTAAGTGAGTAGAGTAATATTGATCACTAAGAGTGATTATACAATGTATAATCTTCTTCTTTCAATAATAATATTGTACAAAGACTCAAGATATATTTGCTCAAAGTTTTCTGTTTGAAGTATGAAAATGTGCAGAAAACTTATGCATGAAAATGAAGAATGCTTGAGTTTGTATTTTTAAAGTTCAGAAAAATATTTTGAAAGAAGGTGTTAGATCTGGATTTGAAATTGAATATTTATATGTTCATAATACCCTTTTGAAACATCATGAAGATCTGAAATGTATCATGAACAAATGCCAAGTTTGAGTGAAAAGATGTAATGAAAAGGCGTGATCAAAAGGCATGAACAAAGCTGTTATTTTTCAAATTCGTGCAGTGTGTAATCGATTGCACCCTTGGTGTAATCAATTGCACAAGGTTTTCAATAACTATTTTTTCAAAATTTTAAGAGTGCAATCGATTGCATTAACAATGTAATCAATTGCATGCAAAGTCAGTAGCAAAAATTAACTGAGTGCAATCGGTTGCACTAACAATGTAATCGATTGCATGCAAAGTCAGTAGCAAACGTTTTGAAAATTTTAAGTATGCAACCGAGTGCATAGGAATGTAAATCGATTGCACAAGGAAACAGAAGCAAAAGATTTGAGATTTTTGAAGAGTGCAATCAATTGCACTAAGATGTAAATCGATTGCATGCAGAAGAAAATTGAAATTTTATCTTTGAAAAGCTTGAGTAATGATTCTTAAACATTTCTTTTTCATTTTTGAGCATCTATATCTTAAGATCAAAGTAGATAATATTATTATACCTTTAAAGTTGTTGAGAGCTTTGAGTGAAGATATTATCCTTAGATGCTTAGATGCTTGACCAAAATCTTTCCCTTCTTTGTTAGCCATGGTTTGTCTTCATCGAAACAAAAGCTTATTTGAGAAGCTTGATTTTACGCTACCTACCCAAATCATTTCCAAATCTCAGCTCACAAACACCTTTCTCTCTCACAAAACCTAAAACCCCAAAACCATAAAAACTCCATATCCATGGCTTCAAGACAAAAGAGAAAGGCTTCAGTTTCAGATAAAGGGAAGAAGAAGGTTGATTCAACATCTAATCCATTGCTTTCAAATCTCACCGAAGAGCAAGAAGCCAGATTTATCAAATACTTTCAAAGGAAAATAGTATCCAACCCCAAATATGGTATACTATCCTCATTTCCTCAAGAATTATTTTCCTTTCAGAATGATCTAGCTGCTTATGGTATGGAACCCTTAATTTCTTCGTTCGGTCCATATAACCCGGATTTGGTAAGAATGTTTTTCAGCAATCTAACACCCCACAAAGGCAAAATAGTCACATATATGTTGGGCACTCGTATCTCTCTAACTCCTCAGGTTATTGGTGAGATCCTTCATATTCCTTTCACTGGAAGTTCCCTATATGATCCTGAAAACGAGATATGGGACGACTACCGGAAAAAGGAGTTCTTTTATAGCATTGGGCAGTTAAGTGAAGCTGAATTTCGCGCCAAACGGATTTGTGGTATTGGAGGAGTAATTCCATCCAGAGACTCCTGGAGTGCAGGTGACCTTCATATAGACGATCGCTTATATCATTATTTTCTGGTCTATATCATATTTCAAGAGCTGGAAACCACTGCACTGTTACCGACTTCGAAATGCAGCTTATTTATGCAAGGAAGAAAGGGATAAGTGTAAACTGGGCAAGGATGATCATGGTACATATGCTGAGAGTGGATTCAAAATCTAAATTCCTTCCATATGCTTATTTTGTCACTTTGATTATGGAGGAATTTGGTGTGGATTTTGCTGGGTTTGAAAAGGTGAATATGGATCCTAATCTAAACAAAATTTCCATTAAGAATGTTGACTCCAGAATGGGCGTACATTACAATCCAGAGAGAAAGACCATCACCTACATTGGTGAAGATGTTGTTAGAGATGAAGGAAATGACCAAGAAGTCGAAGGCAGTGAAGTTGTGCCTCCTCCTCCTACTGCTCCCTCTGGTCCAAGCAATCAAGAGCTCATGGATTACATCTCTCAACAGTTTGCTTCTATGAACACCAACATCAACAATCAATGGAGCGCTATCAATGATTCCACTACAACCCGGATTAATGACTTTCGCACGGATGTGAATCAACAATTCTCGTACCTTTATTCTCATCTTCATATCCCACCATACGATCCAAATAATTCAGCTACACCTCCTCAACACTATACAGAACCTCCACTTCAACAACAATTCTCGAATCAAGGCTCATGGTCTTATAACCATCCAGACATGCATCACCCTTAATGTTTTGGCTAACTGTTTTTCTGTTATGTTCTTGTCTTGCTATTCAATGTTTTGTTTGTTCAAATTTCTGTATAATCCTTAAACAATGTGTGTTACTATTTTAATTCTAAAATTTTCTCAATATATATCTCTATTATTATTTGCTTTAGGCATCTTTTCCTTCTTTTTGATAATGTCAAAGGGGGAGAAAGATGTGTGGTACTTTATGCTTGTATTTTTTTGTGTCTTGACTTTCAAGGTACTCTCCAATCAAGATGAAGAATTGCAAAGGATTCCAACCCTCTCCGACATAGAGGGAGTTTTGCATCTTAGAGGGATAAGTTCTTCCAGAAAGTACATCACATAAAGCAAGATTGTTTGTCATCATCAAAAAGGGGGATAATGTAAAATCAAGCTTCATAAATAAGCTTTTGTTTTGATGAAGACAAACCATGGCTAACAAAGAAGGAAAAGATTTATGATCAAGCTCAAAGCATCTAAGGATAATATCTTCAGTTCAAAGCTCTCAACAACTTTAAAGGTATAATAATATTATCTACTTTGATCTTAAGATATAGATGCTCAAAAATGAAAAAGAAATGTTTAAAAATCATTACTCAAGCTTTTCAAAGTTAAAATTTCATTTTTCTCTTGCATGCAATCGATTTACATTTTAGTGCAATCGATTGCACACTTCAAAATTTCAAATCTTTTGCTTCTGTTTCTCTGTGAAATCGATTTACATTGCTTATGCAATCGATTGCATACTTAAATTTTCAAAACGTTTGCTATTGTTTCTCAGTGCAATCGATTTACATTGCAAGTGCAATCGATTGCACTCACTTACTTTTTGCTACTGACTTTGCATGCAATCGATTTGCATTGATAGTGAAATCGATTGCACTCTTAAAGATTTTGAAAAAATAGTTGTTGAAACCTTGTGCAATCGATTTACACAAAGGGTGCAATTGACTGCATGCTGCACGATTTTGAAAAACAGCAGCTTTGTACATGTCTGTTCATCATGCCTTTTCATTGTATCTTTTCACTCAATCTTGGCATTTGTTCATGATACATTTTCAGAACTTCATGATGTTTTAAAAGAGTGTTATGAACATATAAATATTCAATTTCAAAATCATATCTAACACCTCTTCCATAAATATTTTCTGAAATTTCAAAATACAAACTCAAGCATTCTTCAATTTTCATGCATAAGTTTTCTGCACATTTTCATACATTAACAAATAGAAAACTTTGAGCAAATATATCTTGATTCTTTGTACAATAGTATTATTGGAAGAAGAAGATCATACTTTGTTAAATCACTATAAGTGATCAATATTACTCTACTCACTCAAACTCAAAAATTGATATTTACTTACTTATTTTTCCAGGATTGTTGGAAATAAGTTTAAGTGTTTTGTTGAAATCTTGTCTTTCCAAAGTTGTTGGATACAAGTGTAGTTATATTGAGAGGATTGTTCTCATAGGTAACTTAGTGAAAATCCAAGAGGATTGTTCTTGGTCCAAGAGGATTGTTCTTGGTTGTTTGGTAGTTCTTGTTTAAGTTTGCCACAATAAGGAAATTTCTTTCATGTTGAAAGGGGACTGGAGTACTCTCAGACTGTGAGGGGAACCAGGATATATTGCCCGTGTCTCTTTATTTTTCTGCATTTTTAAGCTTTCCTAAACTCGCTTTTAACCAGAAAAATAAGAACCATCATCACTAAAAACCAGAATTTTTAAAGTACCTAATTCACCCCCCCCCCCCCCCCCCCCCTCTTAGGCGCACTTCGTACTTACAATGTTGAACCATACTATGGAGCCTCCAATGCACTCGGCAATGACATCGGTGATGTAATCATATCGCCTGAGGGCTTTCATACTCCTCTTACCGCCAGACTATGTTTTAACTGTACCAACAATATGGCGGAGTATAAAGCATGCATCATAGGTCTCAAAGCTGCTATTGACCTGAGGATCAAGTTCTTGAGCATTATTCAACCTTGGTAATAAGCCAGATCAGAGTTGATTGGGATACAAAGCACCCAAACCTCATCCCTTACAAAGAACATATGCTGACACTACTCCCACACTTTGAAGAGGTCACCTTTGAACACTTCCCACGAGAAGATAATCAGTTAGCGGACGCGCTAGCTACCATGTCATCTATGTTCAAGGTCAGGTGGGATAATGAGGCCCCTCGGATCACTATTGAAAGGTTGGATGAACTGGCATATTGCTACGAGATTGACACTGAAGAGGTAGCCGACAAACCTTGGTTCCATGAAGTGAAAAGGTATCTCGAGGCTCAAGAATATCCCGAAGGGGCATCTGTCAATGATAAAAAGTTCCTAAGGAGGTTTACGGAAAAGTTCTTCCTTAGTAATGGAGTCCTCTATAAACGCAACCATGACTCAACTTTACTTCGATGCGTAGACAAGAGCGAAGCAGAGAGAATTATGGCTGATTATGGTACGGTGGGAGAACTGACTTGGAGGTTTGCGTTTGTATTCACAAATGTTGCGGTTTAGCAAGAGTCACCACCGACTTTTCTTTTATCCAATAAAGAAAGGTGAAAAAGCACAGGAAAGACCTTTAGAGATGTTTTCTTAAGTTCTTGGGGTAGATTATGAAAAGGGAAGGTATTAGCACCCTTTTCATCCATGGTTTTTCATGGGCTCTTAGTTACTTGCTAGATGACTTGCTTTTGTTTGAAAGTGTTTGTGGTGTGGGTTTTGAAAGTATTTTGAAAACGTCTTTGTAATGGTTCTCATCTCTATAAGAACCCGTACAAAGTGTTTGTTTGGAAAATATTTCAAAGATGTGTTTGTGAAATGTGTTTTTGAAAGTGATTTTGAAAAGGTGTCTTTGTAACGGTTCTCGTCTCTATAAGAACGCGTACAAGGTGTTGTCTTTCGAAAATGTTTCAAAATGAGAGGGTTAGTGTATAAAATGTTTTTGTTGTGAGCAAGCGAGCAACTAGGAGTGAATCTACCTACTCAAAAGGTCTTAGATGTTCTTTTCCTCTTCCTTTAGATGTTGTTATCTTACCATTGATTTGGTAAGAAGCCCCATCATTGGATGTGAAGGGACGAGCGTGGGTTGTTTGTATAGTCATAGAAGGCAACCTATGGGACGTTTTAGCAATGTCATTTTTTAGAGACTGGATCGTTTACCGAAGGCAACATTGAGGGTCATCGAGGGACTACGATCTTTTATCGAGGGTCTTTGTTAAAACGCTCATGTTCGAGGGACATGACTATTTTTCCGATAGGCCACAAAGTGGGATTACCCTAAGGGTGCTAGTGTGCAAGTGTGTTTGATTGCATGCATTTTTGTCTTGATTAGGGTGATCTATTTGTCGATTTCATATCTTGCCATACACACCCTAGTTACTAACAACATATGAAAGCAATAAAAGTGCGGAAAGTAAAGATTCCACGCTATTACAATCATTAGGGGGATGGGGTGTACAAATTTACAAATGGAGGGTTGCAAGAAAATAAATCTTAATTATTTATTACAACCATATTGAAATAATAATGCAAGAAAGAAAAAGGACCTTGTTTAGAAAAATGGTTTTTTGTCTTAATGAATAAAAAATGGAATGAATTAGCTAGTAAAAGGGAAATATTTTTATGCCCTTTTATATTGATGAAAAGAGTATTAATATTGAAAGTGATAAAAAGGGAAATAAATGAGATATAGAATCAGTGTGCTGCTGCAAGAAAAACGAAAGGGATCAGAAGTTCTGATGCCAGCAATGTTGTGACTCAGAAAGAGACGTCAGTGGGCATCAGAAGTTCACTATTAGTACACTCTGAGGTCCTGTAAAAACGTTAGAGGGAAAGGAAACATAGGCTTTGGGTGGTATTCAGACAGTGAGCCAAAAGTCAGAAGTTCTGTGTTAAAACAGGGAGCGAATAATAGAAGTTTTGTGTGTTATCAGCAAGTGAAAATCAGAAGTTCTAAGTGTTAAAACAGTGAGCGAATCATAAAAGGTCTATGTGTCATCCGCATGTGAAAATCAGAAGTTCCATGTTACGTTTCAAATCTTCTCCCATATTAATCAGCAAGTCAGTAACTTATTCAGTTTTCTAACGAATAGAAAATCAGAAGGATAAAAGCACAACAGTTTATAGAAGTTTTAATCCTAATCCTAAGCCTACCCTTAATCAAGAAATTTTGGTCCACAGTTTCCTCTACTTATGCAATGATGTGGACAACATTAATACTATGATATTTACATATTTAATGAGGTTCTGAATAAAAAGATGCAAAGTCAGAAAGACTTACCTTAAATCCTAAAGTGTGTGTTTGGAACTTGAATTGCTGCCTTCAGATGTTCTGGAGTCAGCAAGAGTAACGGAAAAGAAAATGCCAAGTTCTTTGACTCAAAGGGAAGAACAAAGGTTTGGGTTTTCTGTTTGGGAATTCTGGATTTTTTATGAAGGTTTCACAGTTTTCTTTTCTCTCTTTTGACAATTTTCTTTCCCAAAGCCATCCCCTTGAACGTGTGATGGAGCCAATTATTTAAAGATGGGTTTGTTGTGGTTTTAGGGGAAAAACAAATGGGATTCAAACCTTTTTGGTATACTATTTCATTGCTTTTTAATCACAGCTTTGGTATGCTAATTTGATGCAAATATGGGGTTTGAGAAAGTGCAGGCGTGGATTGGGTCAGTAGCTGATTACATGACTATGATGTAGCAGTGCAGCAGGTTGTTTAAACGAGGTTTTGGGATTTGGTGATGTTCTGATCGCAGAAGACCAGAATGATACTTGAAGGGTGATGTTCTGACCGAAGCGTTGAACACAACCTTCATATGTTGAAGAATCATGTTCTGACCAAAGAGCATCGCTTCTGCATGTTCTGATTGAAGTATCATGCTCTGAGTCGTGCTTGCAAATTCTGATTGTGCTTGCATGGAGGGCTGGTCCAGAAGTTCTGAAGTATCATATTCTCTTAACACTTAGAAAATTTTCTAAATGTTTAAAAAATTTGATTTTTTTCAAAGTAATTTATGACTTCGGATTTTTGATGAACCAATTTCATGTCTTAATGAAATATAATTGTTGAAACTTGATTTTTAATCTAAAAGTCAAAGTTTGACTTTTTCAGTGTGCTTTTGACCATTTTGCCCTTGTGAATGGTTTTCTTGGAAAATTGTAATTCAAGGCTTGAAATTGGATGGAAGCAAAGACTGAGGGTCCAGGATGATCCTTTAAGAAATGAGAGGGCAAATTTTGGGGTACAACACAGATCTACATGAAGGTACCTTTGGCACCCATTCTAGTGGACACACTATGGCTAAAAAGATCCTACGGGGGGGATACTATTGGTCCACTATGGAAGCAGACTATTATCAGCATTCTTGAACTTGTCACAAATGCCAGATCTATGCTGACAAGGTGCGTGTACCTCTGGTTCCTTTGAACTTCTTGACGGCTCCCTGGCCCTTTATAATGTGGGGCATTGATATGATCAGAGAGATTAGGCCTATCGCTTCCAATGGGCATCGCTTCATCCTAGTGGCCATTGATTACTTCACGAAGTGGGTTAAGGCTGCCTCTTTTGCTTCTGTTACCAAGAATGTTGTGGCACGTTTTTTCAAACATAACCTGATTTGTCGATATGGTGTCCCTGAGAGAATCATCACATACAATGGTACAGATCTCAATAATACAATGATCACCGAACTCTAAGCAATTCAAGACCCAGCATCATAATTCTTCCCCTTATCGACCGAAGATGAATGGCGTTGCGGAGGCTTCTAATAAGAATATCAAGAAAATCATACAGAAGATGACGGTGACATACAAAGACTGGCATGAGATGTTACCATTTGCTCTTCATGGCTACCGCACCTCAGCACGCACATCGACAAGGGCAACACCTTATTCTCTGGTATATGGTATGGAGGTTGTCCTGCCTATTGAGGTCCAGATCCCTTCTCTGAGGATCATGAAGGATGCGGGTTTGAATAAAGACGATTGGATCCAAACTCGGCTTGATCAACCGAATCTGATTGATGAGAAAAGGCTTATTGTTGTCTGTCATGGTCAAATGTATCAAAAACAGATGATCAAGGCTTTCAACAAAAAGGTCAGACGTCAAGTGTATCAAGTGGGTGATCTAGTAATCAAGTGCATCATCTTGCAGCAAGGTGGTCCCAGGGGCAAATGGAATCCTACGTACGAAGGGACATTTGTGATCCAAAGCGTATTTTTGGGTGGAGCCATGATTTTGACCACCATGGACGGTGACGACCTTCCTCACCCTGTTAATGCGGGCATAGTGAAAAGATACTACGCATGAATAAAGACCCGCTAGGTTGACTGGCCTAGGCAAAATTAAGGGCATCCCGACGAACCAAAAAGGTTCAGGCAGAAATTAGGGATAAAAAACAAAAAAAATCTGTACACCCGGCAAGCCGAAAACCTGAAAAGGCGGCTTGGACAAAAAAGGGTATCCCGGTGGACTGAAAACTCGAAAGGGCGATCCAGGCAAAAGTTAGGGATTTGAAGCGTATCACTATGCCCCATTGAATCACCTTAAGACCAAACTTTAATATCAACTATCAAGCTCAAACAATACCGACCAATCCAGTCAACTTCAGACAAGCAGCAAAGTGGTGAGACGCTCGAAGACATAGGGGCAATAGCAGAATTGGAAGCTAATGGGATTATTGCACATAGTTGTTTTCTTCTCTTTGTAAACTATTTGTATAGTTTTCACTTCTTATGGAGGTGTTCTCCTACTAGAACGTCAGCCTCTTTGTACAAAACGCATGTCAAAGGCAAACTTCAGAAATCAATACAAATCATTTCTTTGAAAGTACAAAACTGTTTGTTTTTCTTTTTCTGTTTTGATTTTGCAAAGACGTCCAATGACTTATTCTTGACATATGAATTTGAATATGATTACTATTCACAAATATTTGCATAAAAACAGAAAGACAGTTGCTGACGACTTCAGGAAACGGGGCAAAGTCTAAAAGACAATTCGCAGTCCCTAGTGTTACTCTTTCCAGCATAGTACAGGGGCAGGGACAATTTGAAACGAAGTCACCATTACATATGACCCTGTGGAACCTATGTTCCCCATAGAGCAGAAGCAACCAGAGTTTTGACTCCTTCATCCCCAAGCATTAATTATCTCTTCCAACAAACATCCTCCAGCAAAGAGCTGAAGTCGGTGTTCCTCAGCCGAGCTTTGTAATTTCAAACAGTTATAGAACCTCCTCTCAGGTAGAGTTTGTTTCTCAGACTGCGGAAGTTCATTCCCCAACAAAGTTTATTTTTCTACATCGGGAGAATCTTCCAACAAGCATCTCTCTCCACAGACTGATTCTCAAGCAGAATCAATTCTCAAGAAGAATCGGTTCTCAAGCAGAGTCAATCCCCAACAGGTTATCCTCAAATAGAAAGAGGAGATCCCCGGCGAATCATCTCCATTCACCATCCCCAGCGGAAACAAAGGATTCAGCCTCCCAATAATTCCCAACAGTGGTCCGGGATTTATTTTCCCAAACCAAAATCGCGATAATATCCCATATTCATACATCATGGCATGTGTATACACATCGCATACAACATAATCTCATTTATTTTTAGAAGCATCATCACAATGCATTTCATACATCATGACATTGCATGTGACTAACCCTTTACCTTTTTCAGGGAGGAATCAAATCAACAAACACCGTTAACTACTTATGAAACCTGATAGTCTTCTCAAAAGCTATGCCTGATGAAAAGATATTTCATCATCTCCCTCGGAACAATGTTCTCACAAGACCTTATCTGGTTCAGTCAGATCGACACTAAGATCTCCCTGATTCTTATTCCAGTTGAAGATATTCTAATACTTTTGTCTGGTTCAGTTAAATTGATCTTGAGATTTTTCTGATTCTTATCCATTCAAAGTTAATCCAATACCTTCTCTGGTTCAGTCAGATCGACACTAAGATATCCCTGATTCTTATTTCGGTTGAAGACATTCCAAGACTTTTTTCTGGTTCAGTTAAATCGATCCTGAGATTTTTCTGATTCTTATCCAGTCGAAGTTAATCCAAGACCTTCTCTGGTTCAGTCAGATCAACACTAAGATCTCCCTGATTCTTACTCCAGTTGAAGACATTCCAAGACTTTTGTCTGGTTCATTTAAATCGATCCTGAGATTTTTTTGATTCTTATCCAGTTAAAGTTAATCCAAGACCTTCTCTGGTTCAATCAGATCCACACTACGATCTCCCTGATTCTTATTCCAGATGAAGACATTCCAAGACTTTTGTCTGGTTCAGTTAAATCGATCCTAATATCTTTATGATTCTTATCCCGTCAAAGTTAATTCAAGACCTCTGCTGGTTCAGTTCGAATCGACCACGGGTTCGTTGTTGATTTCTTAACAGCTTAATCTCATCTCCCCAGTAAGTCACCGTGATACCTGGAGCACGACAAGATAACAATCAGCCTCATCATCCTCAACAAGTCACTGCAAAGCCTAGGTCCTGACCAGATAGCAGTTCACATCACTCTCCTCAATCAAGTGATGACTCCCCAATAGAGTAACGGACAACTGAAGCTCCTAAAACTCTATGCTCCAAGACAGAGACCAACATTCCTCAGCAGGGTCCTTCTTAACAACAGGAATAATGATTCCCACAAAGGAATATCTCATGAAATCAGCAGTCTTCTGGATGGCATCTTTAGGCCCATCTCCGAAGACTCTCCGTCATATTCTTATGGAATCTTCAAGCCTATCTCCGACGATCTCCCGTCATCTTTTCCAAATGGAATCTATAAGCCCATTCCCAATACTATCTACACAGTCAAGTATCATCTCAGACGAGTGCAAATTTTTTGGCACTCTAGTGTTCAATCATCTTCCACCTTCAAATCACGAAAGGCGGACAAGCCAATCTACACCTTCAGGTTTAAGAAGATTGAACAGGGGTAGCTATTGTACCCCAAATTTTCCCTCTCATTTTTACAAGATCTTCTCTTACATGGGTGGTTACAAACACTTGCTTGAAGAAAAATAACAATTTTTTAAGTTGGTCAAAATGTCCTTCGATGAGGTGTCTTTTGATTGGCATCCAAGCAATGTCTTTCGATTGGCCTCTAGACAAAGGCATCTTCGATTGGCCATTTGGCGTCACTTCGATTGGTCCCAGCTGAAGGAAATCGAAGATAGCATAACGAAGTTTTTGATTGGCCTGTCACAAGGCCTTTCGATTTATAGTCCAGAAATGTTTCGATTGGCAAGGCCAAGCCCTTCGATTGGCGTGTCACAAGGCCTTTCGATCAGCATTGTGACAAGTCCTTCGTTTGGCATTTTGAGTGACTCCTTCGATTGGTATTCCAAGAGATCCTTCGATTGGAACATCATAATGTACTTGGATGGCATGACAACAAAGTGTCCTTGGATGGGCATATCAATAAGGTGACATTTCGATTGTTTCAAATTTAAGGAAATCGAAGAGTACAAGAACTAAGTTCGATTAGGTTTAATTGGATTTGAGAAATTCCCAGATCAAGCAATCAACTCAGAGTTTGACTTAATCTAATAAGTTATGATAGGGAAGTTCTAAGCATTTCGAATTAGGACTCATAGTCATCGAAGAGAACATACTTGGAAGCTGGCAAAGAGGCCCATTCGAAGCATGTATTCAGAAGTCTATTTGAGGGATGCATTCAGAATTCCATTTGAAGATGCATTCAGAAGTCTATTAAAAGGATGCATTCAGAAGTCTATTTGAAGGATGATGCATTCAAAAGTCCATTCAAAGGATGCATTCAGAAGTCCATTCGAAGGATGCATTCATAAATCCATTTGAAGGATGCATTCAGAAGTCCATTCGAATATGCATTCATAAGTCCATTCGAAGATACATTCAGAAAGTCGTTCGAAGGAAGTAACAAGGCCCATTTGAAGATGAATTCAGAAATCTAATCAAAGAGAAGTACGGAAGGGTATTTGAAGGGGTCAAGTGTCCAAGTTCATCGAGAATTTCAAAAGAGGCATGGATATTTTAAAAAAGGAAATATTTAAATTGGTCTGATTTTTGTCTTGAAGACTATGGATGACTTTTAAGGATATGATTAAAGGTGTTTCTTTCCATGCTAAGCCTCCCTCCTCATCTCCTATAAATACCCAGTCTATCTTCAAGAAGAGCACACATACATAGAGACTGCACACGAAAGAGACTATGCACGTGCTTCCCCCCTAAGCATCAGTCAATCCACACCCAAAAAGTGTCAAACTGAAGCATTCCGTTATTGGTAAACTTTCAAATTCAAGTTTATAATTTCATAATGCATTAGTGCTTGTTCAGTGCTCGATTCATGCCTAGGACATTATATAGCTCTATTCGATTTGATTTCAAAATTGAGGGCATGGTTTCGACACCAGGTCCACTATTGTTTTCTTTTATCTCTAACGCTCCCACTGCAGATATGGCCCAAATAAACTAATGTATGCAGGATCAAAGGTCATGGGTTTGACACCCAGGTCATATTTTTCGCTAATATATGTCCTGCAGGTTTATAGCGAAAAGACCATCCTTCCCCCAGATCGAAAGGAATAACTCCCTTCCCTGGATCGAAGAAGACCTTTTCCCTTGGGTCGAAGAACTAGACCTTACCCAGGATCGAAAGACCTTTTCCCCTGGGTCGAAGAACCATATTTTGCCCAGGATCGAAAGAGTGTTCCTCCCCTGGATCGAAAAAGCTTAGATTCATTTCCATATTTTTGGTTTTTGTTTCGTCCTTTTATTTTCTTGCCTTCTTATTAATATTGAAACAAAAATCACCTAAAACTTAGGTCTAGTTTGCTTATTAATTAAAATTATCTTTTGTTAAACTAATTAATTTAATTATTTTAACATCTTTCAAAAATTAAAAATAAATAGACTTAGATTTTATTTTCTTAAAAAAAAAAAGGAGATTTTATTCTTAGGATTATTATACGTTATGTTCAAATTAGCGCGCGTTTATTTTATTGTAATTGCTCACAGTTGTAATAGCTTTAGATTTAAAATCCCGCACTCTTAGTTTCTTGCATTTTTATGTAACTCTCTCAAAGCGTTGTAATAGTTTAGGATTTATGTTTCTATTTTTTTTTTCGTACTTTACATTTCCTGTACAATATTAATGTTAGTAATTAGGATTGCATGGAAAGACTGTGTTGTACCCCAAAATTTTCTCTCCTATTTTTCATACAAGATACAATCCTAGGGTTTCTCGGATATTCAAGTTGGCTCAGAAATCGATCAGACAGATTCTCTTCCGAGGCAGTAAAATCAGCAATTAAGGTTTTGCATTTCTCAAAAGAAAATGAGTTTTCAAAGTTTAAAACGGTATTTATGGTCCTTCATGTGTTATCAGAGATGTTTGTGCCATGTTTTAAGCCTCACATTGTGAGTTTGCTCAGTCAGTGGTTCAGACGACTGAAAATGACTCTAGTAACCCAAATGGCCAGAATTCGATTCCTCCTGTGGGCATTTTTATTTTTATTTCTTTCAACTTTATCTTCTCTAATTTTTTATTTATGTTTTTAGTTTTAATAAAATATTTCAACTAACCTTAAAAAACATACATTCTTTTTTATACATAATTAATTGATCTAAACTTTGTGATTATTTTTTATCAACTTCTTTTTTTTTTAAATAAAATTTGTTGTAGATAAAATTATTAAGTAATTTACATATAACAAAACACTAAAAAATAGTAGAATTTAATTTTTATCCTTCTTTAGATTTTATTTAAGTAAGTAAAAATACAAAAGTAATACATACGATTTAATTTCTTTTATTCAAATATTTTATTTTATTTTTAGAATAGGTTTCACTTTCCTCTTTTCAAGTAAAATACTTAAAATTTTATTTCCATATTTTGTTGGTTAATTTTATTTCGTAGATTATTGTAGCTTTAATTAATCGCTCAAAATCCAATTTGGTTGTATTGTTTGCTATTTGGACCTTTTTATCGCATTTAATTCATCCCCATTTGTAAAAATTGTACCCCCATTCCCGAACACTTTGTAATAGCGTAGAATTTCAATTCCCGCAATTTACGGTTTTCCTTACACTGTATAGTAATTAGGCGTGTATGGTAAGATTCAAAAATCAATCGCTAGATAACCTAATCAAAAGAACAAAATAACTTGAAAGCAAACACACTTTTTCACACACGCACCTCTAGGGTAATCTCGCTCGTTGCCTCGGAAATACAGTCATGTCCCTCGAATATGGGACGTCTTAACAATGACCCTTCAATAAAAAGATCATAGTCCCTCGATGACCCTCGATGTTGCCTTTGATAAAACGATCTCGTCCCTTACGAAAATTGCTAAAGTGTCTTATACGTTGCCTTCGATGACTGTAAAATTGATCCGCGCGTGTCCCTTCACATCCAACGATGGGGCTTCTTACCAAATTAATGATAAGATAGCAACATTAAAAGGAGGAAGAAAAGAACAATTAAAAACCTTTCGAGTAGATAGATTCGCTCCTAGTTACTCGTTTGCTCACGATAAAAACATTTTTACACCTACACTTTCGTTTCAAAACATTTTCAAAAGACGAAAAAATTTGTATACGTTCTTATAGAGACGAGAACCATTGCAAAATATCTTTTAAAAACCACTTTCGAAAACACGTTCCATAAACACATCTTTGAACCACTTTTCGAAACAAAACTCTGTACGCGTTCTTATAGAGACGAGAACCATTACAAAGAGATTTTTTCAAAATATTTTCAAAGCCCACACCACAAGCACACTATCAAATAAAAGCAAGTGATCTAAACGAGTAACTAAGAGCCCATGGAAAACCATGGATGAAAAGGGTGCTAATCCCTTCCCTTTTCATAATCTACCCCCCGAACCCGAGAAATAATCTCGAAAGGTCTTTCTTGTACTTTTTTACCTTTCCTTTTGGATAAAAGAAAAGTCGGTGGCGACTCTTGCTATCTGCACAAATGCGATCGAAACGCAAAACATCTAAGTCAGTTCTCCCACCTTATCACAGAACTGGCGACTCAGCTGGGGACATTTAACTATTTTAAAGTGGGGTTACCTTAGGGTTAGATCACATTTACTTGCCTTCTTTGATTTGTATGATTTACGTTTGGTTCTTTTGTTTGGGCTTGCTTTAGATCCTAACCCGGATCTAGGAAATACCTTTTAGGTAAGTAGCAATAAATTGTGATGGAACTGTACGGCGTAGACCGATACGGTTGAAGCAGTAGCTACGTTGGTGTGGCACTTTGGTTGGTACCAGTATCCCTTGTGGTGAATCGAGGAGAATACGGGTTTGTCGCGTGGTGCCATGAAACATCAACTAACCTTAGAACCCTAATTGAAAAACTTGGCCATTAGGACGTAGTGAGATAGCCGGTTTTGGTGTAGAGCTGAAAATTGGTTGATGCTCGATACTACACTCGTTGAGGCTAGACTTTTGGGATATCTCGGCTGCAAGAAAAGATTGTTGTGCTGAGACAATGCCTAAGAGAAAGGTCGGTGACATTGAGATCCTTTAGAACCCGATCATTACTTCTAGGACAGGTTGAGCCAACTAGACTTCAAGAGGGTACTTACCTATAAAACTCATGCAAAACTGAAACATAAGGTTTTGTTTTGTTGTGTATATATTTGCTTGTACATAAACATCATAAACATCATCAACATCATATGCATGCTCACTAACTATTTCAAGGATTTAGAAATTTATCTTTGTTTTTGAAGATGTGAAAAACACAAGAAGGGGGGGTTGAATTGTAAAACTTAAAACAAATGGCTTGACAACACAGTATTTTTATCTTGGTTCGTTTGATCTCAAACTACTCCAGTCCACCCGTCAAGGTGATTTCGCCTCTATCCAACGAGCTCTTAATCCACTATTTTCAAAGGATTACAATAGCTACTTTAACAACTGTTAAAGTCTTCTTGAGTACAACCATAGACCGGTTTATCTCAAGGAAATCTTTTACAAATGAATTGAACTAGTGTGTATGTTGTTTTCTTACAAAACTGTATATCACAACTGTGATAATTACACAAACTAAGATTGGAATAAAATGACTTTGCTAAAGCTTTGAATGAGTGTGGTTTGAATAGCTTAGCAAATTGAGTGCGTACGTACGTGCTTCTTTTCACAAGCAGTCCTGTTTATATAGGCAAGCAAGGATACATTGTCCATAAAGCAGGTTTAATGATAATAATGAACTTTCCTTTTGTAGAAGATCTTTGTCTGAAGAAAGTCGTTAGCATTTAATTCAGTCTTGAATGCCTAGTAACGCTTCAGAATCTTCTTTGTTGTATCTGCTGATAACGCTTCAGAGTGTAGATGACTTGGAAAAGATGTCTTTGATCAGAGTTAGAGTGTATTTGATTAGGCGCAGATTCTGGTCATCAAACTTCAATGTTTCAGCGTGTAACATAGGTTGCTGATCTTCTGATGCAACTTCTATTCTGATGCTGATTCCATCAGAGCTTCTGCATATACATAGCATAACTTTTAGAAGCATAATTGTTCTTTGTATATACCTTAGAAATAATTTTATTCTTTGTATTTTGTTATCATCAAAACTTTACTCAAGGGTTGTAGAATCAAACTATGTTCTAACAATCTCCCCCTTTTTTATGATGACAAAAACCAGATTTTTCAATAAAGAATAAGGAACAAAAAGTATAGAGTTAAGTAGAAAAACTCCCCCTGAGTTGATTACTTCCTTTTAACTCCATGAATATTTGAGCATCAGAATCTTACTATATCTTTCAGCAGAGTTTTGTACCTGTTCAAGCTTTTTAGAAAAGAGAATTTATGTAGATTAGAATGTTTGAGACTTATGTCTCAATAATCCGCTATTGAAAATATCTTTTTCTTTCTCCCCCTTTTTGTCAGTTATAAAAAAGAACACATAATCAGAGCCAAAATAAGTTTATATTAAAACAGAATCAATGATAAGTTCAGAGCTATGTAGAGAATATTACAGAAAAACAAAATTTTTAAACATAGGAAAATCTAAGAGGGAGGAGGAAGACGCGTGAATAAAGCTTCCAACAAGCCCTTGATTTGGATGTTGGTTTCCTCCTGCTTGGTTAACATGTTCTTGATTTCCGAAATTTTGTCATCCTGTTTATCCATTATTTCCTTCATCAAAGTATCAGATCTCTTCAGGTCTTCTAAAGTATGCCTTTCATAGGAGGAAGCTTGAGGATCTTCAGCAACTGGATGCTTCTCAGAGCATTCTGCAATGTCCTCTTTTTGACCCAGTTGTTCAGCAGGAATTATCTGTTCTGGAGTGTCAGTCAGATTGAGATCTTTTGACTCTGGTTGAACTCTGTTTGCTGGACGATGTTCAGACCAGGGAGCATTGTCCAGAGGAAGAGCTTCTTCCTTAAGCAGCTGGCTCAGAACTTGATCTTCAAAAACTTTTAGCAAGTTGCTGAAGTTCTGTTGAACTAGTCCGTAGCTATGTTCTTGCATTTTATGGGTTTCAGAACATACCCATCTTCTGAACCTTGTCCAAAGGTAGTCTGATGCAGCAGGATCAATTAGCTCAAGACTAGATTGCTTCAGAGAAGTGATCCACTTCTGCACTTCTGTTTCAAATATCAATAAACTGGTACCAACATCTTGTGTGGGTTCAGATGGTTTTGGTTTTGGAATGGCTGTTTTGTTGGTTATGGCAGCCAGGCGTTCAAAAGCAGTTAAGTCAATGATAGTTTTGGTATGGTCATTTGGATTGATATTTGGTGAGGAAGTGGGAGAGTTTAGAATGATTATTGGACTATTTGGGGTCTTTGGTGGAGTGGATTCTCGTGAAGAGGGAATTTGGGGAATACTGATGTTTAGAGGTTCAGTGATTCCAGGAATGGGAATGAGATCAGAATCAAGTGTCTGGTTGGATGATGGTGATGAAGTTCTGGTTCGCAGGATTCAGAGGGTTGGACCTCAAAAGTTTGTACTTCTGGTAGTAAGGTTTCAGGTTGTGGAGAAGGTGGATGAGTTTCTGGTAGTGGAGAGAGTGGAATTTCTGGTTGAGGTGCTTCTGAAATGGTTTCAGAGTTTGGATTTACTGGTATGGGAGCAGATATATGTTGGTCAAAGGTTTCTATATCTGATAGAACTTTTGCAAGTTCTAGTTGGGTTACTTCAATATTTGGATTTGGAGGTAGGGAGTGAGATCCTCTAAGAGTTAAGGTTTCTGAGGGGTCAAAATCAATGTCAAAGTCATCAAGTGTTTGTGGTGTGGGGTTTTCTGATTGAGTGGGGATTGGTACAGATATTGAATTTAAAACAGTTATAGAAGAAGGATTACCTCTCTTTTTAGGAGTCCACTGGGATGATCCTTCTGCTACAGCCTTCCTTTTCTTGTTTTTCTTCAGCACAACTTCTGAAGCCTTCTGCTGCAGATCCTGAATGTCCAAATCTGGTGTTGTATCATCCGCCTTGCATGCATCCAGATATCTGACTATTATATCAGGTTTAGAATCAATCTTTGAGAACATGGGAAAGTTATCCAGAGGGATTCTTCTGCTGGAGATTGTTGCAAAAGAAGTGACACTGGGTTCCTTCTTGATGTTCTCAATTAACTTCATCTTCTTCAGATTCTTTGCATTCAACTGTTTGCCAACAGTAGCTTCCAAAGAGCTGATTTCCTGAGCTTCTGTTAGATGATCAATCAGCTTATTCTCTGTTAGAATATCTGATATAAGCCTTCCTAGGGGTATCCAGTCCCTTTTTGTGCGCTCATCTTCTCTGGTTTCCTTAACACTAGTCCTTAGATGGTTGAACAGCAGATGAGCCAGATTCACCTTAATCTTCTGGGAGATGAAGTAGATCAGAAATTGCTGATCAATATTGATGTAGTCAGGAGAGCTGGTTGGCTTCCTGTGGTTTATGCATCCCAGAATAATCTTGGCCCATATTATGTGATGGTCTTTTAGATCCCTTATCTTGCTGGAGGGAAGACCCAGAGTGAAGATTTCTCTAGCAATTAGGGCGACATCAGCACATCTTTCATCCATGTCTATGCATCGTACACCACCACCATTGTAGCCTATTAATCTTGCAATAAGGTCCTCAGTTATGACTATCTTCTTCCCCATTATGTATGAAGTAACTTGATGGTTGGAAGATGAAGCATGAATCCAAAATTCCTTCACAAGGATTGGGAATGTTGGACCTACCAGTTGGTCAAAATATATGTTCCAGCCTTGAGCCTTTACCTCTTCAGAGAGATTAAACACGTTCTCTTGAAGACTGTTAAAGTCCACAATCAATTCTGAGAGTACTTCTAGATTTTTGATGGGTGTGAGAAGAGTTCTGAAGGGTTCTTCATATTGTTTGGAGGAATCTGTTCTCTGAGTACTGGAAGTAGGGTTGCTTGAGGAAGCCATGTTCACACAGAAGGTTTTGAGAAGAATTTGAAAGGGTTTTGAGAAAGGATGCAAACTGAAATCAATTAGATTATAGAGAAAATGAAAGTGTAAGTGAAAGAGTGTAAAGAGTGAGAATTGTGTTTAAATAGATTTTGAAAAAGATTTTGAAAACATAAATGGCAAGAGAGAGAAATAAATTATAATGATTATGAGCATTTAATGACAGCTGATTTTGGGGGATTCAGAAAGATATTGGAACGGTTACCCATGACATGTGTCCCAATGCATCCAATCAGTGCTTTTGACCTTTCAAAAACGTGAACGCGTGTTCAGCCTCAGAAAGTAGCTGATGACTGGATGACACCTGTTTGCTTGAGTGAACAGCATATTTCTATCCTTGAAATGAAGCGCTCAGATCTTCATGAATAGATTCTGATACAATTTGTACTTCTAAAGATCTGAAGGAAGATTGATCAGTAGTTCACAATAAAATAAACAAAGTTCTGAAGGTTAAGATATGGAAGCAAAATAGTTTTATTCTGGGCAGAGCTTCATGCTGAGATGTTTCATAATGAAGTTGAACCTATCTTCAGAAAGAGGTTTTGTAAAGATATCAGCCCATTGATGGTCTGTGTTAATAAATTTTAAATTTAGAATCCCTTTCTGAATATAGTCCCTAATAAAATGATGTTTTATCTCTATATGCTTAGCCCTAGAATGCAAAATAGGATTTTTACTTAGACAAATAGCATAAGTATTGTCACAGAGGATAGGGATGTTACTCTCAAATATATTGAAGTCCTCAAGTTGACTTTTCATCCAGAGAATTTGCGTGCTACATCCAGCTGCTGCTATGTATTCAGCTTCTGATGTTGATAGAGCTATTATGGATTTCTTTTGTTGGACCATGAGATCAGATTTTCTCCCAGAAACTGGCAGCTTCCAGAAGTGCTTTTCCTTTCTACTCTGTCTCCAGAAAAATCAGCATCACAATATCCTACTAAGCTGTAATCACTTGATTTTCTATAACACAAACCCAGATTAGTAGTACCTTTCAGATACTTGAAAATTCGCTTAACTGCTGTTAAGTGAGATTCTCTAGGATCTGATTGGAATCTAGCATAAATGCAAACACTGAATAGAATGTCAGGCCTTGAGGCCGTCAGATAAAGAAGAGAACCAATCATACCTCTGTAGACCTTCTGTTCTACTTTGCTACTTACCTCTTCTTTTTCCAGAATGCACGTGGGATGTATTGGAATTCTTGAGGGCTTACATTCTGAGAGATCAAATTTCTTCAGAAGTTCTCTGACATATTTGCTCTGATGAATGTAGGTTCCTTCTGGGGTTTGATTAATTTGAATGCCCAGAAAGAACTTCAGTTCCCCCATCAGGCTCATCTCAAATTATGCCTGCATACATTTAGCAAACTCTCTTCCCAGAGAGGGTTTAGTGGATCCAAATATAATGTCATCAACATAAATTTGGCATACTAAGATGTCATTCTTAACTGTCTTACTGAACAGGGTTGTGTCCACTTTCCCTCTGGTGAATTCCTTTTCTAACAGGAAGTTACTTAGTCTTTCATACCAAGCTCTGGGAGCTTGTTTCAGACCATAGAGTGACTTCTTCAGTTTGAAAACATATTCTGGATTTTTGGAACTTTCAAAACCAGGGGATTGGTGCACATAAACCTCTTCTTCTATATATACATTTAAGAATGCACTCTTGACATCCATCTGATACAGAGTAATGCCTTTATTGACAGCAAATGAAATTAAAAGTCTGATAGATTCTAACCTGGCGACTAGAGCAAAGGTTTCTGTATAGTCTATCCCTTCTTGCTGACTATAACCTTGTGCTACCAGCCGTGCTTTATTTCTGATGACTTCACCTTGTTCATTCAGTTTGTTTCTGAACACCCATTTTGTGCCTATGACGTTGAATCCTTTTGGTTTGGGAACCATATCCCATACGTCATTTCTAGTGAACTGATTTAGCTCCTCCTGCATTGCCAGAATCTAGTCATTGTCCAGAAGTGCTTCATCAATTGTTGTTGGTTCAATCAGAGAAATAAGTCCCATGAGGGATTCTTCAGAGTTTCTAAAGGTAGATCTTGTTCTGATTGGATCTTCCTTCCTTCCTAAGATTGTTTCTTCTGGGTGATGAATTATGCTTTTGGATGGTCTTTTCTGGAGTTGATCAACAGAAGGTGCTGGGTTGCTTGTAGTGACTCTTTCTGATGTTGAGGGAGTGTCTCTGTTGAGAGACTCTGAGTTGTCTGCAGTACCTGTGAGTTTAACTTCCATACCTGCAAGGAGTTCATTCTGCTTTGACTTTTGAGAGTCAAGCTTATCATCAAACCGAACATTGATTGACTCTTCAACCATCTGTGTTTCTGTATTGTATACTTTGTACCCTCTTGAGCGTTCAGAGTATCCTAACATAATACACTTTTGTGCTTTAGAGTCAAACTTGTTCAAATAATTTTTTGTATTCAAAATAAAACATATACATCCAAATGGGTGAAAATAGGAAATGTTGGGTTTTTTGTTCTTCCATAATTCATATGGAGTCTTTTCCAGAATAGGTCTGATGGAGATTCTATTCTGAATGTAACACGCTGTGTTTATTGCTTCTGCCCAAAAGATCTTAGCAACGTTAGTTTCGTTGATCATGGTTCTGGCCATTTCTTTCAATGTTTTGTTCTTTTGTTCTACAACTCCATTTTGCTGGGGAGTTCTAGGACAAGAAAAGTCATGCAGAATGCCTTTTTCATTAAAGAATAATTCAAACTCTTTATTTTCAAATTCTCCACCATGATCACTTCTGACTTTGACAATTCTAAGATTATTTTCATTCTGAACTTGGTTGCAGAAGGTAACAAACACAAAGTGTGACTCGTCCTTGTGCCTTAAGAACTTTACCCATGTCCATCTGCTATAGTCATCTACTATTACTAACCCATACTTCTTGCCACTGACTGAGGCAGTCTTTACTGGACCAAATAAGTCAATATGCAGAAGTTATAATGGCTTAGAGGTGGAAACAACGTTTTTGGATTTGAAAGCAGGTTTTGCAAATTTTCCTTTCTGACATGCTTCACACAGAGCATCTGAATTGAACTTCAAGTTAGGAAGTCCTCTGACCAGATTGAGTTTGTTAATTTGAGATATTCTTCTCATACTAACATGTCCCAATCTTTTGTGCCAGATCCATTGCTTGTTGTTGACAGACATAAGACATTTTACGTTCTGACTTTTCAGTTCAGAAAGTTTGATTTTATAAATGTTGTTTTTCCTCTTTCCATTAAATAGGATAGTCCCATCTTTCTGACTAACAGCTTTGCATGAATTTTGATTGAAGATTATATCATAACCGTTATCACTTAATTGACTTATGGATAACAGGTTATGCATTAATCCATCAACTAATAAAACATTACTAATAGAGGGAAGATTTCCATTACCTACTATTCCAGAGCCAATGATCTTTCCCCTCTGATTGCCTCCAAAACCCACGTGGCCTCCAGGATTAAGTTCCAGGCTTTGGAACATATGCCTTCTTCCCATCATGTGTCGTGAGCAGCCAGAGTCCAGGTACCATGATTGGTGTTTTTGCTTTGCTACTAAAGATATCTGCCACATGTATTATTTTATCCTTAGGTACCCATATTTTCTTGGGTCCTGATTTGTTAGTTCTACCAAAACTCTGGTTGAATTTTGGTTTGACAGAGTAATCACTACTTGTATATTTTATGTCATGTATGTGCCCATATGTAAAGTGTGAGTCAAGTGGAGTACGCTTTATAACTAAATCCATGGCATGTTTTGGTGTAGGAACCTTACCTTGATATCCTATCCCTTTTCTGTCGTTTCTGCTAACCCCATAGATCATTGAAGCCATTTTGCTTCTGTCTATGTTTTTAGCTAGAAACTTCTGAAAGTTGTGATCATACTCTTTGATAATCTCATCAGCATTGCTAGGAGTTTCAGGGATTGTTTCCTTCTGAGAGTTATGCATTTTATTTTCTAATTTTGAAATTTTAACTTTTAACTCAGAATTCTCCAATTTGAGACTCTCAGTCTTATCAGAGTCAGAAGCAAGATTCCTTTTCAGGTTTCTGAATTTGACTCTGATCTGCTGATACCTTTCCAGAATTTCATTAAGGCTTTCTGCTAATTCAGCCTTGGTAAAATTAATAGTAAAGTCAGGGAATACCTCTTCTGTGTCTGATTCAGAGTCTGACTCATAAGCTTCACTGTCTTCAGATACGTTTTCCATGAGAGCTATGTTTGCTCTTTCATCATCTGATTCTGAGTCAGCTTTAGATGTATCAGAATCATCCCATGTAGCCATGAGACTATTCTTATTTTCTTTGCCAAACTTATTTTTGGGCTTCTCTTTCTGAAGCTTTGGGCAATCACTTTTGTAGTGCCCTTGCTCGTTACACTCATAGAAGATGATGTCTTTATAGTTTGGCTTTTTGTATCCTGAGGAGCCTTCAGATCTTTTGTTTTTAGAGGAGGATTCTGGCCTTCTGTATCTGGAGGAAGATTCATTTTGATTTTCTGATCTTCTGGGATTCCTGAACTTCCTTTGCCTCTGCTTCCACGGTTGGTTCACCCTTCTGGAGAGAAGAGACAATTCATCTTCTTCTGATGAGGATCCATCAGAGGTTTCTTCCACAGCCTGCAAAAATTTGGAGTCATATTTTCTGTTAGATTTTAAAGCTAATTGCTTACCTTGCTTTTGAGGTTCATCTGCTTCTAGCTCTATCTTGTGACTTTTGAGGGAGCTGATAAGTTCCTCCAGAGAGATTTTGTTGAGATCCTTGGCTAGTTTAAGCGCTGTGACCATTGGCCTCTATTATTTTGGCAAGCTTCTGATGATCTTCTTGACATGATCAGCAGTGGAATATCCTTTGTCAAGAACTTTTAGACCAGCAACAAGAATTTGAAATCTTGAAAACATAGCTTCTATGGATTCACTGTCTTCCATCTTGAATGCCTCATACTTCTGAATGAGCGCAACGGCTTTTGTTTCTTTGACTTGAATGTTGCCTTCATGCGTCATTCTCAGAGAATCAAACATATTCTTAGCAGTTTCTTTGTTTAATATTTTCTCATACTCTGAATATGAGATAGTGCTGAGAAGAATTGTCCTGGCCTTGTGATGATTTTTGAACTCACGCTTTTGCTGATCAGACATCATTTTCCTGTCATTCTTCTGACCACGTCCATCCACTGGGTGCGTGTATCCATCAGTCACCATGTCCCACAGATCAACATCATGGGCGAGAAAGAAACTCTCAATTCTGTATTTCCAGTAGTCAAAGTTTTCTCCATCAAAGACTGGAGGTTTGCCATTGAATCTGTCCTTTTCTTCATTGTTGTCATTGCTGATGTTTTCACTTGGTCCTGCCATTGTGTTTTTCTGACACTGGATCTTGTACTGACACGGTTAAGTGTTAAAGCTCAGAACCATGCGCTCTGATGCCAATTGAAGATGTGAAAAACACAAGAAGGGGGGTGAATTGTAAAACTTAAAACAAATGGCTTGACAACACAGTATTTTTATCCTGGTTCATTTGATCTCAAACTACTCCAGTCCACCCGTCAAGGTGATTTCGCCTCTCTCCAACGAGGTCTTAATCCACTATTTTCAAAGGATTACAATAGCTACTTTAACAACAGTTAAAGTCTTCTTGAGTACAACCACAGACCGGTTTATCTCAAGGAAATCTTTTACAAATGAATTGAACTAGTGTGTATGTTGTTTTCTTACAAAACTGTATATCACAACTGTGATAATTACACAAACTAAGATTGGAATAAAATGACTTTGCTAAAGCTTTGAATGAGCGTGGTTTGAATAGCTTAGCAAATTGAGTGCGTACGTACATGCTTCTTTTCATAAGCAGCCTTGTTTATATAGGCAAGCAAGGATACGTTGTCCATAAAGCAGGTTTAATGATAATAATGCACTTTCCTTTTGTAGAAGATCTTTGTCTGAAGAAAGCCGTTAGCATTTAATTCAGTCTTGAATGCCTAGTAACGCTTCAGAATCTTCTTTGCTGTATCTGCTGATAACGCTTCAGAGTGTAGATGACTTGGAAAAGATGTCTTTGATCAGAGTCAGTGTATTTGATTAGGCGTAGATTCTGGTCATCAAACTTCAATGTTTCAGCGTGTAACATAGGTTGCTGATCTTCTGATGCAGCTTCTATTCTGATGCTGATTCCATCAGAGCTTCTGCATATACATAGCATAATTTTCAGAAGCATAATTGTTCTTTGTATATACCTTAGAAATAATTGTATTCTTTGTATTTTGTTATCATCAAAACTTTACTCAAGGGTTGTAGAATCAAACTATGTTCTAACAGTTTTTGTTTTGTAGGACATGAATTCTCTCTGAAGAAACACCATCTGAATCAGCTTTGTAAAAGCACATCCCCAACTTCAAGAGCTAGCCTCAAGAGTGCCCGGGGATTCTCCTTTTACCAAGAAGTATGTTCGACTCCTCATTTTGGCTACATCCAACTTCCAAGAAGAGATGATGTGTGTACTATTCCAATTATTTGATCCCATACATCATTGTTTCACTTTCCCGGACTATCAGTTGGTACCTACACTAGAAGAGTTCTCTCTACTCTTAGGGGTGCCCGTGCTTAATCAGATACTGTTTACCGGTCTAGAAGGGATTCCAAAACCTGAAGTCATCGCCGAAGCTTTACATGTGAAGAGGGCCAACGTCATAGCCAATTGGGAGACAAGAAGTGGGGTTAAAGGCTTTCTAGATAAGTTTCTATTGGAAAAAGCTCGTTCATTCTGGGATGACATAGATTTCCAAGCTTTCGAAGACGTGCTAGCTCTCCTCATTTATGGTTTGGTTCTGTTTCCCAATTCGGACCAATTCATAGACGTTAATGCCATCAAAGTCTTTCTCTCTAGCAACCTTATACCTACTTTATTGGGAGACATCTTGCATTGCCTTCATACTCGCACCATGAAGAAAAGAGGTACCCTTTTGTGTTGTATCCCCCTACTCGCTAAGTGGTTCACTTCACACCTGCCTCATTCAGTACTGAAGAACGAGCAAAGATTGACTTGGTCCTAAAGGATGATGTCTCTCACCCACTCTGATATCTGTTGGTGCTCGAGATCCTTGGAAGATATTTCTATCATTAACCGCTGTGGGGAATTCCCTAAAGTACCTCTGTTAGGTATTAGGGGAGGTATCACCTACAACCCGTGTTTAGCTCTGTGACAGTTTGGATATGCTCGGAGGGACGGCCCTCATGATATGTTCATCCAAGGTTTGGTGTTCGACTACGACAAAGAAGACCAAGGTTACCGCCAGAGGTTTACACGTGCTTGGGGAATGATGAACAAGGTGGACAGTAGGACTTTGGGACATAAAAACTCTATCCCTCTCGAGCCTTACCTTAAGTGGGTACGGGCTCGTGCCCAAAGTCTCTTGATGCCTTACCCTTCCATCCTTCCTATCATCATTGAGCCTGTTATTGAAAGAGACGTCCCATACACCGTTCTTCATCCTGAAATGCCTACCTCTCTCGAAGATCTGCAGAAAGCTTGGGTTCAGTTGAAGGAAGAGCGAGACACCTTCGAAGCCCAGTACTATGCCAGTGAGAAGAAGGTTCTGGAGCTCACCAAACTGCTTCATGAAGAGAAAAACCTGAATGCCTAGATTGCTCCAAAGAGGATGCGTTCGGTCTTTTTGTCTTAGGAGTTTTTGCTGTATTTTGTTTCTTTCCTTGTAAGCCCAAGGAGGCATGATGTATTCAAACTTGGTTTTATTTAATATGACATGTGCTCCTTTTTTGGTTTGGACAAGTTTAAATCTCTAAATTTCCTTGAAATCATTTGCATATTGCATCTTCATTCATCATAACATCATACAGGTTTCTCATAACAGGTCACCTTATCCTTCTATTGTTTATTTCAGTAAGATGGATGTTGAGCAGATTGTGAAAGATCTTCAGGCGCAGAACGCCCAATTTCAACAAATGCTCATGGCTTTAACAAAAGGACAAGAGGAGTTGAAAACTCTGCTGGCCAAAGAGAAGAAGAAGAAGAAGAAAACGAGGAAACCGACCGGTGTTGTAATCATGGGAAGAAGGTTTAAAGGGCATACCAGGAGAACTTTAGACTTTACAACATCGTTAGGCGAAGGAGATAATCAAACCCAAGAAGTGAACAATGACCCAGCATCCGAAGGAGAGGAAGAGCCTGATTACTCTGAGGAACAATATCCTTCTGCTGATGATAAATACAAACATCTAGAGGATCGTTTGAATTCCATGGAGATTTAGAGGGTACCCGGTTTGGACTTTGAAGAATTAGGACTCATCTCGGGGGTTGTCATCCCACAGAAATTCAAGGTCCCAGCTTTTGCCAAGTACGATGGTGTCTCTTACCCGAAACTACATCTGAGGTCATATGTCAGAAAGGTTCAACCCCACACGGCTGACAAGAATATGTGGGTGCATTTCTTCCAGGAGAGTTTATCTGGGATAAAGTTGGATTGGTTCTACCAATTAGAAGGGTCCAATGTTCGCAACTGGGAAGAGTTGGCCGCTGCTTTCTACAAACAGTATCAGTATAATGCTGATTTGGCTCCGACTAGGACACAATTACAAAGCATGTATATGGGAACGGGTGAAGGTTTCAAAACCTATGCTCAAAAATGGAGGGATCTCGCAGGCAGGGTCCAGCCCCCTCTATCCGACAGAGAATTGGTAGATATGTTCCTAGGCACCTTGTCAGGACCATTTTTCAATCACCTAATTGGGAGTTCCTCAACCGGGTTTACTGAATTAATTATGACTGGTGAGTGGGTTGAGGCCGGTATAAAAAGCGGCAAAATTCAAAGTGATGTATCTTCAAGTATGGTGAAGAAACCCTTTGTTGGAAAGAAGGAGGTCAGTGTTGCATATGACCATAGGAATCAAAACAAAACCGACCATCATCCGGCAGTAGGGGCTGTCATGATTTCTAATCCTGCGCCAAATCAGCAGCGAAATTATCAGCACAAACCAGAAGCGCCCATTCGACAATTTACCCGGATTAACATGACCATGTCTCAAGTTTTGCCACACCTTCTCAAGACCAATCTGGCAACTTTAAAGGAAGCTCCCAAGAATCCCAATACTGCTTCTCCTCTCTACAACCCGAACGCCCGATGTGCTTATCATTCTGAAAGCCCGGGGCACGATACGAATGATTGTTGGGCCTTAAAGAATAAGGTGCAAGACCTTATCGATGCGAGAGAAATTGAATTTGAGCCCCCAGAAACGCCCAATGTAATAACGGAACCAATGCCCAGACATGGCCAAGGTATCAACGCCATTGACGATGATCATTTTGTTTCCTCTGTAAATGACTTAGTTACTCCTCTGTTGACCATTAAACAGAATCTACTGCAAGCCGGCTTGTTCCCAGGTTGCGATGAAGATTGTCACCTATGCAAGTCTCTACCGAAAGGTTGTTTGTTACTAAAGATAGGCGTCCAGCGCCTGATGACCAGCAACGAAATTATATTTGAAAAGCTACCTCTTATCAAAAGCTCTTATCAAGATGGTTAGATAATCACCATTTCCGAAAATCCTCCCAGGGTCTCCACCAAAAGACCCGTCAGGATTACATCTGTTCCCAGATCTGCACCCTTAATCATCACTATGCCAAGACCAATACCATACTCCTTAAATAAAGTTGTACCCTGGAGTTATGAGGCTTACGTTTATTACTATGGCGTCAAGCAAGATCAGTTGGTTGTCAAAGACGAAGTTGCGAGAGATATTGATCCCGATATTGATAACATCACTGGAACTAGCAGAATAACAAGAAGTGGAAGAGTCTTCTCACCTGAGATTTCTCCAAAGACCGTTGCTACCCCTGTGATCATTCCTACTGCCACTCCTACTGACACACCCAATGATACACCTACTGTTATCCCTACTGCCGATACAAGGGGAAAAGAGGCTTTGGTTGAGCCTGCCCAAGCAAGAGAACATCCCGAAGTCATCCTTGAAGCTTCTAGAAAGGAAATAGAAGAAATCCTGAAGATAATTAAGAAAAGTGACTACAACATTGTAGAACAATTGGGGCAGACCCCCTCAAATATATCATTGTTGTCCTTACTCTTGTGTTCTGAAACTCATGCCAAAGCCTTGGTAAAGTTTCTTAAGACCGCTCACGTGCCCCAAGAGACCTCCATCGACCAATTTGAAAACTGTGTGGCCAGTCTAACTGCTGATAACGGATTGGGCTTTTCCGGTGCCGATTTAACCTCTAAGGGATGGAAGCACAACGATGCCTTACATATTTCCATTGAATGCAGGGGCACCACACTTGCCCATGTTTTGGTGGATACCGGTTAATCATTGAACGTCTTGCCTAAAAATGCTCTCGACCAACTGGATTGCGAGGGGCTCATCTTGAAACCTAGCAACATCATAGTGAGGGCCTTTGATGGCTCCAAGAGGACAGTGCACGAAGAAGTTAGTATCCCCATAAAAATTGGGACTCATACTTTTGACTCAGTTTTCTATGTGATGGACATCCGCCCTTCGTACTCTTGTCTATTGGGTAGACCCTGGATCCATGGTGCTGGTGCCGTAACTTCCACCCTACACCAAATGCTAAAATACTCGATCAGAGGAAAGATTGTCACAGTTCACGGGGAGGAGGAGTACATGGTCAGTCATCTGAACTCTTTCAGGTATGTTGAAATGGATGGTGAATTCATAAAGACTCCCTGTCAGAACTTTGAGGAGGTTCCAGCAACGGTCGCGACAACCAAGTCTACTCCAAAAGTCCCATAGATTACCAAACCTCCACTAAAGATAGCCTCGTTGAAAGATGCTCGAGCAGTAGTTGAAGAGGGAGGATGTACTATCTGGGGTCAGCTTCCGGATATTCCCTACAAGTCTGACAAATTTGGTTTGGGATTCACTTCAGAGGCCCAAAGAGTTGTTTGACGTTCTCGCGCTGGGGGACCACCTCTGTGTATCAGCAATCAAGGAGTCAACGCAATAGAAGACAGTGATGGCAGCTGTGACATGGAAGATTGGATTTTTCCAACCATCGGCGGAGGGCTCAACAATTGGGAGGCCAAGGATTTCATTCCTATTACTTTTATTCAAGAGTAATTGTCTTTTAATATTTTCAGGCTTGTAATATTTAGACAATTCATACTTTTTAAAACCTTGTGTCTTACCCGAGGCACAATGGTCCATTTGTAAGGGTTGTCACTTCATTCTCATATGTCATTAATGAATCATGGACGTTTTTGCATCAAATTTTGTTTTCCTCGTCTTTTCTTTCTTACATTTTATTTCTTTCAAAGGTAGATATGCTCTTACAAACACTCACATATTAAAAATGCAGATCTACATCCACTCAGGATCCCATGGGTAACAGTTCTGCTATGGCCAATTGTGACTTTGAAAGTCCGATCTACCAAGCCGACGACGGAGGTGAGGAAGATTATGAAGTGCCAGGAGAGTTGGCCAGGTTGTTGCAACAGGAGGAAAGGACCATTCAGCCACACGAAGAGCCAGTCGAAACAATTAACTTGGGAACTGAGGAAGATAAGAAAGAGGTCAAGGTGGGTGCCAACTTGGAATCTAATGTCAAGGAGAGTCTGATTCAGTTATTGCACGATTATGTTGAGATATTTTCCTGGTCGTACAAAGACATGTCGGGACTTGATGCAAACATTATGGTACATCGTCTGCCTACAAAGGAAGATTGTCCCCCAGTAAAGCAAAAGGTTCGTCGTATGAGGCCTGATATGTCTGAAAAGATCAAAGCAGAAGTTATGAAGCAATTCAATGCTGGATTTTTGGCTGTCACCTCTTATCCCCAATGGGTGGCCAATGTTGTCCCTGTACCCAAGAAAGATGGTAAAGTGCGGATGTGTGTGGACTAAAAAGACTTAAACAGGGCAAGTCCCAAAGATAATTTCCCACTTCCCCACATCGACATCCTGGTTGATAATACGGTGCAACACAAAGTGTTTTCCTTCATGGACGGTTTCTCAGGCTATAACCAAATCAAAATGGTGCCTGAGGATATGGAGAAAACGACCTTTGTTACACAGTGGGGCACTTTTTGCTATAAGGTCATGCCATTCGGACTGAAGAATGTCGGGGCAACCTATCAACGCTCCATGTTATCTTTATTTCATGACATGATACATCATGAGATAGAGGTCTATGTAGACGATATGATAGCCAGATCGCAGACGGAAGAAGAACACCTTGATCACTTACAGAAGTTGTTTGAAAGGCTGAAGAAGTACAAGTTGAGATTGAATTCAAACAAGTTCACATTCGGAGTACGGTCTGGTAAACTTCTAGGTTTTGTCGTCAGTAACAAGGGTATCAAAGTTGATCCTGCCAAGGTTAAAGCGATACAAGAAATGTCGTCTCCTCATACTGAAAAAGAAGTCAGAGGATTCTTGGGACGTCTGAATTACATAGCCAGGTTTATTTCTCACCTGACAGCTACTTGTGAGCCAATCTTCAAACTCTTGAAGAAAGATCAAGTAGTCAGATGGAATGATGAATGCCAAGTTGCTTTTGACAAAATCAAAGAATACCTGCAAGAACCTCCTGTGTTGTTGCCACCTATCGAGGGAAGGCCATTGATCTTATATCTAACTGTTTTAGAAAACTCAATGGTGTGTGTACTGGGGCAGTATGACGAGTCTGGCCGAAAAGAGCATTTTATTTATTACCTGAGCAAAAAGTTTACCGATTGTGAAACAAGATATTCACTGCTCGAGAAAACTTATTGGGCTCTGGCATGGGCTGCTCGCCAGCTGAGACAGTATATGCTGACCCACACTACTATGTTGATATCTAAAATGGATCTGATAAAGTACATCTTTGAGAAGCCCGCTCTTTCTGGGAGAATAGCGAGATGGCAGATGATCTTGACAGAATATGACATACAGTATACTACCCAAAAAGCTATAAAGGGCAGTGTATTGCCTGATCATCTTGCTCACCAAGCTGTAGAAGACTATCAGTCCATGAAGTTTGAATTCCCAGATGAAGACATCATGACGTTAGACAACTGTGAAGAAATCAGGCCATATGACGGACCTGAACAAGGATCCCGATGGACCCTGTTCTTTGATGGGGCATCCAATGCACTTGACAATGGTATCGGTGTCATACTCATATCTCCGGAAGGTTGTCACACTCCCTTTACTTCCAGACTTTGCTTCAATTGTACAAACAACATGGCAGAATACGAAACGTGCATCTTCGGTCTCAAAGCTGCTATAGACTTGGGGATCAAACACTTGGATGTATTTGGAGATTCAACCTTGGTCATCAGTCAAGTCAAAGGGGAATGGGACACCAAGCACCCCAACCTTATCCCTTATAAAGAACATGTGTTGACATTGTTGCCACATTTCGAGAAGATTACCTTCGAGCATTTCCCGTGAGAAGAAAATCAGCTAGCAGACGCTTTAGCTACAATGTCATCTATGTTTAAACTTAATTGGAATAACGAGGCTCCTCAAATCACCATTGAGCGGATGGATGAACCAGCCTACTGTCACGAGATTAATACTGAAGAGGTAGTGGACCAGCCTTGGTTTCATGAAGTCAAGAGGTATCTCGAGTCTCAGGAATATCCAGAAGGAGCTTCGGTGAATGACAAAAAGTTCCTAAGAAGGTTATCGGATAAATTCTTCCTTAGTAACGATATTTTGTACAAACACAGTCAAGACTCTGTATTGCTTCGGTGCGTAGACAAGGTTGAGGCTGAAAGGATCATGGGTGAATTACACGAAGGCACTTTTGGTACTCATTCCAGTGGGCATACAATGGCAAAGAAAATCCTATGGCCAGGCTATTTTTGGTCCACCATGGAGGCAGATTGTTACCAACACTCTCGGACTTGCCATAAGTGTTAAATCTATGCTGACAAAGTGGACGTACCTCCGGTTCCTCTGAATGTCTTGACGGCTCCTTGTCCCTTTGTTATGTGGGGAATCGATATGATTGGGGAAATCAAGCCAACGGCCTCCAATGGACACCGCTTTATCTTAGTGGCCATCGACTATTTTACAAAGTGGGTTGAGGCAGCTTCCTTTGCTTCCGTTACTAAGAATGTGGTCGCCCGGTTCATCAAGCAGAATCTCATTTGTCGGTACGGTATCCCAGAGAGAATCCTCACTGATAATGGTACGAATCTAAACAACACTATGATCACCGCCTTGTGCGAGAAATTCAAGATTCAGCATCACAATTCTTCCCCTTACCGGCCAAAGATGAATGGTGTTGTAGAAGCTGCTAACAAAAACATTAAGAAGATCATACAGAAAATGACGATCACATACAAAGACAGGCATGAGATGCTACCATTCGCTCTCCATGGGTATCGTACCACAGCTCACACATCAACTAGGGCAACACCTTATTCTCTCGTATACGGCATGGAAGCTATCTTGCCTATTGAGGTCCAGATCCCCTCTCTAAGGATCATGAAGGATGCTGGTTTGAATGAAGAAGATTGGATTTAGACTTGGTTTGACCAACTAAACTTGATTGATGAGAAGAGGATTACAGCTATCTGTCATGGTCAGATGTACCAAAAACGCATGATCAAAGCCTTTAATAAAAAGGTCAAACGTCAGGTATATCGGGTCAGTGACTTGGTAATCAAGCGTATCATTCTGCCACAAGGTGATCCCAGGGACAAATGGACCCCTACATATGAAGGGCCATTTGTAATCAAAAGCATTTTCTCTGGTGGAGCAATGATCTTGACTACTATGGATGGTGACGACCTCCCGCATCCTATAAATACGGACATAGTTAAAAGATACTACGCATGATCAAAGATCCGCTAGGTTGACTGGCCTAGGCAAAAATAAGGGCTTCCCGGCGAACAAAAAGGGTTCGGGCAAAAATAAGGGATGAAAATAAAAAAATCTGTACACCCGGCAAGTCGAAAACCCGAAAGGGCGGCTTGGGAAAAGAAGGGTATCCCGGTGGACTGAAAACCCGAGAGGGCGGTCCAGGCAAAAGTTAGGGATTAAAGCGTATGAATATGTCCCGTTGGATCATCTGGCAAACAATCTCCAGCGTCAACTAATCAACTCAATTGGCTCTAAATCAATCCAATCGATTTCGCTGAGGCGACAAGCAGACAGGACATTCAGAGACATGAAGACTATAGCAGAACAGGAACCCCATGGGATTATTTCACATAGCTATCTTTTCTTTGTATCAATTTTCATTTTTTACGACGACATTCTCTTGCTAGAATGCTCGTCTCATTGTACAAAAAACACTTGTTCAAGTTAATACAAATATATCCCTTTTGAAAGTGCAAAACCATCTGTTTTTCTTTATTTCTATGTTTTATTTACAAAAATGTCCAATGATTTATTTTTGAACATATGCATTTGAACGTGATTACTGTTACAAATAAATAAAAGAAAAACGGAAAGACAATAACTAATGACTTTAAGAAATAGAATAACATTTGTAAGCCATTCCATAAAACCCCCGCATGTACTTTCTCCAGCCATAGCAAGAATTTCCAACCACCGGTCTAAAATGTCCCCAGTAAGTTGCCCAACTTCTCAGATTTCCCTAGCAGGACATCACGAAGACTACAAACAATGTATGGCTTTTCCCTTCTGCAACAGAGTTTACACTTGGAAACTCACCCATCAGTGCTTCAAAGGGGATTTATTTTCCCCGCTTCCAGCAACGCTACGGCACAAACAATCTTTTAATTCCATACATTTGCATCCATACATCATAACATTGACAAATCAAGTATATACAGTGCAATCTCATTTATTTTGAGAGGCAAACATCACACCATGCATCGCATACATCATAGCATTGCATACAATTAACTCTTCACCTTTTTACAGGAAAGAGACATTAGACAGTTATTATCAACAAACTTCCGACAGACACAAATTTTCAACAAGTCAAATACATATCATTTTCCGAGAAAAGGCTGGTTCTTACTGGTTCGGATAAATCTCTCAACGGTTTATTCTGATTCGTCTCCATATTTTTACTGGTTCAGATAAATCTCTCAACGGTTTATTCTAATTCGTCTCCAGATTATTTCACTGGTTCAGATAAATCTCTCAACGATTTATTCTGATTCGTATCCAGATTTTTACTGGTTCAGATAAATCTCTCAACGGTTTATTCTGATTCGTCTCCAGATTATTTCACTGGTTCAGATAAATCTCTCAACGGTTTATTCTGATTCGTCTCCAGATTATTTCACTGGTTCAGATAAATCTCTCAACGGTTTATTCTGATTCGTCTCCAGATTATTTCACTGGTTCAGATAAATCTCTCAATGATTTATTTTGATTCGTCTCCAGATTATTTCACTGGTTCAGATAAATCTCTCAACGGTTTATTTTGATTTGTCTCCAGATTTTTACTGTTTCAGATAAATCTCTCAACGGTTTATTCTGATTCGTCTCCAGATTATTTCACTGGTTCAGATAAATCTCTCAACGGTTTATTCTAATTCGTCTCCAGATTATTTCACTGGTTCAGATAAATCTCTCAACGGTTTATTCTGATTCGTCTCCAGATTATTTCACTGGTTCAGATAAATCTCTCAACGGTTTATTCTGATTCGTCTCCAGATTATTTCACTGGTTCAGATAAATCTCTCAACGGTTTATTCTGATTCGTTCTCTGTTAAGATCAAGTTCAAACTTTCCGTCAACATTCACCTTTGGATGGCATCTATAAGCCCATCTCCGACAATTCTCCTTTGTTTCTCCAAATGGCATCTTTAAGCCCATTTCCGTACACAATCAACTAGCACGTCATCAAGTGAAAATTTCTGGGCACTCTAGTGTTCAATCACCTTCTACTTTCAAGCCACGAACGACAAACATGTCGATCTCGCTTTTCAAGTTTAAGAAGATTGAACAGGGGCAGCTGTTGTACCCCAAAATTTTCCCTCCTATTTTTCATACAAGATACAATCCTAGGGTTTCTCAGATATTCAAGTTGGCTCAGAAATCGATCAGACAGATTCTCTTCCGAGGCAGTAAAATCAGCAATTAGGGTTTTTCATTTCTCAAAAGAAAATGAGTTTTCAAAGTTTCAAACGGTCTTTATGGTCCTTCATGTGTTATCAGAGATGTTTGTGCCAAGTTTCAAGCCTCGCATCGTGAGTTTGCTCAGTCAGTGGTTCAGACGACTGAAAATGACTCCAGTAACCCAAATGGCCATAGTTCGATTCCTCCTGTGGGCATTTTTGTTTTTATTTTTTTCAACTCTATGTTCTCTAATTTTTTATTTATGTTTTTAGTTTTAATAAAATATTTCAACTAACCTTAAAAAACATACATTCTTTTTTATACATAATTAATTGATCTAAACTTTGTGATTATTTTTTTATCAACTTCTTTTTTTTTTAAATAAAATTTGTTGTAGATAAAATTATTAAGTAATTTACATATAACAAAACACTAAAAAATAGTAGAATTTAATTTTTATCCTTCTTTAGATTTTATTTAAGTAAGTAAAAATACAAAAATAATACATACGATTTAATTTCTTTTAGTCAAATATTTTATTTTATTTTTAGAATAGGTTTCACTTTCCTCTTTTCAAGTAAAATACTTAAAATTTTATTTCCATATTTTGTTGGTTAATTTTATTTCGTAGATTATTGTAGCTTTAATTAATCGCTCAAAATTCGATTTAGTTGTATTGTTTGCTATTTGGACCTTTTTATCGCATTTAATTCATCCCCATTTGTAAAAATTGTACCCCTATTCCCGAACACTTTGTAATAGCGTAGAATTTCAATTCCCGCAATTTACGGTTTTCCTTACACTGTATAGTAATTAGGCGTGTATGGCAAGATTCAAAAATCAATCGCTAGATAACCTAATCAAAAGAACAAAATAACTTGAAAGCAAACACACTTTTTCACACACGCACCTCTAGGATAATCTCGCTCGTTGCCTCGGAAATACAGTCATGTCCCTCGAATATGGGACGCCTTAGCAATGACCCTTCGATAAAAAGATCGTAGTCCCTCGATGACCCTCGACGTTTCCTTTGATAAAACGATCTCGTCCCTTACGAAAATTGCTAAAGTGTCTCATAAGTTTCCTTCGATGACTGTAAAATTGACCCGCACCAGTCCCTTCACATCCAACGATGGGGCTTCTTACCAAATTAATGGTAAGATGGCAACATTAAAAGGAGGAAGAAGAGAACAATTGAAAACCTTTCGAGTAGATAGATTCACTCCTAGTTACTCGTTTGCTCACGATAAAAACATTTTTACACCTACACTTTCGTTTCAAAACATTTTCAAAAGACGAAAAATTTTGTATACGTTCTTGTAGAGACGGGAACCATTGCAAAACATCTTTTCAAAACCACTTTCGAAAACAAGTTCCATAAACACATCTTTGAACCACTTTTCGAAACAAAACTTTGTACGCGTTCTTATAGAGACGAGAACCATTACAAAGAGATTTTTTCAAAATATTTTCAAAGCCCACACCACAAGCACACTATCAAATGAAAGCAAGTGATCTAAACGAGTAACTAAGAGCCCATGGAAAACCATGGATGAAAAGGGTGCTAATACCTTCCCTTTTCATAATCTACCCCCCGAACCCGAGAAATAATCTCGAAAGGTCTTTCTTGTGCTTTTTACCTTTCCTTTTGGATAAAAGAAAAGTCGGTGGCGACTCTTGCTATCCGCACAAATGTGATCGAAACGCAAAACATCTAAGTCAGTTCTCCCACCGTATCACATACTGTAAACTAAAACATTAGCTAACTTAATAAAAAAGACAAAAATAACTGAATCTCAACACATATGCACATATGCACCTCTAGGGTATCCCTGCTTCGGTTGCCTTTCGGAAAAAACAGTCACGTCCCTCGAGAATGGGGACGCTTTAGCAAATACCCACAAAAAATCAAAAGATCGTAGTCCCTCGATGACCCTTACAGAGTTGCCTTTCGGTAAAATGATCTCGTCCCTTAAACAAAGTTGCTAAAGCATCTCCGTATGTTGCCTTTATGACTGTAAAAACGTCCCTTCGATGTCCCTCAACATCCAACAATAAGGCTACCTACTAACTAATAGTAGGATAGCATTGTCTAAAGGAAAAGAGGAAAAGGACACCCTTTTCGTGTACAAAGTAGATAGTTGTTAGAAGTTTGCTCAAACTACTTTTTTTCACTTACACAGAAAGCTACTTTTCAAAAACAAGTTTCAAAAACATTTGCTTTGTTAACACTCTTGAGGACGGATACAAGAGTTAAACACAAAGCAAATCGTCGCACTAATGCTTTTCAAAATATTTCAAACACACAAAGCACAAAAGCATTTTAAAAATGATAAAACCTCTAAGAGCCCGTGGAAAACCACTGGTGGAAAGGGTGCTAACACCTTCCCTTTCCATAATCTACCCCCTTACTCAGAAAACTCTCGAAAAGGTCTTTTTCTATTCTTTTCACCCTTTCCTTAATTTGGATAAAATAAAAGATGGTGGCGACTCTTGCTTACCGCATATTTGTGAACAAAATATGCAAAAACCAGTATATAACAACCGATTCTGCCACCATGCAACAGGAGTCAGATCTCAATGAGTGTAGCATCGAGTATCTGACGAATTTGGGAATACACCAAAGACGGCTATCTCACTATGTCCTAATGGTCAAGTTGTTCAATTAAAGGTTCTAAGGTCAGTTGATGCTTCATGACACCATGCAGTGGCCCTGTATTCTCCTTGATTAAATCAAGGGCTACCGGTACCAACCAAAGTGTTGCATCAACATAGCCAACGCTTCATCGTGTCGGTATACCCCGCACAGTTTCCATAATCTATTGCTACTTACCTAAAAGGTTTCCCCAAATCCGGGTGAAGGATCTATAGCACCCAAACAGTACCTTTAAAAGTAAAGCAAACAAACAGTAAAAGAAGCAAAAATGATCTAGACCCTAAGGTAAACCCCACTTTATTATTTTGTCCCCAGCAGAGTCGCCAGTTCTGAGATACGGTGGTAGAACTGACTGTTAATATTGGTTTGCATTTTATATTCGCAAATGTCGCGGTAAGCAAGAGTATCCACCAACTTTTCTTTTATCCAACAAAGGAAAGGGTGAAAAGAACAGAAAAAGACCTTTTTCGAGATTTTGAGTAAGGGGGTAGATTATGGAAAGGGAAGGTGTTAGCACCCTTTCCATCCTTAGTTTTCTACGGGCTCTTAGGTACTTGCTCATTTTTTAAAATCGTTTTTTTGTGTGTTTTGAAAGTTTTTGTTTGCTTTATGGTAACTCTTGTATCAGTCCTCAAGAGTGTGATAAAGTGTTTTTGAAAATATTTTTGAAAGTGTGTAAGTGTGAAAATTTCAAGTATGAGCAAGTACGTAAGAGTTATCTACCTACTTGAAAAAGGACGTTCTTTTCCTCCTTTCCTTTAGATAGTGTTATCCTACTATTAGTGAGTAGGTAGCCTTATCGCTGGATGTTGAGGGACTATCAAAAGGGACGCTATGGTCACTGAAGGCGACAATGTAAGGATATCTTAGCATTTTGAAGGGACCGTCATCATATAGGAAACATCGAGGGACAAGATCATTTCTCATAGGAAACTCGAGGGACATTAGAGACTATGATCTTTATGATGACTTTTAGATTGAGGGTCTTTGCTAAGATATCCTTGCGCTCGAGGGACATGACCATTATTTTCTGAGGCAACCAAGTGAGGTATACCCTAAGGGTGCAAGTGTGCAATAGTGCATTTTTTTCAAATATTTATCTTGATATTAGTGATCTAATGGTTAATTGATTAATCTTGTCATGCACGCCTAAGTTACTAACAATTATAAACAAGCATATAAGAATATAGAGAGCGAGAAATAAAAGTTCATACGCTATTACAGGGCTTTGGTGTAGATACATAAGTAATGGACTGAAAAGTAAAATGCGAAAAATAAAAACCCTAATTTACTATTACAAACCGGGCACAATTACATAAGTGGTAAAAAATAATCGTATGGAAAAAATAATAGCGTGCAAAATTAAGAACGGGAAAAAGTTCTAAACCCTAAAAAATCTAATTGCTCATTAAAAATATTTTTTTGTATTTTATGAAAAAATATTTGAATTTTAACCTAATTCTCTAACTAATTTTAAATTAAGGAAAAGGGTTAAAATTTAATTAAATTAATTAATTTGCAAAAATTAATTTTATTAAAAAAAACTCCAAATCCTAATTTTTATGATTTTCTGATTTTTTTTAATGATTTTTAAAAAAGGAATAAACAAAAATAAATAAACTAAATAAAAAAACATAAAGAGATTAAAAATGGGCCTGAGGGGGTGTGAAACCCAGACTGGAGTGTGTTGTTGAATTTTTGCAAAGCCTAGAAACTGGTGGCCCACTGCTAGCGCGTGATCTTGTGTTATTGTGTAAGGGAAGTCCATGGTATGCCTGCATGCTAGAGGCGCTAGATCCAGAACCATGTAGATTTGATGGTTGGATCTGAGGGTGCATGATGCTCGCCTGGGGGTGAAACATATTGGACCTGCAAGGAATTTGTCAGAAAAATATAATCTTCAAGACATGGGAATCGAACCCAAGTCTTTTCCTTTGCCAAGCGCTCCCTCTACCATCACGCCAATCTGTCCATTTGTTATATGAAACAAACACAAAACAATATAATTCAAATAAATGGCCAGAAATTATTTTTTTTAAAAATGCGCGCTTGTTTCATATGGGCCAACCAGGCTATGTCACGCCTTCATCTTCTCCAGCCCTCCGTCGTGTTAGCCTAAGGACTTTTACCTACAATCAACATTCGTCACTAAATCACCTGCAAATTTCCAAAATCTACCACAAGCAATATAAATTCCATTTAAGGTCATGGATCAACTGGCTTTGATCCTCTGAGCATGATGGTACTCTTCTTTTGGCCTAATTGTACCTGTATCTGAAAACCCTAAAACGAACGTTTAAACCCTAACAATGGAAGATTATCATATATGCATCAAAACTGGAAATTAACCATTCAAATATGTTCTAAATGCTCATACAAACAAGAATGCATACTCAAAATCTATTTCTAACGCATGTATGATCAAAATCGATTTCAAAAAATAACGTGCAAACTGTGATGATGTAAGTGATGATTTTGGGTGCTTTGATGTTTGGGAATGATGTTGTTAGCTTCAGAATGTCCCCGGGAATGGATTGCAAACATCAAAACTCCTTGAATCCCTCTGCAACTATCAATTCGATTGCCACTTTTTGTGAAAAAATTGGAATTTTTTGTGTGTGTTCTATGCGGGGTGACAAAAGTTGACTGAATCTTGGAGATTTATGTAGAAAAGATTTTATTTGCCTATGGAATTTTATGTTTCTTATTCTGGATAAAACTTTCTTAAACAATTCCCACGCATTTCCTTTGAGTTTCCAGCATGTTTTTCTCTTCATTTGATGAGAAAAAGATCTTCAAATCACATCTTACATATTTCCTATTATTTCTTTATTTAATTTTGACTTTTAATGAATAAAAAAATCAAAATAAATAATAAAAATAATGAAATAGAGTATGAATGAGCTCAAGGGTGGTGGGCCATGTTAGGAACAAGTTTCAAGCATGAAAATATGGGTCCATTTGGAAAAAATTCAAGTTTGGTCAATATTGGCTTCATGCGTATTTCCAAAAATGGGTCAACTTTAGCAATGCATATCTCTCTCATTTTTACCCTAAGAGCGTGTTCTTGGACTTTTTAGAAAGCTTAGTATGTCCTCCAAATAAACTTTTTGATTTCATCTCAATTGGATCTTTCATGTTCATGTAAGGAGCTTTGACCCAAAAGGTGTTTTTGTTGACTTTTTGAAAGGACCTGTAATGTATGAGCTTGTATATTTTGATTGAGGCATTTATTAAATTTGAGGGCTGGAGAGAAGTTGTAGTGAATTGTATTCTATTAAAAATGAGACTTGGAGGAAATTTTTCTGATAAAGTATGAGAAACTTATGTCTGGTCAAAGTTTGGTTGACTTTTCCTATAGAAACCCTAATTTGCCATTTTTGCCTTTTGATGAGTTAGGAGCATTTCTTGAGGAATCATGATCATCCCTTGATCAAATGATGGATATTACTTCAAAATTTTGGTGTTGACAAAAAATCTTAAAGTTTGACTGTATTTGGGCCACATTTGACTTTTGACCTAGTACAGTTGATTTCCAAGCATTTGAGTAGTTGACTGAGCAAACTTGTTGTTCAAGGCATGAATTCTGGCATGGATGATCTTGAGGACATATTAGGATAATGGATAATATTTGGTATCTTTTGGACTCACCCATCTTGCTTAAAATTGAAACGCTAGTTAAGGTTTGTTGCCTTAGGAGGAGAATTTGTCTGGTCAATTCTTGGTCATCCTTGAGCAATTGAGGACCTCTAGAGGCATGTCTTGAGTGAAAATTGGAGGGCAAATTTTAGGGTACAACAGCATGGAACTCTTGTTCTATAGTGGAAAATAAATCCAAGGGATTGTCTGTATTGGAGTTGTGTCAATTTGAGTTAAGTGGTTGGTTGGTGTTTGCACAATTGAAGTGTCATCTGAATCACTTAGGATGAGCATTTCAGTTTTTTTGGAGTAAGGAGAAGTTGTTGTTTGTTTTTTTGGGATTAAAGGGTCATGGTCCTTATTGAAAGGAAGTGTTATTATTCTCTTCTTGTTGTCTGTTTGTGAAGTTTCTCCTTAAACTGGAGTTTAGTTGTGTGACGTCCTCACATAATGGAACATTTGTTTCTACATGGATTGAAAGACATCCTTGTATCTTAAAGAATTGGGAGAAGCAAATTTATTCTGAACAATCTGTGTGTAGTATGATGCCATGTTTATTAAAGTATGCTTCAGATACGTGTTAGAGGAAATCTCCTCTATAGGTGCAGAAGGTTGGCGTCTAACATCTCAAAGTCAGAAAAGAGGTATAAACATTAGAAGAATATCCTTGAGATGTATAATATGTCGGTTCTTGCATGTCTGCATGTGGTTATAATCTGGGTGTGAAGGTTGATAACCTATTGATGGTTGATCCTCTTGTTTCCCTTGAAAGAGTTGTCTATGGACTTCTATGGATATTGTCTCCAAATCCATAGTAAATGATCAAGTCCATGTCTTTGAGACTAATGTCGGAATTGATGTTGAAATCATTACAAAGTTTGCCGCAACAAAGGCGTTTTCAAAATATTTTCAAATTTTCACCCATCACAAAACACATTTTCAAACAAAACAATTTTCAAATGATCTAGCAAGCAACTAAGAGTCCGTAGATAACTACGGATGAAAAGGGTGCTAACACCTTTCCTTTTCATAACCTACCCCCCGAACTCAAGAAAACATCTCTAAAGGTCTTTCATGTTCTTTTCACCCTTTTCTTTATTGGATAAAAGAAAATTCGGCGGCGACTCTTACTATCCACAATAATTGCGATCAAACGCAAAACATCCAAGTCAGTTCCCACCGTATCATAGTCGGTATTGTCGTTGTACTCACTTAGACTGGTATAAATTCGGTTACAGAAACTGCAACCGTATTTTCCCCTATAAAATAGGGGTTGTTCTTCATTATTTCTTAGTGGATTGACCATTCTTCTAACATATTTTCTTTTGGGTAATGCTTCGTTAGTTCTGACTATTCTACCACTTCTTAATCTCATGCAACAATGTTAAATAAATTTTTTGTAGAAAATGGTGAAAATTTCTAACAAAATAGACACTTGGTCCCACAAAGTGTGTCAATTTATTTACCGTAAAATTTAGTAAACAACTGTTATTCTTCCAAATTCTAATGACTCTGGATACTTACAGGATCGACTAGATTGATCCTAGGACGATAATGTATATTTTGTATTCTCGAAATTTTCTGGATAGTATTCCCTTCGAAAGAAAAAGTAAATCGAAAGGAAATGACAAAATGATTTATGAAAATAACATGAATGTAAAAGAGTTTTGACTGAATCTTAAAAAGAATGTAAATGATTCTTATGAAAATAAATAAATACTAAAAATTAATGTGGTGTTTCATATGTACATTGCTCAGAACTCGTTTCTCGGTTAACTTTGATACTTTGAGTAAATAGAGTGATTTGTACAATAATTGAACACACCAAAATCTAAACTAGAGACTCCTATTTATACTAATTCTAAATGAACGGTCTTATTATCAGAAGATAACACATTCTTGCTTGCATGAGCTCGATCCTTCAAAGACCTCCACGCGTATCTTTTTCAAAAGGAACAAGTAAGCGCCAAAATTCGAATGTTCAACCTTATTTCAAATCTCTTCGTCGAACCTACCACAAGTGTCTTTCGAATATGAAATTTTGAAATCGTCTTATTTTAGTGAAAGTCTGGTTGAAAAGACCATTATATTTTTGTCGAACCATCTTTCCAAAATTCTCAAAAAGCCTTAGTATTTTTATGAAATCTTGAGCGTCGAATTTTCCAGCTAACACCTGCCAAAAAAACTGAAGCCTAAGCCTAATTTATAGTCTGTTATGGATTTATTTTTAAGTCTGAGTCTGACTTTTTCAAATATCTGGTTAGCCTACATAAAAGCCTATATATTATAGACATGTAAATAAGCAATTCAAGTAATGTTTAAATTTACTAACAAACTAAAAGATCAACGAGACTAAAAATTGTTTACGTTGTCTTATTTTAACTTACCTATTAGCATAAATTTTGTGAGACTATTTAAGAAAACTTATGAAAATAACTTATGACATTGTTCATAAAGTGTTTTCATCTTATTTTCACAAGTCCTCCAAGATAACCAAGTTTTATTTATGTATTTTAATTCAAAGTACAACATATAACATGATATAATAAAAAAATATTCATATTTATTTAAATAGACTAGTCTGATAAATTTGAAAGACTTTATTTATGATCTGAGATCTAATCTTTTTAATTAAATAGATTTAAAAAAATAATTAAAAAGATTCAAAGACCTTAAAGGTATGTTGTGTAGGCTAGGTCGTAAGTTCTTGTTAGTTTGCTTAAACTATTTTCAAACCTACTTGAAAATTATGTCTCTTAAAAAAATTCAAAAACCTTAAGGGTATACTAGGTAGAGGAGAAAAAGAAGAGAAAGAAGTTGAAGAGAGAGGTTGAAGAGAAAAGTAAAATTTCTCTTGTTTGATTGGGGTGAGAAAGAGAACCGAGAGTTATAATCTACATATTCCACCATTTTTTTCAATCATTTCATAATAGGAGAGAAATGAGAAAGAGCGTTAATTTTCCAATTTTACCCGATCAATATATTAGTAACTTTTATAAAAAAAATTAATTCATAGTGTAATAACTTTTTTAACTAAAGGGGTATTTTTATCTTTTTAAAAATAATTACTTTTTTCTCTTCTATTTCTTTCATACTTCTGTTATAATAAACAATATATCAAATCTATTCTATTTCAAACTCTTTCTCACATCTATCTCTCTTCTCATTTTCATCTTACACCCAATCTCACCCTAAATCCTAAGGCCTATGCCAAGCCTATTATAAATGCTAGAAACTATTCAGACTATGCACTAATTTTATAATTAAACTTCACAGTCATCGTTAATCAAGTCATTACTAACTTGATTGATTGTGAGAACCGACGATGGACTGGATTGTGAGAACCAACGAACTAGAGTTGGTTACTTAGATTATCATCATCAAAAAGTCATACTGGATAAGTTTTATACTGATACTGATAGGTAGTCGGTCACTAGTCAAATGACATTTATTGACTAAATCTACAGAACCGTTGATTCCAATTGAAAATGAGTCTCCAAACACTTTACCGGACCTCTCTTAAACCCATAGAGTATATCCATAGAGCCTCTAAAATGCCTTGAGGAAACGTTTGCCATCGAGAAAGTTAACATCAAAGAAATCATCTAATCGTTATTTGCCTACATATGTTATTACAACCATTTAAGAATTTCCCACCTAAAGGCAGTATAACATACATTTCCAAAAGAGTGTAGTCATAATTTCCTAGTTTAAGTTCATGTATGAAGGAAGCATTCAAGACGAAAACATAATAACCCTTTTGCCCTAAAAGATTGTTACAAGAACAAGTAAAACAACACAAATTCATATAAAACTAGACACGGCAAGAAACATGTTAAATTGAGCCTAGAAGTAGAAGCCTAAAGATATGAAAATAATATGAGTTATCATTGCAATTCTCAATATCCAAAGTGCGCCATTAATAAGCATTCCATACAAATATTCAAAAATCCACAAATCCTACAACCTAACAAGACAGACTAGGTGAAAAACACTTAAATTCCAAAACCAAAAACAGCACGTATCCTTTGGAAAATAAGTTCCCGCCATCCCCTTTCAGTGTTCTCCACCACAGTAGCATTGCCATACCTGCATCAATAACCAACCATATCAGCAAAGCACCCTAAAAATAAAAAAGAAAACTCCAATCCTTCAACAAAACATAACCAATATTCAAAACACTCACCTATCTTCCTCAGGTACATCAGTATGTGTCAGCTTAACAACAGTAACCCCTGGTTCAGGTTCCTCGAAAACAAGTTTCACCTATAAAAACAAACCATCCTTTTATCACTACATTGATTCAACATCCAATGACGTTTTCAAAGAAAGTTGTCACTGGCAACAAAGAAAGTTGTCACTGGCTAAACCGTAACATAATCAAGTAGTCGTACTAAATACTAATTAGCTATCTAGCTGAGACCTCTAAAATAAGGCGTGTCTATGTCAATATCGGTATTTGGAGCTGACACTAATATTGACACTTGTAACTGTTTAATTCATTCATTCTTTCAAATTATTATTGGTGTTGACGTGTTAGTGTTTGTCTGTTTCTGATGTCTCTGCTTCATAACTAATCAGAGAATAAATATCCCAGTTGTTCTTGGAAATAGTAGGGTTAGGGTTAAATCAACCTAGTCATCTGCCACGTTATCATTATCAATATTCAAAAATGATCATGAAACTGCAAAATATGCTAATCAAGCTTGATTCTATCAAATGCATCCCTAACATAAGTTCACTTAGTTTCAAAATCAAAATCAAAATTATATACCTGCGATTGAACACCATCAGCCCAGCTCCCGAATCTCCATCTCTGCACAATCAACTTAGCTTCTTGCAACTCCAAATTACTTCCAGTAACAGACCCATCAAAAATACTGAACTCACCACCAACCTCTTTACTAATCCTCGCATTACTCTGAGTAAAGCCCTTCCACCTATTCTCATCCATCAATATCTCATACAAATCCTTCGCCCTACAACTAAACTTCTCCGTCAACACAATATTCTTCCGTCCTTTCTTACCCTCCTTCTTCTCCACCACACCCTCCTTCTTAACAGAATCACTCTTCGCAGTCTTGGCAGCTGTCGCCGTTGCAACCGGAGCATGATTCTGATTCTGATTCTGCTTCAGCGGCTGCGGCAAAGGCTTCTTAGTATCCAACTCCTCTTTAACAGGACCACCTTTCGCCATACTCTGAACCCAAACCCTAACCTTTTCCAAAATCAACCCCTTCCCCTTCAAAAACATCGCATCCTTAATCCTCTTCCCAATCGGTCCCTCATCTTCAACCGTAACCCTAATATCAGGATCCTCATCCGCGTTCTCATCGGAGATATAAGGGATTTCAACAGTACCGTTAACTTTCATCAAGGAATTACCTTCGGTGTCTTTCGCTTCACCTTCCCATGAAACAGTGAGATTCACCTCGTAGCCGGGGATGATCTTCCCCTTACGAATGTTGATGTAGGCTTCGCCGTCGAGGTTGCGGAGCGTGGTGGTTTTGATGAAGAGGTTACCTTCGCCATTGAGAATAACAAGATTTGAGAGGAGGTTGGTGAAGAAGGTTCTGGACCATTCTAGACAGTTGGTTTCGGACCAGTGCCAGTTGTGGACGTTTGTGCCGTCGGGTCTTTCTTCCACGATCCACCGTTTATCGCCCTCGCCGTATTTCGCCATCCGACGGTGATAAGTCGTGCCTCGATGTTACTAGGAATGAGAATGAGGATTAGGATATTAGTGAATGTGTCTTTCGGGGGAGATGTGAAGAGAATGGTTTGATTTAAGATAGAATGGGGGAGTGCTCGGAAAGGTCTAGAAGGATGAATGGAATTTCTGTTTTAGGGGTTCAGATTTGATTTGAGAATGAGGGGAATGGAAGGCTCTAGAAAGTGAAAGACCAATCAAATAACGGACTCAGTGCGGCCTTTAGCCAAACATGATATTGGCCCGGTTTTTTATATCAATAAAAGTATATTTGAAATACACCTCTAAGGTAAATTCGAAGATATATGTCCGAAGTCATTTAATTTATAATTTTTTTTTTTTATTACTCGCTGATGTTTTTAGAGATGTGTTTTCAAAAATGTCTATCAGAAATTTAAATATATAATCATTTTGTATTATCATCTTACTCATTTTTTAAACAATATCAAACACATCAATAACCAAAAAAATTTGAAAAAAAATCTCTTTAGCAATCAATTTTTCGATTCAAAATCAGATTCTGTGTATTCTAACACATCAAAGGGAACATCATAAGTTAGAATTTAAAGTAAATTTCTCTCATTTCATTCTCATTGTTTGCGTTGTTCTTTAGTTTGAGCTGAAAAACGTTCATATATTTTAGATATGCATATCCAAATTGGCCTACCTACATTATTTCAGATATTTATTTTTGAATTCAACTGTTACTGGTTTTTAAATTTTTTATTGTTTTGTGTCTTATTAGATATATTTCACCCGAATATGTTTCCCAAAGTAGATGTATGCGACAATGTAAAACAGGATGTAGCGAAGGATAATGTTAAACCGGTTGAAGTTAAGCAGAATATTAAATTGGAAAAAGTGAAAGATGATGTTAAAGTAATCCAGATAGACGTTGGTCAACGTTTCATCAATGAACAATTATATATTGCTCGCAAACATATGCTTCGATGAGTCGGCATGGTAGCCAGGAATTGGGGTTTGGCATTGTAATTGGAAGGTCCGACAATGGTTATAATAGAAGACAAGCATTTGTAACCATGACGTGCGAGAGAAGTGGTATGTATGTTCCCCCGATTCGAAAGTTGAAACGTGTTGACACTGAAACGAGGAAGTGTGGTTGTATGTTTAAACTGCACGGATATTATAGCGTCGATGAAATGTGGAAATTTAATGTGCTTTGTAGAATACATAACCATGAATTACAAAACAAACCTAGTCGATCATTTTATCGTATGTTGTCCTAAACTGGAGGAGAAGAAAATTGTTTCAAACATGTCTTTAATCAGAGTGAGACCGAAAAACATACATGCAAATTTGAAACGAAAACACATAGAAAGTGTTTCAAATATCAAGCAAGTATACAATCAGCGTCATAGAAACAACATGGCGATAAGGGGTCCCAAATCCGAAATACAACAACTTTTGAAATTTATGGATGAAAACCACTATGTTTCTAGGTACGCAGTATGTGACGATGAAGTCATTGTTCATGACATTTTCTAGACTTATCTCGAAAGTATCAATTTATTCAACACATTTCCTATTGTACTTATTATTGAAGCAATATACAAGACAAATAAGTATAGGTTTCTGCTATTTGAAATGGTTGGTGTTACTGATCAGAAAAATAGCAAGTGTATTAATTCGCCAATGTAGTAATAATGAGAAATCCCAAAGTATCGATCTCAAAGACTGCATGGTGATATAGAGTTGTCGTTTCAATTCAGTTAAACAAAAGCGTTTTGGGTTTTAGTTTGGAGTTTTTGCTATAGAGAAATAAAACAATAAATAAAAGTAAACAGAACTGTTGAACATATTTAAGTCTATGAGAGTAAACATGCTAGGGAATGAGTGTAATCGGATCCATTGATAATACTAACCTGACCTTGCAATAACATCTTATAAACTATTGATTACCGATTCTCAAGAATGTCTGCTCCTAAGTCCTTAGTGAGTAAATCTTTAAATATTTAAATTAACTCTTATGTCCATAGTAAATTATAGATAAAATTAAACATTAATTTATCAAGAACAATTTGGTTCCTGTAGGGTATCTCTAGTCCTAGGTGATATCTACTACATGATACTTTCAATTGAGCGTTAACATTGACAGTCCTGCCTAACTATTAACCGTAAATCAAAACTCAATTTTTCTGAAAGAGAAAGCATTAAGCACAAATAAAAAGTAAGTTTAATAGAGAAGAAATTGTTGTCATTATAAGGTTTACATAAAAATCATTAATAAATCCAGATCAGGGATACCCCCTAGCATTGGTGGATTTATCTCCTCATAGAAATAAAAACCAACATAGAAAAAATCATAATCATTACAAAAATTTAGATGAATGGGTCTTCAATCACGAAAAACTCTTAAAGATCTTGATCCACCTTGAAAATCTGAGTTTTCCAGCCTTTAAAACGTGTCTTTGCCATCAAAAATCGTGCAACCCGATGAAATTCGCGTTCCGGGGTTAAATAGAGCAATTTTGAGTTTTTTTAACGGTTCTGGGCGCCCACACGCGTATGGGTGGGTGTCATACGCGTATGGGAGCATATGGGCATGAATTTTGTGTAAGGTACGCATATGGGGCGTCCATACGCGTACAGTACGCGTATGGGCAGCAACGCATTTTTTTCCATATTTTATACGCGTATGAAATGGTTAATACGCGCATGAACCAAGCTGAATTAGACTTCAGTGTCTTCATGGAAGTTATAGCCCTTAATGTTAGATTTCATTTTCCGCCAGTTCCACAGTATTTCGAGTTATGGCGCTCTAGTTATGATCAAAATACCACACACTTGTCGTGATGAAAAATATGCTGAAAATTTCTAGATCTCACATCTTTATGAAAATTCGCGGCGTTCCTTTTCTGGCCATATCATTGACTTCCTCCGACCTACAAAACACGTTAACCTTCCCAAAAAGATCAAAAATACCATGAATACTTAAAACATCAACAAATACGAAATTAAAGAAACCGACACATAAATCACTCAAACTATATGAAAAAGACAAATAACTCGCCTACTTTCACCTGGTAAAGTAATAATAACTATAGCAGAAATGGTGACTGATCACAATCCCAAAATTAGCTTGTTGCTTGTCCTCAAGCAAATTTAAGAACAAATAACTCATGTCACCCCCAAATGAAAGAAAAATAATGTATGTACCACAATACCTCTGAGATCTTTGATGGATCTCTCTTGTTGCTACCTTCAGTTTTTTACTAGATTACCGTGGTCGATTGATCGACTACACCTTCACTTGAAAGAACTGCTTTACTTGTCATCTCAATTTATACTCTCATAAAATCTCTCGTGTGTTAGCGTGTTTTACACTCAATATTCACAGTATGCAATATCATACCATATGCTTGAATAAATTCCCTTTCGATTACAAGATACATAACACACACTTTTTTAGGTCTTTCTAGGTTGTAATGAGGCTAGGGTTAAGGAGAGATATATTTTGGAAAAAGTGGCTAAGGCTCAGAGTTACTACAATTGTTACCTTCACTATGCTCATTCTAAGGAGTTACTACTGAAATTCTTTCTTGCCTTCACTCTTTAGGAGAAGTTGTTATTAAGGATTCAACTTTTGGATTAGATTTTGTTTACCATATTCAATGACTTCTCCTTCTTCTCGAGTGCCTTTATGATTATTTTCTTTTGTTTGTATTTCTTTTTTTGTTTCTTTTTTGATTTTTTTCAACTTTTCATCTTCTCTCTCTTTTTTTTAATCATCAGGTGCTCTCATTTGTCAAAATACATTGCATAGTCACCAACCCTAAACTTAAATGTTGTGAAAATTTTGGTATGTCAGACTTTAGATGTCATATAGGATGTCGAGACATCTGATCTGACCAAAACAACATGGTAAGGTATAAATATATAAAAATAGTACTGAAAATCATAACAACACATAGGAATTGTTAACCCAGTTCGAAGCAACTCTCCTACTCTGGGAGCATACCAAGTCAGAGATAAAGTCCACTATAAATAGTATCAATTAGAAGTTAAACTAGTCCCAAGTATACAACTTCTCACTTAATCACTACATGTGATAACTTTCTATCTAAGACTCACCTAGATATGAGGCTCTCCTCAACTCCCTCATCAATCACAGACAGCAATTGGATCAAAATAGAAAGACACACTTCCATGATGCAAAACTAGATGACACACTTCTATGACAATATTAGAAGACTCACTTCTAAAACAATACCTAGCCAAGACTCTTGACTAAGAACACAACTTGGAGTTACTTAAAAGCATCCTCCAAGAATAATACTCACTCTTGCTTCACAACTTCGAGGAGAACAAAACCATACAACTCGAGGAACACAATCCAACTCACATGTTGAGTGGAACACACAACCAACTCTCTAGAGGTCTTTCTAGGTTGTAGTGTGGGTAGGGTTAAGGTGGGATATATTTTGGAAAAAGTGGCTAAGGCTCAGAGTTACTACAATTGTTACCTTCATTATGCTCATTATAAGGAATTACTACTGAAATTCTTTCTTGCCTTCACTCTTTAGGAGAAGTTGTTATTAAGGATTCAACTTTTGGATTAGATTTTGTTTTCCATATTCACTGACTTCTCCTTCTTCTCGAGTGCCCTGATGATTATTTTCTTTTGTTTATATTTTTCTTTTTTCTTTTCATTTTTGATTTCTTTCAACTTTTCATCTTTTCTCTCTCTTTTTTTAATCATCAGGTGCCCTCATTTGTAAAAATACATTGCATAGCCACCAACCCCAAACTTAAATGTTGTGAAATTTTGGTATGTCAGACTTCAGATGTCATATAGGATGTTGATACATCTGATCTGACTAAAACAACATGGCAAGGTATAAACATATAAAAATAGTACTGAAAAGCATAACAACACATAGGAATTGTTAACCCAGTTCGAAGAAAATCTCCTACTTTGGGGGCATACCAAGCCAATGATAAAGTCCATTATAATAGTATTAATTTGAAGTTAAACTAGTCCCAAGTTTACAACTTCTCACTTAATTACTGCATGTGCTAAATTTTTATCTAAGACTCACCTAAAAATGAGGCCTTCCTCAACTCCCTCATCAATTACAGACAACGATTGGATCAAAATAGGAAGACACACTTCCATGATGCAAAACCAGAAGACACACTTCCATGACAATATTAGAATACTCTTGACTAAGAACACAAGTTGGAGTTAATTAACTTAAAAAGGAATTATTGCACACTTGCACCCTTAGGTTATACCTTACTTGGTTGCCTCGGAAAACAATGGTCATGTTTTGTTGGGAGCTTCTTAAAGGTCTTCAATGCATAATGAGTCCTTTGAATAATGTTTTAAGAACCATGGTGTTTGGGTTGTGTGTTATGAATTTAATTCCCTAAATGAAGTTGTAACATCATTCTTGGAAGATGCTTGGGTTATGAATGTAGAGTATGGTGCCCAGCAGTATGTCAAAAGAAGAAATCCTAACTGGGAGAATTAGAATGTGTAGATTCTTATCTTGTATGCATTAGTATGCTTTATGAATGCATGACTACTGTGTTGAAGACCTCACTAGTATCAGCAATTACTAGCGAATGTAATAACAGAAGAATGTTGTCAGATATTGTGATATGATTAGGATGTTTTGTGAGGAGGTGTTTTCTTCTATTGCAGTTTACTCTACAAAAGGTTGGGTCTGTCTGGATCTCAGTAAAGCTTTTAAGCAAATTGAGAATTTATGGAGAAATAGTTTCTTGTAAAGCAAGGAAACTATGTGTTTTGACATGTGAGTGATGTCAAACCAAGTATGCATGACAACCTGAAGGTCATGATAATGTATGGATCTGAGAATACATTTTTCAGTCATGTCCTTGTTAATATGGAGAAGTCATAGGGCTTGGATATGCTCTCAAGGAGCTATAGGATCTAGTGTGTTTTCACAAGGGTGTGAATATGTTCAAAAGATATGTGAAGTTTTGGTCCTTCATTATAAGCATGTGAGAATCTCTATGTGTTTTCATCTGGTGCTGAAGTGGTTATGATCAGAAGGAGCACTTATTATCCATTACATGGGGAGTGAAATACTTGTATATGGATTGTGATTGCAACGGTGTTGATTTTTTTGAAGATTGCGTGTTGATCAAGCTTGTGGAGTTTATATGCCTCTTGTGAGGCTGTGATGTCAGATAACATGTTGTGACATTGGGATTATTAAGATTGTTATGGTTTGTGCTCATTAATAGTGCATGGTTAGTTCTAGCTTTGTGAAGCTAGTTGTTTGAATTATGTGCACACATGCCTCTTAGGAAGACTCTGAAAGGCTGTTTTGTTTGTATCTGAGAGACTTTATTTTTCTCTACAGTTTTTGGAAGGACTCTTTGAAGGTTGTGTAATGAATGGGGATGTCACACATGTGATGTAATGGTCTTGATATTTTGATTTGTGTTGGCCAAAATGAGTGTTCGTAGAATCCAGTGAAAGACATTGGGATTATACTTCAGAGTATATGGATATATCTGTAAAGCAGTTTTGGTATTTTGGCTGAAGCAGTTTTGGTCCTTGAGTATGGAAGAGCAAGTAGGAAATGTCCAACTGGATGTCAGGACATTGTTTAGGACATGTTTTCTCCTTGAGCCAAACAAGAAAGTATTATGGACGGTGTTGTCAGGAGAATGTGTAAAATGAGATGTTTGTCTTTGCACGTGCATTTATTTGAATTATGAAGATAGTCAGAATCTATCTTGGATAGTGCATTTTTATTTGGTGATCTCCCTCGAATAACATTCTCATTGACCAAGACCGTTATTTCCTAAGAAGACTACTTGGCTATTTAAAGAGGTCATTCATTCACCTCTTTCATCTTGTGGTGGTTACTCTTCCTCTATGCTTATTATGTCCTGTGTCCAGGTGTTAGGGCTTTGTTTGTCAATTTTTAGCCAAAAAGGGGGAGAGAAGTTTTATTCAGTTGTGAGACTGAAGTTTGTTTTTGAACCAGTTTCATAAGGATGTAGAATAGGCTATTATGTTCCGAGTTTGTTGGTTTTAATATTTGTGACTTGTGATCTGAGTTATGAATACAATTGTGACATATGCTCTGAGATATAGTTATTAGGGTTGAGTCTGTACCACTCTCTCGGAGAGTTGGTTGTGTGTTCCACTCGACATGTGAGTTAGATTGTGTTCTTTGAGTTGTAAGGTTCTGTTCTCCTCGAAGTTGTGAAGCAAGAATGAGTTTTGTTCTTGGAGGAAGCTTTTAATTAACTCCAACTTGTGTTCTTAGTCAAGAGTATTCTAATATTGTCATGGAAGTGTGTCTTCTGGTTTTGCATCATGGAAGTGTGTCTTCCTGTTTTGATCCAATCGCTGTCTGTGATTGATGAGGGAGTTGAGGAAGGCCTTATTTCTAGGTGAGTCTTAGATAGAAAGTTAGCACAGGTAGTGATTAAGTGAGAAGTTGTAAATTTGGGACTAGTTTAACTTCAAATTCATACTATTATAGTGGACATTATCATTGGCTTTGTATGCCCCCAGAGTAGGAGAGTTACTTCGAACCGGGTTAACAATTCCTATGTGTTATTATGCTTTTCAGTATTATTTTTATATGTTTATACCTTGCCATGTTGTTTTAGTCATATCAGATGTCTCGACATCCTATATGACATCCGAAGTCTGACATACCGAAATTTCACAACATTTAAGTTTGGGGTTAGTGGCTATGCAATGTATTTTGACAAATGAGGGCACCCGATGATTAAAAAAAGAGAGAGAAAAGATGAAAAGTTGAAAAAAAATCAAAAAAGAAAAGAAAAAAGAAAATATAAAAAGAAAATAACCATCAGGGAACTCGAGAAGAAGGAGAAGTCAATGAATATGGAAAATAAAATCTAATCCAAAAGTTGAATCCTTAATAACAGCTTCTCCTAAAGAGTGAAGGCAAAGGGTGTGATCCAGAAGATTAATGTTACCTGTAGAAGCTTCTTATGGACAGAGGACAAAGTGATTTCCAGGAAATCTCCAATAGCTTGGGAGAAAGTCTGTAGTCCTAAATTTAATGGAGGTTTGAACATCATAAATCTTGACATCTGGAATCAAGTTAATTTTTTGAAGCTCTTATGGAATGTTTGTAAAAAGTCGGATAATCTGTGGATAAAATGGCTTCATACTTACTATATAAAAGAATTTTTTTTGGGATTATGGTCATAAAAGATAGTCACTCTTGGATTATAAAGAATATGATAAACTGAGGTCAATCTATCAACAATTAGCTCATCTTATGCAGGATAGTTTTAAAATGAAAAAAAGTGTATTTGGCTTTGTTGAGTGGACTGAGAAAGTGGTTTGGAGGAAGTTGTTCTTCCATAATTTGGCTAGGCCTCGTGCACAATTTGTTCTCTGAAAGACGTGCAATTGCAGGCTTGCTACTAAGAATAGATTGAGAAAGTTTGGTTTGTTGGTTGAGGATAAGTGTGTGTTTTGCCCCAATCCTGAAACTCACAATCACTTATTTTTTGGTGTAATATCCTTAAGAAGATATGACAGTATTTCCTTAACTGGCTTCAGGTGCAGCATATCCCAAGGGATTTGTATGATGAGCTTAGATGGATTACTCATTATTGTAGAGGCAGGGGGTGGAGAGTTGCTTTGCTTAAGTGTGTGATTACACAAACTATTTACAATACTTGGAAATACATAAATGATAGTATTTTTGGAAAAGATGTACATAATAGGGACATTGAGGATGTGATTATCGATACGGTATCTATAGAGTGCGGGCTAACAAGAAGTACAAGAAGAACCTTGCAACTCTTATGTTGTAGGTCTCTTTTGTTGCTTGTTTCATTTTGTTTTTATTGGTTTTCTCTTTGTGTTATTGGGGCTGGATCATGGGAGGTCGCCTTGTATATATCTTGTTTTTAAATTAATCAAATTTTATTGGTTAAAAAAACCATTACATTCGAAAAGATAACCATTCGAAAACCATAAATCACTAAAACTAAACACATGTCCTAGGATCAATCTAGTCGATCTTGTGAGTAATCTAAAGCACTACAATACAAATTATTCACTATAAATTAGAGTTTTCAGTTTAGAATTTCCTATCCAATTTTTTAGAATTTAATTTCAAGCAGAAATTTACCTTTGTAAAAACACTTATTTTCTCACATTGAGAGAGTTCTGCAACTTAGAATTAGAATCTGATATTTTCTAGTCTGTTCTTGGATCGTTCACAACTTAATCTCGCCTCCATAGTTTTCTGAAGTTTTATTCAAGTTCTCCATTGTACCTGTTTGGAGCAATTCTTAATATTATTAGTATTACATATCGGGTTCTTCTCTTTACTGCTTATTATTATTATTATTATATTAAGAATGTTTAGTATGGATTTTAATTATAGTAGCATGCATTTTAGAGAGTCAAGTGTTCTTATGATGGCCATTTGTATCTTGATGGAGCCAATTTATCATAAGGATCATTATGCCCATCAAACTTGGACAATGAGGGAGGTTTGAAACCCTCTGAGATAGGCCCTCCATATCTCGATTGAGAGAGATTTGGGGTCTAACAACTTTATTTCCTCCTGGGGATTGGAATCACGTTGACACATATTTTAATGCATTTTATTTTTTATCTAACAATGTATTTAGGTGATAAATCATTTTGTGTTTCAATTTAAAACATGGACTTTATAATAGGTTATGTGTGAGCAGTAGTTGTGAGGGGTTAATTTGAAATTGTACTTCCAGACTTTCCCCATTTTATTAAAAAAATACTAACAATGTGTAATACGGTGGGAGAAATGACTTGGGATGTTTTACGTTTGATCGCAATTGTTGCGGTTAGCAAGAGCCGCCGCCTACTTTTCTTTTATCTAATAAGGAAAGGGTGAAAATAACAGGAAAGACCTTTGAGATTATTTCTTGAGTTCGGGAGGTAGATTATGAAAAGGGAAGGTATTAGCACCCTTTTCATTCATAGTTTATCTATGGGCTCTTAGTTGCTTTCTAGATCACTTGCTTTGTTTGAAAATATGCTTTGTGGTATTTTTGAAAGTATTTTTGAAAAGACGCCTTCGTTTAGGCAAACTTTGTAATGGTTCTCGTTTCGTAAGAACGTATACAAAATGTTGGACTTTTGAAAATATTTCATGTTTTGAAAGTGTTTGGTGTTTGTTTGTTTTGAAAGTGTTTGTTTTGAAAGTGAGCAAGGATGTTTGTTTTGAAAGTGAACAAGCAACTAAGAACGTTTCTACCTACTCAAAAGTCTTTTGTTCATTTCTCCTTTCCTTTGATATTGCTATCTTACCATTGATTGATAAGAAGCCTTATCTTTGGATGTAAAGGGATTGGCGTGGGTCATCGTATAATCATGATAGCAATGTTGTGAGATATCTTAGCATTTCTCTTTGAGGGACTAAGATCATTTGCAAGGCAACATTTGAAGCGTCATCGAGGGACTATGATCTTGTACTTTGATTGTTTTTTGCTTAGACATCCCACATGCATAACATGACCATTTTTATAAGGTAACAAGTGGAGTTAACCTTAGGGGTTCATGTGTGAATAGTGTGTTTGATTTGCATGCATTTAATCTTTGATTATGGTTATCTACTTGTTGATTTTATCTTTCCATACAAACCCTAATTTACTAGCATTGATATGAAAGCGATAAATTGCGAAAAGTAAATTTACTACGCTATTACATCATTTGGGGATGGGGTATACAAATTTACAAATGGGGATTGCAAGAAATTAAACCTAATTATCTATTACAACCATATTGAATTGAATAATGTACTAGAATTGAAAGGAATATAATGTACAAGGATATAAATGGAAAAGAAATGAATTTTTGTTTGGTTTTGTTAAGGAAAATGGTTTTAACCTAATTATCTAAAATAAAATAATTAATTAAAATAAGTAAAATTAAACCCTAGTTTAAAAGAAATAACATTAATCAAGAAAGCATTTTTAGGTTTTTTTATAAAAGTTTTAAGTTTAATCAAAATAGTATGGAAATTAATTAATTAAAAGAAAACCTAAATTCTAAGTTAATTTTAATTAAAAAAGAAAATAACTAAACCTAAATCTAATTATTAATTTATTAAGAAAAAGAAATTCAGTTTGTTTAAGAAAATATTTTTTGTCTTTTTGTTTTTAAAGGAGTTAAATATAAGTATGCAAATAATAAATAAAAATATATTTTTGGATTTTTTGATTTAATAAATAATAATAATAATAATAATAATAAAAATAAATTAAAGAAAATAAAATAAAATATGAAAAATAAAGTCAAGAGGTAAAAATGGAATTTAGGGTGTTTAGGAGTAAAACCGTTTTTTGAGTTTGGCACATTAATGATTTTGTTTGGAAATCAGAAAAAAAGAATAAAAATAAAATAAATGGGTTGTGTTGTGCAGTAAAGCGGGGGTGTTGTGCAGTAAAATGGATCAAGCCTATCAAAGGAGGCCCAGGCGCGTTGGCTTGTTCAAACAAAGAAAAGATGGAAAATATAAAATAAAAAAGTGGCAGCGCTAGGGCTTGAACCCACGCCCTTGAACATAAACGCGCGCTGCCTTACCACTGGGATGGCTATACATCAGTTAACTTAAACAAAATCATAAATATATATTACAAATCTATTCCTAGAAATGAACTTCATCTTCAACCTCCAGCCAGGGTCCATGTGTCTCATTCATTTCTCATCCATTCTCAAAACTTCCAACATCAAACTTGTTAGAAATTTTACACGGATTTCAGAAATATAAACAATTTGGATTAACAATCAAAGATGAGCATGTATTTTTAAAAGTACCAAATTCTGACCTAACTTTTTTCAGAGATTCAAACTTAAAATTCTCTAAGCTCGGGCAATATAAATGAAAACTATGGATATGTACAGCTTCAGGGAAATGATATCTACACTTTTACTTCATAATGTATGCACAAAAAATGTTTGTATCAAGATATTGAAGTTTGAAAACTTACCTCTTGTAGATGGATTCGTGCGTGAGTTTGAGCAAAATTTGAGATGGCCTGATGATCTCTTTAGCTTGCCTGGACCTCCTTGAGTATGTTCCAACTCCTACTTTTCTTTGAGGATGGCTGAAACTCCCAACTCAAGTCAAGTTGTAAGCTTCAGTTTTGAAAATGGTGGATGATGATGGAGAGATTACAGTCAGAAAACAAGGCCTTGGATCACTTGCATATGAATTATGTAAAGTATTTGTATGATTAAAACTTAATACGCACGAGTGGATTTGGAGATGGCTATGTGAAACTCATAACTGTCAAGTTGTGGCTGATTTTGAGTTGCAGAGTGCTTGGGAGTGTTTGAGCTCGTGTGTTAGCTTGCAAATAATGTATTTACTTATAGGCAAAAGGTTTTGAGACTTGAAACAACTCATAATTTGAATTTACATGTTTAAGCTCAACATGTGATTTTTTGACAAAACAAGTTTCCATGCCTTGTACTTGGTTCATAGAGTTGTTAACCACTTTAAACACAATACCTCTGACTTTGTGGATGGAGTGTACTCAAAGAAAACAAGTTAGAAGCTCAAGAAGCTGACTTTGTGCATAAAGCTTGCTTTACAAGAATGGATATGTTACTTTCTCCCCAAAATGGCAAATTGGTTTGGACAAAGCTTGAAACACTTGGATAAGGGTATAATCAGTTGTGTAAACCATTAATTATGGAGTGAAAAACAAGTATGATGCCAGAAAAGTTAGGATTATGCAGCATGGCTATGGATTTGGTTCATGTTCATCACAAAATATGTCATGCAAAACAAGTTTGAAACCCTAACTTCTTGCCTTCGATTCTCTTAGCTCAAGTATGGTCTTGATGAGTTCTTGGACATTTTGGAAAGCTTGTAACATCCTATACAACCTTTATGTTGGAAATTTTTTAATATTCAATTTGGAACTAGGTGAAAAATTACCATGAAGTTAGGTCAAAATCCTGACTAAAATAACCAAAATTTCACTAAGTATTTTAGTTTCACGGACATGTCTTCATAAATTCATAACTTGCAATCCAAGAATTTCTATAAAAAGTTCTTCCCTAAAATGTTTTAGATCTCATTGAGATCTACAACTTTAATGTTGGAAATTTTCCTTGAATCATCTTGCATCATGGTGGAAATTTGGCACAAAGTTATGAAAAATGTTAACTTTCTAACACTTCGAAAAAATTATAAGTCTTGGCAATTTTGACTTTTCAAAAATGAATTTTGACTCTTTGATTTCTTGATGAAAAAACTTCATATTTTGACATGTCTTGATGAAATATGATTTTTGAAACTTGATTTTGATCAAAAAGTCAAAGTTTGACTTTTCAGTGTACAATTGACTTTTCATCAGTTGACTGAAATCCATCTGTCAATCCAATGATCTTGAGAGGTGATTTGAACTATGCAATTAGGTCAATATTTGAATCCTTGAGATCATGTCTTAAACCAATAAGTCATTTCCTTGGTCAAAAAGTCAAGAACTGAGCCTTCTCAATCAAAACCCTATTTTTGACCATTTTGCCCTTTTGGTGTTCTGATCAAATTTCTTTGAGGAATTGTGATCCAAACTTGATCAATTGATATATATGAGTTCATAATGTTGATATGGATAAAAAATTATGAAGTTTGACTGCAAATTGACCATAATTGACTTTTTATCCAATATAACTGATTTTAGGTCATCTGGTCAAATGACTGGGCAATTTTGTGATCCAAAACTTGAAACTTGACATGGGCAATCTTGAGGGTTCCTAATGATCCATGAAAGTCATTTGAGGCCTTGAAAGTCCAATTGTCCTTGTGAAAACTCAAACCCTGATTTTGAGTTGTCAGTGTTTAAAGAGGTGTCTTGAGCTGATCAAACCTTGTGTAGTCTTGAATCAATGGAGATCTTTATGAGAGATTTCTTGAGAAATGAGAGGGCAAATTTTGGAGTACAATACAGTGGATTCTTGGAATCTGCAATTCCATAGAAACCCTTTTTTACGTGATTTACTAAACGAAACAAGGTTAATTTGAAAGTACATCTCTGGAATATCCTTTGGGATCCTCATGTTATTAGAAAAATCACCAAAGAATGTTTCAATATTCATATCTCGCATTTGTCTAGGGGCTCCCTCTTGAATTTAGGTTCATAGAGGTTATTTGTCTTGTTAATCTGAAATCCACACTAGAGAATTTGTTGTGATACCTAAACAATTAAAGAGTTGTGAAGCTTTGTTATTATTCACCAACAATTGACAACAAAGGAAAGATACAATTTAACAAGTTTAAGCTGAAGACACATGACGATTTAATTGTTATACAGAGTATTACATTTCACCGTTACGAAATAAAAAGTTGATCGAGGTGGATGCGATGATTAAAAGATCGATCGAAGATATTCTAAAGATGTTCAATTGTCATAAACCATCAGTTGATGTTGAAATGTAATGTTAGATTGATGTTAATTTATGTTGTTCTTCCTATTTATGAATTTGTTTTATGGTTTGAAAAAACAAAGAATATTCCGGAGATATGATTTTGTAACAACTTCGTATTTGTTCAACTTCATTTTAGTCTATTTCTAAGACTTGGATGTGGTTTGTACATTTTTAGTGCGTCTGAAAATATATTTTTAAATTATAAAAGACATTATTAATTTTTCATCAAATTGTGGGAACACCACTAAAAATGCAATAAGCAATCTGCTTAAAAAAACACCTCATATTAAGATATTAAGATAATGTTATTGGTCTGATCCATCAATTTTAGTCTTCAATTTCATACAACTTATATGAATTATGTTACTGTGCTTAAATAATAATTACTATGTTTCTTTAAGTCAACCTTATTAATAGGGTAATTTATTGGCCACCTCTTAAAAAACTGGGGATAATTTACCTCAAATGATGTATACAAATGAAAAATTTTCACACAAATTAAAATTTTAAAAAAACTTTAAAGAATTAAAATTAAATCAAGAAAAAATATATGACTTAATTTTTGAGTAGTAAGATGTTTGTAAATCAAGTGTGAGTAATGATTTCGATATTGGATGCAAAAGAGAATGTTGAACAGTTTTGAAGTGAAAAGAGGCATAAACCTAATGTCTTAAGGTTTTAGATTAATATGTGATTTTACAAATTTATTTTAGGGTTAATATGTTATTTTGCCCCTATCATATAGGCGAGTTTTGAAAAATCCCCTTGTAAAAAAAGTTTCAAAAATCCCCCTGCTATATGAAGATTAATCTGTTTTGCCCCCTCAAAAAATTGAAGCATACAAAATACTAACATGGCAGAGGGATTTTTCAAAAATCGCCAATTTGGCAAGAGCAAAATATGTATAAATTCTTAAAAATAGAGGGCAAATTACATGAAATTTAATAGATTATTGATGCGTAAATTTTTTGAGGGACAAAACGAGAGAATCTTCATATGACAGAGAAATTTTTGAAACTTTTTTTACAGAGATTTTTCAAAACCCGCCTATATGACAGGGAGCAAAATAGCTATTAACCTTTTATTTTATGTCACAAAATTTTATTAATATAAATCATTAGGGATAAATTATCCCCAATTTTTCAAAGAGTAACCTTGGTCTCACCTATTAATTTAATACTTGTGCACAGGAACATTTAATTATAAGAGTGAGTTTGAATCGATCATATTTTATTTATATTCTTATAACTTTGATTTTTAAATTATTAAATAATAATAATAATAATAATAATAATAATAATAATAATAATAATAATAATAATAATAATAATAATAATAATAATTAGATATAATTCTATAGGTTTAATTCATATTTTTTCCGATAAAAATATGACAAATATATCTAAATATATTTTAAGGAGTAAAAATAAAAAGAAATTACATATATGTAACAGAAAATTATACATATATCATATTTTTATTGAAATAAAATATATAAATCACATTTAAAAAAATACACTTAAATTTTAATAATAATAATAATTGCTATGCTATGTCGTTCTTTTATTCACAGTGTACAAGAGTTGCAAAATTCAAATTGTAATTCAAAATTACTTCCATAAAACAAAAAATTAGCACGTCAGGATTATAAATTTCAGACAATTACTGTCCAAATATTTGAATTCCAAAAATTAAATTTGGAGTAAATAAAATCCAAAAGGTTTTTAGAAAACATAAAGGTAGGAGAAATTCTCTTATACTGATTTTTGATTCAAAATATTCCGGCTTTGGGTCCTTTCGTAGCTATTTTTGCTCTGCGTAAAAAATATTTTCGTCGCCTGAGAGATTCGAACTCTCGCGGGGAAACCCCATGTACTTAGCAGGCACACGCCTTAACCACTCGGCCAAAGCGACTTGTTGGAAATGCAGTGAATATAAATAATTATATACACATATGAATAATAGTGAGAATTTAGAGAGTGAAAGTAAGTAAGCTCTTTGTTTTATATATGATACACAATCACACACAATAAAAATATTACAAGAATTGATTATTTGTATTATGGGGAGGAAAGGATCAGTATCAAGAAAAAGAAATGAAGACATCATATATACTTTTGAATCATTTCTCTTACTTCTTCAATTACTAGCCATGCCTTATGACCTCCAATCACTTCTTCTTTCATCTCTCCATCTTTCCAAAGCTGCACACAATTTAACTACACCATTTCATTTTCTTTAAGTTGTGGATTATAATATATGTATCAAGATTAATTTGATTGGAAACACACCTGAATTGTTGGCATTTTCTGAAATGCATAAGAAACAAGAAAAACAATGTCAAAAAGAGTTTAAAGAAAAATTCAACAAATTTTACCAGAAAATTTCATGGATATATTATGTGTATACTTACAGAGACGTTGCCACGCTTGACTAGAGTCTGAGGTACTTTATTAACATCCACATAGTAAAATTTGGTTCTGCAAAATAAGTAAATAAATAAATTAGTAGAAATAATACTTGATCAAATTAATTAAGTAAAATGTGATTAAAGAGACACTAGTGAGTAGTTTTTTTACTTAGTGTCAAATTCGGCTGCTAATTTTTCCAACTTGGGCTTCAAATATATGCACTTCCGGCACCAAGCAGCCATCCTATATTCACAAAATAAAACAAGTAATCAAATTAACAAGCAGTTCAAAATTACAAATGAAAATATAATATTTGAAAATTTGCAGAGTTTATTGAAAAAAAGATATGTATTTAGTCCAATTCAAATTTATGTGTGGGTGTGGGTAATATCTACCAAATTTTAAACATTTGAATTCCCAAAAACCCAAAACACCACAAAATATCCTAAAAATATCTAGCTACAGTCACTCATATTTTAACAAACAACTTAGATCCAATCCAAGGATAAAATAGAATAAAAATGATGTCCGCAAACAGTAGTTTAACAGACACAACTCGATATTATTAAATTGAACATTGTTATCAGAGTTCGAATCCTAATACTCGGATAATAGTTGTGTGAGTTCTAATAGCTATTACCGTTTCTTCTTAAAAAAAACTACATCACCTTACCTCATATTTAAAATATTAACTGAGACCATATAATAAAAATTATGCAAGAGCAAGATAATTAAATTATCTAAAAAAAATTATACAAGATAGAAAAAGAGAAATACCAATCAATAACAACAGGCTCAGAGTTTTGTTGAGCATGAACAAGAATTTGATCAAGCTGTTCAGAATCATTAATAGCATCCATTTCAATCGTACTTGGTCTAGACAAATCTGGCCACATAGATTCCACACGAAAATTTCTTCTTCTAATCTTTTGTTCTTTGTTTCTGTTTTCAATCAATATGTTCCCGAAACAACTCTTGCGCCAAAACAAAGAATCTTTGCCACTTACAAAAGAGGAAATACAGTGTTCATCTCTATGGTGAAGTTTTTTGTATACAAAATGTGAATATGATGCTATTATAGACATAACCTTTTGCACTGCAAGACAAAATTACAAGATAATGATGACTAATTAAGGACAAAAAATGAAATTGTTTTTGATTTTTGGTGTTGCGGTGGAGAAGGCATGGATGGAGTTGGATATGCTAAGAAATGGAAAGAGAATTGTGTGGGTTTTGGGTGGTGTGAAACATGGAAGAAAAAAATAAGGAAAAAGAAGAAAAGAAAAGAATGCTGTTAAATAAAATATATTTGAAAACATGGTGCAAGTTGAAGGAGGCTTATCCGAAAGAGGATAGAAATATTTATTATATTTTGGGGGAGAAAGAAAGAAAATATGAATTGATCGCGGGTCCACGGGGCAAATAAAGCTCCAATATCAGCAACTTCTAATTTTTGTTTTAGCAATACCATGTTCTATTTTTTTATTTATAAATAAATAATATAAAAGAGTTGGACCACAAGTTTAACAGGATTGGGACAAATTAAATTTTTTTAACCTATATATTACTTTTTACCAATAAACTCATATATTATTATACATTTCAAAATATATTTTTAATATATTATGTTTTTAAATAAAAAAAATTGAAGTAAGAGATCCCGTTTATTAGATCGGTGGATATTCTCTAAATTATATAATTTTCGTCCATTAGACTGACGGAGTTGTTATAATGTCGTTTTTTTTAATATAATATTAAATTATACAGTTTCACGTTAATCCTCTTCCGTCTATTTGATGGACTGAGCCTCTAAAAGTTATAACACTTCCGTCCATTGTTTTCGCGGATGTCAAATATTTTCAACAACTTCATCCATTCACCTGACAAATATTTTGTGACAAAAATAAAATTTGTTTGAAAATATGGTAATATGAAAATATTGATTAAAGATGATGGTATAGTCGAATTTTTTTGTGTAAAAAGATAGCAAGACAGTAAAAAATTCGAAAAATTATACCTCAATTTAGCGATATATATATATATATATATATATATATATATATATATATATATATATATATATATATATATATATATATATATATATATATATATATATATAACCAATAAGAAATTTGTACGAGAGCACAGATAAATTAATTTGATATGTTATAAAATATATTTAAATAAATATATAAATTTAAAATAAATTATTTAATTATATAATAAATAATTATAATATAAATTTAATTATATTAAATAATTATATAAATGAAAAAAATGATCTGTGAAATAATGAGATAAAAAAATGATTTTTTATAAATAAAAAATTGTTTCTCAAATAAAATAAAAATTGATTAAAATAAAATAATTTAAATAAATATTGTGTTTATAATGATATGCAGAATAAATTTTATTAACGCATTTATGTCTAATTATTGGTACATATTACTATCAATCATCTAAAATTTATAAATATAGTAATGTTATATCTCTCTAATTATTGGTACATATTGCTATCGATCATCTAAAATTTATAAATATAGTAATGTTATATCTCACAAAGATTTCTCTAATGATTGGTTCAAGAATTTAGCTAACCAGTTAAAATTTTCATTGACCATAAAACATGGTTGATGTAAGGAATTTTTATAAGAACTTAATTGAAAAAAGATTAAATTAATTAGTAAAAAATGTTTGAGAAAATGCAAGTTTTCTTTACTTAACAAAATGGTTGAATCCTTCAATGTAGTTTTTATTAATACAACACACATTACAAAAGCTAGTCTCACGAGAGACAATTACACAACATTCTACTCGAAGTGTAACTCTAATGGCAGATATCATGCTTCTTATTATCTATCCATGTGAATAATAGGCTCCTAATGTTTACTAAAGCAAATCAACAAACTTTATGTTTTTTTCCTTGTTCTGTCATCATTGGTTCTGCATTTGAGTATGTATCCTTATTACTTCCACAAGTGATATATTACACAAAAAGAGTAGGGTTTTGCAGAATCAGAAAACCCGAAAAAAGGTGGCTACTGCAAAAATTAGAAACAACCCTCCACCCAAGTAGCCAACCTGATGAAAAGAAATAAAGTGAGTTAAATTAAATATCAGATTAAAATGCAAAACATTCATTAGCAAGGAGTGATCCTCCAACAATGGCAATACATGTTGCTTTTTTCTTTTTTGAAAAGGCAAAAGATGCTATTAATATAAAAAGGCATAAGGAATGCCATAGATAGATTACAAACTGTTCTGCATAAATGCTCCACAAACAATAAACTTCGAGAAAACATTGAAACAATAAACAGACAACAATCAAATTCAGTCTCTAACACCCATAACGATTTTAACCCAACTTGCTCCAAATGGATATTTCCAAAGCGCTAATGCAGTACCACAAAAGGGAAATTCCAGCAACCGCCTATTACACGACCGAAGTTATAGAGACGCAACCAAAAAACAACTCCAAACTGGATGAATTGTCAGGCCAGCAAGTTGACCACTCCCAACTGAACAGACAGGCCGCACGAACGCCACAACTGACAACTCGATCGGAGACAATAACCATTGAGCAATGCTATAGTTAAAACACTTAGTCTTAACTCTCAGCCATTTCCAAGAGAGGAGCTTGGTTTCCTCAACAGCAAAGGTGTTTTAAAAAATCTTCGCGTGTTTGGCCTTCCAAATGTTGGGTATCAAAATAACAAAATAATATTAAGACAACTAAAATAAGAGATAAAAATACATAACTAAGGAGAAACAATTGTCTATTAAATTTTTGGATGATTAAAAAAAATTACAATGTAGCAACAATTTATATTAATTGTTGTGCTATGAATAGCTAACTTAATTTTCTCCTAACCATCAAATTTCTATAACTTTGAAACTTTCTCTCAACTACATATAATTGACTTTACATAATAAATTAAATATGACTTTAATTTACGATAATCTATCACTTAAAGCCTTACTTATTTGCTTTCAAAATTTCCCAACTATATCAATTTCAATGTTGCTACGTTTTTGATAGGCCATAAGAGTTTCTGCACCAAATAAACTTGTCAGCGTTGATCGGTTTTGCCATAACATCTGCTAAATTATCTTTAGTGTGAATCTTCTGCATATCCACACTCCCTTCCTCTACTACTTCTCGAACAAAATGATATTATACTCCTGTGTGTTTAGTCCTGGAATGAAAGGCTGGATTTATTGCAATATGCAAGGCACTATGACTGTCACGATACACAATAATCTTATGTTGCTTGTGCCCGAGTTCTTCCAATAACCTTTGAATCCAGATATCTTCCTTGTATGCTTGGGTAGCTGCCATATATTCTGCTTCTATGGTAGATAAAGCTACGCCTGTTTGTAGCTTAGATAACCAACTTACCGCTCTTCCTGCTAGTGTAAACACATAGCCGGTAGTAAATTTTCTTTTGTCAAGATCACCTGCATAGTCTGAATCAACGTATCCTTTTACAACAAACTTTGATCCTCCAAAACATAATGCAATATCTGAGGTCCCTTTAACATATCTCAGGATCCTCTTCACAATATTCCAATGCTCTCTACCTGAATCTGCCATGAACCGACTGATCGTCCCAACTGCTTGAGCAATGTCTGGTCTAATACAAATCATAACATTCATAAGACTTCCCATTGTTGATGCATACGGTACTCGAGACATCTCCTTCCTCCCCGCTTCACTGTTAGGACACGTACTTGAGGATAACTGGAAATTGATAAGAAGTGAGGTAGAGATTGACTTACAGTCTTGCATGTTTAAGCGCCTCAAGACTTTTCGAAGATAATTCTTCTAAGAGAGCCAAATCTTCCCATCTTTTCTGTCTCGGTGAATTTGCATCCCTAAAATATGGTTTGCGGGTCCCAAATCCTTCATATCAAACTCACTAGCCAATTGTGCCTTCAATTCTTGGATTCGATCTTTATTGGGGTCTACCACCAACATGTCGCCCATATACAACAACAAAATAATGAAATCATCATTATCTAACCTTTTGTAATACGTACAATAATCTGAACTCAGTCTGTTGTATCTAAGGCTCATGATGAAGGAATCAAATCTCTTGTACCAACACCTAGGCGCCTGCTTTAAACCATACAGAAATTTGGTCAACCTGCAAACCAAGTTTTCTTTTTCTTTTTCTTCAAACCCTTCTGGTTGGAGCATATATATTTCCTCTTCAAGTTCTCCATGAAGAAATATAGTCTTCACACCTAACTGCTCAATATGTAAATCAAATGCGGCACACATTGCAAGAACTACTCTGATAGTAGTAAGTCTTACCACTAGAGAGAATATCTCATTGAAATCAATGTCTTCTTTTTGAGCATATCCTTTGACCACCAGTCTTGCACGATATCGTTCCACTTGATCATTGCCATCTCGTTTAATTTTGAACACCCATTTGTTTCCAATGGCTTTCCGACCTTTGGGAAGTTCAACAAGATCCCAAGTGTTGTTTCTATGTAAGGCTTCAATCTCCTCCTGCATTGATACCATCCACAGAGAAGTATCTGAACCATTTAGCGCCTCATGAAAGGTTGATGGTTCTCCATCTTCTGATAGAAGACAATATGCATCATGACTAGTCATCACATACTTTTATTGCCATGATGGTTTCCTTATCTGGCGTGATATTCTTCTAGGTTGAACATCATCGACTTCTTCTGGTTCTTGTACCTCATGATCTGGTTCCAGTTCTGCTTCAAAAGAATCTTCTTCTTCAGACTTTCCATCTATATGAATAGTAGTAACATCTTTAGGTGTGTCGTCATTTTCCTGCTCACTTTGCAGTTCATTTTCTACAAATATTACATCCCTGCTGACAATAATCTTGTGGGCAGTGGGATCCCACAGACAATACCCCTTAACATCGTTAACATAGCCCAAAAATATGCATTTTCTGGATTTAGGATCCAGTTTGGTTATTTCTTGAGAGTTGTACATCACGTCCACAGGACAACCAAACACATGTAGTGAAGAATAATTTCCTGGATTTTTAATCCACATTTCCATCGGTGTCTTTAAACCAATCGTAGTTCATGGTGATCGGTTTATCACGTAATATGCTGTTTTCATTGCTTCTGCCCAGAAGGACTTGGCTAGTCCTGCAGTTTGAAACATAGCTCTAGTCCTCTATAGGAGAGTTCTATTCATCCGCTTTGATGAGGTGTATGAGCAACGGTAACTTGTCTCTTAATACCACCTTGCTTGCAAAATACCAAAAAATCACTGCCTATATATCATCCTCCATTGTCTGTTCTCAAGCATTTTATCTTTTTACCAGTTTTAAGCTTCACTAGTGCTTTGAACTCCTTGAATATTGGATACACATCTGAATTCATTTTGATCGGGTACACCCACAATCTCCTGGAGTGGTCATCAATGAATGATACAAAATATTTTGCTTCTCCTGTGGATATTTCCGGTGACTCCCAAACATCAGAATGAATCAAGTCCAGTATGTGTTTGCTTCTAGAATTTGACTTAGCAAACTGTAATCTATGCTGCTTTCTTATCACACAGTGCTTACAGAAAGGTAAATTTATCGTTTTGAGCTCAGGTATGAGATTACATTCTGCAAGAAATTTCAAGCCTCGTTCTGACATATGGCCTAGTCTGTGATGCCACATTGTCGTTGAGTTTTCTTGACTAGTTGATGCAACTGACACATTACCCTCTAGCAACGTCTCTTCCATAAGAATATATAGATTTGCAGATAACTTTTCTACCTTCATCACTACTAGAGCACCTCTCACCACCTTTGTGATCGGTGGATCTGGAACTGACTGTTTTAAAGCTGGTTCGCGAAATGTCGCGGAAGCAAGAGTCGCCACCGTCTTTTATTTTCTCCAAATGGAAAGGACAAAAGCACAGAAAAATTCCTTAAAGAGATTGCTCTCGGTTCGGGAGGTAGATTATAGAAAGGGAAGGTGTTAGCACCCTTTCTATCCATGGTTATCCATGGGATCTTAGATACTTGCTCAATGTGTTTTCAAAATGTTTGCTTGCTTTTCAATGTGGGTTTCAAAAATATTCTTTGAAAAGTTTCAGTTCAACTCGTACGTCAGAGTGTTTGAAAAGTTTGTTTTGAAAGTTTTTGAAAGTGTGTTGGTGTGAAAAGTATTTTGATTTGTTTGAAATTAGAGCAAGTATCCTTGAGAACCTACCTACCCTAAGGAATTCGTCTGTGTAAATGTCCTTTAAAGTAGTGCCATTCCACCATTGAGAGGTAGGTAGCACCACCGTTGGAGGTGTTCGGGTCAATTCGAGTTTTAGGGACGTGGTGATCACCAGAGCAATGGGAAGACACCTTAGAAGCTACCCTCATGCCAGGTTCCCGGATCATGAGGACTTACTAAGACGTCTTCTACTCGACGATCACCTTTCGAAAGGCAACAGTGAGGCGTACCCTAGGGGTGGTGTGTGCGGTCTGTGTGTCATGTTTCAATTATTTTGTCTTGTCATGTTTGTCGTGATCTACGCTTGATTTTATTTTTAAGTCCATACATTCTTTCATGCATATTTATTAACAGTTATATATTTGCGAGAAAATAAATCTAAGCTATTACAAATGGCGCGGGTCCACATCGCCAAAATAAACCGAACCCGATTTGACTGAAAGTAAAAGTGCGAGAAATAAAGTAAAAATTATTACAAGGCTTTGGGGCATATACATAATTATAATAAATGACATAAAATAAATGCGCAAATTGAATAAATTATAAACGTGGGCGTTGGACCCTTTTGCAATAAATTAAAATTAATGGAGAATTAAAATTAAAATTAAATGTTTTGGTATTTTTGTGTCTTTTTAAGATTTAATGAGAAAAAGGAGTTAATTGAAATTAAATTAAACGGCAAACCCTAATTCTAATATTTTTATTTATTATGAAAGAATTAAAATATAATCTACATTAAACCCTAATTTATTTATGTACAATTTAAATCATAAAAATAAAATAATAAATAAATAATATTGTAAGAAAAAAGGAAAAATTAAAAAGACATAAAAATCATCAATTAACCTAATTCTACATTTTTTTGGATTTTATTAAAAAGAATTAAATTTGAAAACCTAATTAAAACTAAATAATTACAAACTTTTACTTAGAAAATAGTTAAAATAAAAATTATATTTTTCGGTCTTTTCTGATTTTTGAAGGTTTTTATATTTTGTTAAAAAATAATTAACCAAATAAATAGCAAATAAAAGAAATAAAAAGAAAGATTAAAGAAAGAATAAGAAATAATAAGGCAAACCAGGGGGGGGGAGTCCCCAATTCAAGAGGTAAGGCCCAAGGACATTGGCCCAATAAGCTGGGAATTGGTTGACTTTTTTGGATCATGTGTCAGCGTTTTGACCTGATGTATGATACACCTTGAATCTTGGCCATAGATCTGATGCCTTCTGGACGCGTGGAGGTTGGATGAAGATGGAACATGGTGCACCTGGATGTTAGCAAAGCATAGAATTTTACGTTGAAAAATAATATGGAATTTTGCCAGACCTGGGACTTGAACCCAGGTCATGAAGGTTATTCACATCACGTGTTACCAACTGCGCTGCTGCATTTCATTTAACATATTATGGTTAATAAACAACAAAAATCAAAACCAACGCGTAATGGCTAAAACGCGCGCAAATTCGAATTGACCAGTCAGTACGTGCCACGATTCCACCTTCTTCTTCGTCCCTGTAAAACAAACACAAGAGCAACGGTTTTTATAGCGTTGCATTAGGGGGCTAGCAGAAAATAGCGAATAGCTCTCCTTGATACATAAATCCATCGCGAGTATGGGGTTATCCTCGTCCAGACCTACTGAATACAACCATGGTAGTCTTGAGTCCTAATTTTTCCCCTATGCAAAAGCCCCAATTCAAGAAACCTGCAACCCTAAATATCGTTCATGGCCAAATCACATGTATTGCTCAAAAACGAAATTAATTGGTATGGTTAGCTTTAGAATATCATGAGGAACACGAATCAATCAATGAAATGTCATGAAAATGCGTAAAATATAGAATACGATTTTGAAATTTCCATGGAATTTCTTGAGTTCTGTACCCTAATTCTTTGAGCTTTTGTGATTGATATCAATTGGAACACCTTCAGGGATGCTTAAGGATGCTTATGGAACAAAAATTGAAGCTTGGATCGACCTTGAAACTGGTTTTCAGTTTTTGTGTTTTTGGGAAAAATTTCAATGTTGTCACAAGCCTTTGAGCGCAGCATATGATGTGTTAGGCTTAGGGTTTGACTCAGTGCCCCTGATGGAAGAGAATTGGCTTGCTATTTGACCTTAATTCATGCTCATGAAAGAACAAGTCCTAGGGTTTTTACCATTAACCAAGTTTCCTTCTTTTAAGCCAAGACCTAGACCTAGTGTGCAATTTAACCCTAGCCTGAGTTCTTGAGTTGGCCCATGATACATGGAAGTTGTCCAAATTCACATGACACTATTCCATTGGTTTTTGAATTTTATTTGAATTTTCAAAGATTTAAAATGAATTAAATTATCAAAAATTAAACAAAATAGAAAAATCAATATTTGGTCTTGAAATTAATCATGGGACACGTGTGTGGCATGACAAGGATGAATCAAGTGGAAGAAAGTGGGCCCTTTTGTCAAAAATTGGAGTTTCAAGGATAGTTGACTTTTGCCATTTCACAAAAATTTCCCAACTTCTACAAGGCATAACTTGCTCAATTTTTAAGCTTTTCACATGTTCTTGGACATTTTGGAAAGGTCTTTGAGTCCTTTAACCAATGCCTTTGGTCCCATGTCATTTAGATTTACCAATCTCAAGTTATGGACTTTGACTTAAAGTCCCTTTTTGTTGACTTTTGAAAATGACCTATAATGTTGAAATTGATAACTTTTTGTGAGAGCATTTCTTGGACTTGAAGTATGAAGATGAGTTGTAGGAAATGTCTTTCTCTTCAAAATGAGCTTTGGATGGAATTTTTCTGATAATCCATGTGAAAGTTATGCCCTGGTCAACTTCAGTTGACTTTTTCAGCTGTCCAAATATAGCAACTTTTGCATCTTTGATGATTTCTGAGCCAAATCTTGAGAATCATGATCAAGCATTGATCAAATGATGTTTGTGGCTTCAAAATGATATGTTGACCAAAAATTTGAACTTTTGACTGCCAAATGACCATTTTGCCCCTACAGTTGACTGTAGTGCAATTTAGGGTTTTGACTGTGCAATCTTGAGCTGAATGCCTTGAAACTTGATATGAGGATGTTTGACCATGTTTGTAAGCATATGAGACTTGATTGAGCCTTTGAAAACTTCCTTTTCTTGATCAGACTCAAAACCCTAGTTTTGACTGTATAGGAGACCTTTGCATTGTGCAACCCTTGGGGACTTTTGTGACTTGGCTTGGCCATCTCTTGAAGAATATGGGAGGGCAAATTTTGGGGTATAACAGTTGCCCCTGTTCAATCTTCTTAGACCTGAGGATGCAGATTGGCTGTCGTGCCTTTCGTAATCCGAGGGTAGAAGATGATTGGACACTAGAGTGCCCAGAAATTTGCGCTCACATAGTAGCAGTGATGATGGGGGAATGGGCTTATAGATGCCATTTGGAGATTGCTGGATAGGATGATGGGCTTATAGATTCCATCGGGATGTTGATCGCGTAGGAGATTCCTTAGCGAGAACCTGCATACCTGCAAAAGAGAAAATGAGTACCTGACACGTTGCAGAAGCTGCTTTTAGATGCTTGGTATAGATGTGCCCTGACTGGTTACAGGAGCTGAGTCTGGAGCTTCAAACGGCGATGAAAGAACCAGGGATGATTACTACCTTAGCATGAATGGTAAGAGAACCTTGGGTGACTTTAACTTCAACAACGCTTGTTGAGAAAAACATCTTGGGGATTTTAACTTCAACAACGCTTGTTGAGAAAAATCTTGGGTGTTTTTAACTTCAACGACGCTTGTTGAGAGAAATCTGGGGTGTCTTCTACTGGGATAAGAATCAGGGAGATCTTAGGGTCGATCTGACTGAACCAGAGAGGCCTTTGACTGGGTAAGAATCAGGAAAATCTTAGGGTCGATTTAACTGAACCGGTCTAGGTCTTGAAATGTCTTCAACTGGATAAGCATCAGGGGGATCTTAGGGTCGATCTGACTGAACCAGAGAAGGCCTTTGACTGGATAAGCATCAGGAAAATCTTGGGGCGATTTAACTGAACCGGTCTAGGTCTTGAAATGTCTTCAACTGGATAAGCATCAGGGAGATCTTAGGGTCGATCTGACTGAACCAGAGAAGGCCTTTAACTGGATAAGCATCAGGAAAATCTTGGAACGATTTAACTGAACCGGTCTAGGTCTTGAAATGTCTTCAACTGGATAAGCATCAGGGAGATCTTAGGGTCGATCTGACTGAACCAGAGAAGGCCTTTGACTGGATAAGCATCAGGAAAATCTTGGGACGATTTAACTGAACCGGTCTAGGTCTTGAAATGTCTTCAACTGGATAAGCATCAGGGAGATCTTAGGGTCGATCTGACTGAACCAGAGAAGGCCTTTGACTGGATAAGCATCAGGAAAATCTTGGGACGATTTAACTGAACCGGTCTAGGTCTTGAAATGTAGCTTGAGAACTTAACTGGATCTTTCCTGAAAGGTAAAAGTCAGTCATATGCAATGCATGATATGGATCAAGCAATGATGTTCTCAACATAAATGAGATTTGCAAGATATAATGTGTACATGCATGCTATAATGATGTATGTGATGTTTTATGTATGTTTTCGTCTAGGAAAGTAAATCCTTGACGGGTGCCGGGAAGTCGTATCCTGGACTGATGTCGAAGAATAGATTTTGCTTCCGCTGGGGATGATAACTGCAAGGATACCGGTAGGAGAAGATGACTCCGTTGCGGAATAAACTTGGCGAATGGAAGATTCTGCGGGGAGAAAAGATACTCTAGCGATCATGCTGGAAAGCAATACTCTGTGGGAAGAGTGATGCCTTGCTGAATGTTGATAGTAACTCTGTTGGGGATACCGTTGTTGTATTGGAAGTGTGAATAGACTTCACTGGGGATAGGAAAGAACTACGTTGACGACGACCTTCCCTTGGCTTTTGGCTGAGGATAACCCAGTTGTATCCTGTTGAGGAAATAACTCTTTAAATCAAGTCAGACGACGCGTTCGTGTCCTGTGAAGGAGAAGCTTCCAGAATTTACTGAGGATAAACTTACTGCTTGGGGAGATGAATTCCATCTTTCCTGGGGAACTTGGATGGGACTCTCCTGGGGAAACTTTGATAGTTTTGATATACTGGGGAGTGATTCCTTTGAATGTTGATGTATGCCGCCGGGGAACAATCTTTAGACCAAGACTGCCGGGGATGCTTGTTAAGAATATATGCTGCTGGGGAATATTGGGATCTACTCGAGGATACCCAATTTCCTTGAGACTTGTTAACTTTGTTTGGGGAAGAATGCACTGACTTGCTGTCTCACTCTCTGGGGAATTTAAGATGCATGGTTAGGTTCTTTAGCTGAACCTACCTTGGTACCTTGGAGGATAGAACAAGTAGACTGCTCAGACAACTCTTTATTGCCCCTGTTTCTAGTGTCACCTGCAATTAATTCTTTGTTTCGTATGCAAATATTTATGAGCTAGCAAATTATTGTCAATGCATATATCGCAAATTGAACCTTGGACGTTCTTCACAAAACAAAACAAAAAAGAAAAATAGTTGGCACGTTTAACTGAAAAGTATATTTGTATTGATTTTGAATAGCCTGTGAATAGGCGTTTTGTGTACAAGAGGCTGACATCCTAGTAAGAGAAATGTCACCGAGCAAAAGAGTTTATTACAAGTTTTGTACAAAAGAAAATAAAACAGCTGTGTGAAAGATGAATGATCCACTGGGTTTCAACTCTGCTATTGCCTTTATACTCCGTGCGTCTCATCACTTGATGACCTTGGTTGAAAGTGAAGCTGACTGATCGATGCCGTCTTGATGTAGATACCGGATTCTGGATGCAAAGTGATCCAATGAGACATAGTATTACGCTTTTATCCCTAATTTTTGCCTGGACTGTCCTTTCGGGTTTTCAGTCCACCGGGATACCCATTTTTGCCCAAGCCGCCTTTTCAGGTTTTCGACTTGCCGGGTGTACAGATTTTTCATTTTCATCCCTTCATTTTTCCCGAACCCTTTTGGTTCGACGGGAAGCCCTAACTTTTGCCTAGACATGTCAGCCTAGCGGGTCTTTTTTCATGCGTAGTATTTTTTAACTACGTCTGCATTGGCGGGGTGAGGAAGGTCGTCACCATCCATGTTGGTTAATATCATTGCTCCTCCTGAGAACACATGCTTAACCACAAATGGCCCTTCGTACGTAGGGGTCCATTTGCCCCTTGGATCACTCTGAGGAAGGATGATTCGCTTGATCACCAGATCCCCGACTTGATATTCCTGTGGTCTGACCTTTTTGTTAAATGCCCTGATCATTCGTTTCTGATACGTCTGACCATGACAGATAGCAGCAAGTCTCTTTTCGTCAATAAGGTTGAGCTGATCAAGTCGTGTCTGGATCCAATCATCTTCATTCAGATTTGCATCCTTCATTATCCGGAGAGAAGGAATTTGTACTTCGATCGGCAAGACTGCCTCCATGCCATAAACCAGAGAGAAAGGAGTTGCCCCGGTTGACGTCCTAGCTGAAGTACGATACCCATGCAGAGCGAACGGTAACATCTCGTGCCAATCTTTATACGTTACTGTCATCTTCTGCACAATCTTCTTGATGTTTTTATTAGCTGCTTCTACAGCCCCATTCATCTTCGGTCTGTAAGGAGAGGAATTGTGGTGCTGTATCTTGAACTGTTCGCAGAGCTCAGCGATCATCTTATTGTTCAGATTGGTACCGTTATCTGTAATAATTCGCTCAGGGACACCGTACCGACAGATCAGATTGTGCCGAATGAACCGTGCCACAACAGTCTTGGTTACCGTAGCATAGGATGCTGCCTCAACCCACTTCGTGAAGTAATCAATTGCCACTAGGATGAAGCGATGTCCATTAGATGCCGTAGGTTTAATCTCACCGATCATGTCTATACCCCACATTGCAAATGGCCAAGGCGCAGTCAGAACATTCAGGGGAACCGGAGGAACATGCACCTTGTCTGCGTAGATCTGGCATTTATGGCATGTCCTAGAATGTTGGTAACAATCAGCTTCCATGGTGGACCAGTAATACCCTGCCCGTAGGATCTTCTTTGCCATGGTATGTCCACTGGAGTGTGTACCAAAGGTCCCTTCATGTAGCTCTTCCATGATTCTTTCTGCTTCAGTTTTATCTACACAACGCAGTAGGGTTGAATCCTGGTTTCGCTTGTACAAAATGCCGTTGCTAAGAAAGAACTTGGCTGCAAACCTCCTCAGGAATTTCTTATCATTGACAGAAGCACCTTCAGGGTATTCCTGAGCTTCCAGATATCTCTTCATTTCGTGGTACCAAGGTTTCTCAGTTACCAATTCAGTCTCGAGATCACAACAGTATGCCGGTTCGTCCAGTTTCCAGATGATGATCCGGGGAGCTTCATTATCCCATTTAACCTTGAACATTGAAGACATTGTAGCTAACGCGTCCGCCAGCTGATTCTCTTCTCTTGGAAAGTGCTCAAATGTTATCTCTGTGAAGTGGGGGATCAGGGCCAACACACATTCTCTGTAAGGAATCAAGTTTGGATGTTTCGTATCCCACTCTCCTTTGATCTGATTGATCACGAGAGCGGAATCTCCGAAGACACTCAGAAATTTGATCCTCAGGTCGATCGCAGCTTGAAGACCCATAATACACGCTTCATACTCCGCCATGTTGTTGGTACAGTTGAAACACAGTCGGGCGGTGAGTGGAGTATGAGTACCTTGTGGAGATACGATTATGGCGCCGATACCATTTCCCAAAGCATTGGAGGCTCCGTCAAAGTGCATAGACCATCGGGATCCTGGTTCAGGTCCTTCATCCGGTCCAGGTATTTCACAGTCAGTTACTATCATAATGCCTTCATCTGGAAACTCGAAGTTCATCGATTGGTAGTCATCCACAGCTTGATGTGCTAGGTGGTCTGCCAATACACTTCCCTTGATGGCTTTTTGGGTCGTGTACTGAATGTCGTATTCCGTCAAGATCATCTGCCATCTTGCAATTCTCCCAGACAGAGCAGGCTTTTCGAATATGTACTTTATAGGATCCATTTTTGAGATCAACAAGGTAGTGTGAGTCAGCATATACTGTCTCAGCCGGCGAGCAGCCCATACCAAAGCGCAGCAAGTTTTCTCAAGCAGTGAGTATCGGGTCTCACAGTCGGTAAACTTTTTGCTAAGGTAATAAATGGCATGCTCTTTTCGGCCAGACTCGTCATGCTGCCCCAACACACACCCCATTGCATTATCAAGCACTGTCAGGTAAAGTATCAAAGGTCTCCCTTCAACTGGTGGCATAAGGATGGGTGGTTCTTGGAGATATTCTTTGATTCTGTCAAAAGCAGCCTGACATTCATCATTCCAACGTACTACCTGATCTTTCTTCAGCAGCTTGAAGATTGGTTCACAGGTAGCAGTTAAGTGTGAGATGAACCGAGCAATGTAATTCAGACGTCCTAGAAAGCCTCTGACTTCCTTCTCTGTCTTAGGAACTGGCATCTCTTGAATGGCTTTGACCTTAGCAGGGTCCACTTGAATTCCCTTGTCACTCACCACGAAGCCTAGCAACTTTCCAGATCTTACCCCGAAGGTGCACTTGTTCGGGTTCAACCTCAGTTTGTACAGTTTCAAACGGTCAAACAGTTTCTGCAGATGATCAAGGTGTTCTTCCTCAGTCTGGGACCTAGCGATCATGTCGTCAACATACACTTCTATCTCATGGTGGATCATATCATGAAATAAGGTAACCATGGCACGTTGGTAGGTTGCCCCAGCATTCTTTAACCCGAACGGCATGACCTTGTAACAGAAGGTGCCCCACTGAGTAACAAAGGTAGTCTTTTCCATGTCTTCAGGTGCCATCTTGATCTGATTGTAGCCTGAAAAGCCATCCATGAAAGAGAACACCTTGTGCTGAGCTGTATTATCAACAAGGACATCAATGTGAGGTAAGGGGAAGTCATCTTTGGGGCTGGCCCTGTTCAGATCCCTGTAGTCGACACACATCCTGACCTTGCCGTCCTTCTTAGGTACCGGCACCACATTAGCAACCCACTGAGGGTAAGAAGTCACTGCAAGAAACCCGGCATCAAATTGCTTCATAACCTCGGCTTTAATCTTCTCAGACATCTCTGGACGCATACGGCGGACCTTTTGCTTAACCGGAGGGAAATCTTCTTTAGTTGGTAAGTGATGGACCACAATGTCGGTATCTAATCCGGGCATATCTTCGTAGGACCAGGCAAAGATTTCCTTATAGTCATGCAGCATCTGAGTCAACCGTTGCTTCACGCTGAGTTCTAGGTTGGCACCAATCTTCACCTCTTTCTTGTCTTCCTCAGTACCCAAGTTTATTATTTCCACTGGCTCTTCATGGGGTTGAATTGCCCTCTCCTCTTGTTGTAACAGTCTTGCAAGTTCACCAGGCACTTCGCAATCATCTTCACCTTCGTCTGCGGCTAAGTTGATCGGATTTTCGAAGTCATAACTGGCAGTAGCAGAGTCGTTACCAGTGAGATCCAGAGTGGATTGAAACCTGTATGAGTGAGTGTGTGTGTAAATACAGCTGTTTTGCAATATGTAAAGAAAGGAAAGAAAAGGAGCGCAAAATTTGAAATGTGAAAAACGTCCAATGCTTTTATTCATGATATATGATAGTGACAAACAAAAGCCCTCATAAATAAAAACCACAGTGCCCCGGGTAAGACACCGGGCCATATAGTCTCAAATTATTGTTTATTACAAATCAAAAACAAAGAAATTCATTACTGGGGAACAAAAGTTATGGGTGTAAAATCTTTAGCAGTCCAATTGGTCAATCCACCGTCGGTCGTCGGGTAGATCCAGCTATCGAACTCTGACTCTTCCACTTTGACTTCCTCTCCAATAGCATTCACTTCTGAGTGGGTGATGAGCACAGGAGGTCTTCCAATTCTTGCCTTGCGCACCGCTTTCTGAGCTTCTGTGGTGAAACCCAACCCAAACTTGTTAGTCTTAGGAGTAAGATCAGGGAGCTTGCCCCAGTTTGCACATTCACCTTTTTCGATCACAGCCCGGGCGTCCTTTAAGGAGGCCATCTTCATAGGAGAAACCTCTTCATCTGCTTCTGCTGCTGCCAAGGTTTGTGGGACTTCCTCAAAATGTTGAAAGGGGGTTTCAATGAACTCCCCATCCATTTCTACATATCTGAAGGAGTTGAGGTGGCTGACCATGTACTCCTCTTCCCCTTGCACTGTTACGATCTTCCCCCTGACCGGGTACTTGAGCTTCTGATGCAATGTGGAGGTCACAGCTCCAGCCTTGTGGATCCACGGGCGACCCAGCAAACAAGAATAGGACGGATGGATGTCCATCACATAGAATTTTGAATCAAATACCTGTGACCCAACCCTGATTGGGATGTCCACCTCACCATGTACCATTCTTTTGGACCCGTCAAAGGCCCGGACAACAATGTGAGTTGGTTTGAGCTCTAGACCCTCACAATCCAGCCTATCCAGAGCCTTCTTGGGCAGCACGTTTAATGAAGAACCTGTGTCAACCAGCACATGAGCAAGGGTAGTGCCCCTGCACTCAATGGAAACATGCAGGGCATCATTATGGTTCTTCCCCTTTGCTGTCAGATCGGCATCAGAGAAACCCAGGCCATTATCAGCGGTTAGGTTGGCCACACAGTCGGTGAACTGGTCAGCAGACGTCTCTTGGGGTACGTGGGCTGTCTTTAAGAAAGCAATCAGAGCCTTTGCGTGGGCCTCTGAACACAGCAGCAGTGACAACATGGAGATTTTAGAGGGGGTGTGCCCCAGCTGTTCTACAACGTTGAAATCACTTTTCTTTATTATCTTGAGGATTTCTTCCATTTCCTGCTTGGAAGCCTCAACAATGGTTTTTGGTGCCTCCGTCCTGGCAGGCACATCAGCAGCAATTCCCTTGCCCCGAGTATCAGATGACTCAGTAGCAGGGGTGGATACTTGGTCAGAAGGAGAAACAGGCACCCTGGCAGGTGTGAAGACTAAGGGCCTATGAATTGTCGGAGGAGCAATGTCTGGCGAGAACAGTCTTCCACTACGAGTGACCTTAGCAGGCCCGGTGATGTTGGAGACACCAGTATCAATGTTGAACTCTTGTTTCACACCCAGAACGTAAACATCCGCCCCATAGTGCCATGGGACAGCCTTATCAGATTTGTAGGGTATAGGCCCCGGAACAGTAATGGTGATGGGAGCACTCTTGTGAACTGACAAAATTTGGACAGGCTTCTTTGGAGGAGCCTTGGAATGGTTGTCGAAGATGGTAACGATCGACACTTCTTCAACAGGAACAGCAGGAACAACAGTCTTTCTGAACAAAATCTCTTTACTATCTATCAGGTTTTGGACGCCTGACTTCAGCAGAGAACAACCAGCAGGGGAAGCAACACATAGAGGGCAACTTTCGCTACATCCCGGAAATAAACCGGCTAGCAACAGATTCCTCTTAACCATCAGCAACGGAGTAGCAACATCATCCACCGAAGCTACATACAAATCCTCCTCCACAGCATTCACTCCATGCTGGGGCATGGGAGCAGTTACAACATTCGGCCTCTCGGGCGCCTCAAACTGTATCTCCTTTGCATCAATGAGGTCTTGAACCTTATTCTTTAGGGCCCAACAGTCATCTGTGTTATGCCCCGGGCTATCAGAGTGATAAGCACAGCGAGCATTTGGATTGAACTTGGGGGATGCGGTATTGGGAAATTTTGGAGCCTCCCTGACAGTCACTAAATTGGTGGATAGCAACTGTGGCAGGATCTGTGATAAGGTCATGCTTAACCGGGTATACTCTCTCCGGGGTCTTTCAAACTTTTGAGGATTAGTTGGCCGAGGAGCGGCAGCAGGTTTGGCAATCATTACCGCACTGACAGATTGGCGGTGTTCAGGTCGCTCTGTTCTCCGGGAGCTATATACAGCACTAGCCTCCTTTTTGAAGGGTTTCTTCTCAGTACTGGAGGAGGAAACTTTCTGTATCTTCCCCGATTTTATACCGGCCTCGATCCTTTCACCAGTCAGGATCAGATCAGTAAACCCAGCAGAGGAATTACCAATGAGATGATTGAAAAATGGACCAGATAGAGTCCCCAAGAACATATCTACCAGCTCCCGATCCGTCAATGGTGGCTGCACCCTGCCAGCCAGGTCTCTCCATTTCTGAGCGTACTCCTTAAAACCTTCACCCGACCCTAGCGACATACCCTGGAGCTGGGTACGCGTAGGAGCGAGGTCGGCATTATACTGATACTGCTTGTAAAAAGCAGTGGCCAGATCCTCCCAGTCACGAATGCTGATTCCATCCAGCTGATAGAACCAATCGAGGTGAGTCCCTGAAAGACTCTCCTGGAAGAAGTGGATCCAAAGGTTCTTGTCTGCTGTGTAAGGCTGGATCTTCCTTACATAAGAACGGAGGTGCATCTTGGGACAGGAAGCCCCATCATACTTCACGAAGGCAGGTGTTTTGAACTTGTGGGGGATCACCACCCCAGTAGATAACCCCAAGTCTCCGAAATCCAATCCAGGCACCCGCTGAACTTCCATAGCCTTTAATCTGTCTTCCAGCTGTTTGTACCGGTCTTCAGCAGGAGGGTACTGTTCGTCGTTGAAGTCTGTTTCAGTATCAGAGCCCACAGGAGTAGGGACCTCCCTTTCTTGGTGACTACCTTCCGTCATAGATGGAGGAGTCCTTTCAGCTTCAACCAAAGTGTTCCCGAGTCTGCGCCCAGTGTTAAATAGCACAGTCCTCCTCTTCTTCTTAGTCTTCTTCAAAAGCATAGTCTTCAACTCTTGTTGACCCTGAGCCAAGCCCTTGATCAGCTCCTGAAATTGGGCGTTCTGCGCCTGAAATTGGACGTTCTGCGCCTGAAGAGCCTTGATAGATGCCTCGGTTGATGATTCAGGATTCATGATGCTGAAATAAACAGCGAAGAACAGTAAACCACCTGGAAAAAAAAAAGAGTACCTATGATGCACATGATGAATGATATGTGTTTATGCGATGCATTCAAGGGTTCGAAAATTCAAATTTATTGTAGACCAAAAGGAACACACGTTATTATTAAGAAAATCATTGTTTAATACATCAAAGCCTCATGGGCAAAAGTACAAAAAGATCAAATCAATCCCAAAATATGTTGCGCATCTTCTTTGGAGCTATGTAAGTGTTGAGGTTCCTTTCCTCGTGCAACAGGCGGGTGAGCTCCAAGACCTTCTTTTCACTGGCATGCAAACTAGTCTCAAGAGAATTCCGCTCTTCCTTAAGCTGGATCCAGCTCTTCTGCATCTCTTCCCAGGATGTGGGCATATCAGGGTGCTGAACAACGTGAGACACCTCTCCTTCCAAGGCAGGCTCTTTGATTACTGGGAGCATGTGAGGATAAGGCATTACTAACTTCTGAGAGCGGGCTCGTACCCACTTGAGGTAAGGCTCCAAAGGGATGGAGTTCCTGTGCCCCAGTGTCTTGCTGTCTATCCTACTAGGCATCCTCCAAGCTCTGATAAATCTCTGGCGAAGTCCTTGAGTATCGTTGTCGAAGTCAAAAACTATGTCAAGAATCAACATGTCATGAGGACCATCCCTCCGAGCATAACCAAATTGTCTCCAAGCCAGGCATGGACTATAAGTAATACCCCCTCTGATTCCAAGTAAAGGAACATTAGGATACTCCCCGCAACGATCAATGATAGTGACATCTTCTCTGGACCTAAGGCACCAATGTATATCTGCATGTGTAAGAGTCATCAACCGTTGTGACCATCTCAAACCCCGCTCGTTCTTCAGGACTGATTGTGGAAGGTGCGAAATAAACCACTTTCCCAGGAGAGGAGTGCAACACATAAGGACACCTCTTTTTCTCATGGTTCGAGTGTAACATGAGTGAAGGAGGTCCCCCAGCAACGTAGGTATAGGATTCCTGGACATAAAGATCTGGACAGCATTGATATCAACGAGCTGGTCTGGGTTAGGGAACAACACCAAACCATAAACAAGAAGGGCCACAACCTTTTCAAAAGCTTGTAAGTCAAGGGAGTTCCAACATTCATAGGCCTTTTCAAACAGAAACCTGGCTAAGAACCCTTTGATACCACTTCTAACTTCCCAATGTCCCTTGAGGTCAGATGACTGTAGGTGCAAGGCTTTAGCAATCTCTTCAAGCTTAGGTTCCTTTTCTGTACCGTTGAAGGGTAGCTGATCAAGGATAGGGATCTTCAGGAGTCGGGAGAACTCCTCCAATGTAGGTACCAACTGATAGTCCAAGAAGGTGAAACAGTGATGCAGAGGGTCAAAAAACTGGAACAAGACCTTTATCATATCTTCCTCAATGTTGGTGTTGACCAAGCTGATGAGGCTTCCATGCCTTTCACTGAATGAAGAGTTCTCGGGAATCCTGGATATAAGCTCCTTAAGCTGAGGAGGGATCCTTACAAGACTGATTTGAATTGTCTTTTTACGAACAGTTTCCATGTCCTACAAAACAAGAACAAAGATGAAAATTCGAACCCCTGAAATGGTTAGTTAATGCATATGATGCTGGATGATGTCATGATGTTATGATTAAACACACCACAGATATTTACAAAGACAAACATGTAAGGCACACAAGGCACACAAGACAGGCCCTTAAGGTTTAAGGCCAGCATGGGGTCTGGGTAGTACCCTCTTGAAGTTGGTGGGTTCAACCTGTCCTAATCAAAGTAACCGGGTTCTAAGGTTCCCAATATCACGGGATTGCTTTCATTGTTCATCGTTTCGATTTAGCCACTGAACTGGCGACCGAAATATTCCAGGAAAGCAACCCTCAATTGAGCGTAGTATCGAGTATCAACCAACCTCGGACTGCACCAAAGTCAGTTATCTCACTACCCTAAAGAGGCCAAGATGGTTCAATTAAGGTTCCTAAGGTCTGTTGATGCTTCACGACACCACGCGGAGGCCCCGTACTCTCCTTGACTGAACTCAAGGGTTACCGGTACACACCAAAGTGCCACATCAACGTAGCAGACTGTTTCAACCATGTCGGTATACCCCGCACAGTTCCCTCACAGCCTTGTTGCTACTTTCTAAAAGGGTATCCCCCAGATCCGGGTTAGGATCTATAGAACTCCCAAGACAGTACCCACAATTTAAAAGCACACAAGGAAAACAATTGAAAACACAGTTATGAACTAGCCCTAAGGTACACCTCACTTTATAAAGGTGTCCCCAGCAGAGTCGCCAGTTCTGTGATCGGTGGATCTGGAACTGACTGTTTTAAAGCTGGTTCGCGAAATGTCGCGGAAGCAAGAGTCGCCACCGTCTTTTATTTTCTCCAAATGGAAAGGACAAAAGCACAGAAAAATTCCTTAAAGAGATTGCTCTCGGTTCGGGAGGTAGATTATAGAAAGGGAAGGTGTTAGCACCCTTTCTATCCATGGTTATCCATGGGCTCTTAGATACTTGCTCAATGTGTTTTCAAAATGTTTGCTTGCTTTTCAATGTGGGTTTCAAAAATATTCTTTGAAAAGTTTCAGTTCAACTCGTACGTCAGAGTGTTTGAAAAGTTTGTTTTGAAAGTTTTTGAAAGTGTGTTGGTGTGAAAAGTATTTTGATTTGTTTGAAATTAGAGCAAGTATCCTTGAGAACCTACCTACCCTAAGGAATTCGTCTGTGTAAATGTCCTTTAAAGTAGTGCCATTCCACCATTGAGAGGTAGGTAGCACCACCGTTGGAGGTGTTCGGGTCAATTCGAGTTTTAGGGACGTGGTGATCACCAGAGCAATGGGAAGACACCTTAGAAGCTACCCTCATGCCAGGTTCCCGGATCATGAGGACTTACTAAGACGTCTTCTACTCGACGATCACCTTTCGAAAGGCAACAGTGAGGCGTACCCTAGGGGTGGTGTGTGCGGTCCGTGTGTCATGTTTCAATTATTTTGTCTTGTCATGTTTGTCGTGATCTACGCTTGATTTTATTTTTAAGTCCATACATTCTTTCATGCATATTTATTAACAGTTATATATTTGCGAGAAAATAAATCTAAGCTATTACAAATGGCGCGGGTCCACATCGCCAAAATAAACCGAACCCGATTTGACTGAAAGTAAAAGTGCGAGAAATAAAGTAAAAATTATTACAAGGCTTTGGGGCATATACATAATTATAATAAATGACATAAAATAAATGCGCAAATTGAATAAATTATAAACGTGGGCGTTGGACCCTTTTGCAATAAATTAAAATTAATGGAGAATTAAAATTAAAATTAAATGTTTTGGTATTTTTGTGTCTTTTTAAGATTTAATGAGAAAAAGGAGTTAATTGAAATTAAATTAAACGGCAAACCCTAATTCTAATATTTTTATTTATTATGAAAGAATTAAAATATAATCTACATTAAACCCTAATTTATTTATGTACAATTTAAATCATAAAAATAAAATAATAAATAAATAATATTGTAAGAAAAAAGGAAAAATTAAAAAGACATAAAAATTATCAATTAACCTAATTCTACATTTTTTTGGATTTTATTAAAAAGAATTAAATTTGAAAACCTAATTAAAACTAAATAATTACAAACTTTTACTTAGAAAATAGTTAAAATAAAAATTATATTTTTCGGTCTTTTCTGATTTTTGAAGGTTTTTATATTTTGTTAAAAAATAATTAACCAAATAAATAGCAAATAAAAGAAATAAAAAGAAAGATTAAAGAAAGAATAAGAAATAATAAGGCAAACCAGGGGGGGGGAGTCCCCAATTCAAGAGGTAAGGCCCAAGGACATTGGCCCAATAAGCTGGGAATTGGTTGACTTTTTTGGATCATGTGTCAGCGTTTTGACCTGATGTATGATACACCTTGAATCTTGGCCATAGATCTGATGCCTTCTGGACGCGTGGAGGTTGGATGAAGATGGAACATGGTGCACCTGGATGTTAGCAAAGCATAGAATTTTACGTTGAAAAATAATATGGAATTTTGCCAGACCTGGGACTTGAACCCAGGTCATGAAGGTTATTCACATCACGTGTTACCAACTGCGCTGCTGCATTTCATTTAACATATTATGGTTAATAAACAACAAAAATCAAAACCAACGCGTAATGGCTAAAACGCGCGCAAATTCGAATTGACCAGTCAGTACGTGCCACGATTCCACCTTCTTCTTCGTCCCTGTAAAACAAACACAAGAGCAACGGTTTTTATAGCGTTGCATTAGGGGGGCTAGCAGAAAATAGCGAATAGCTCTCCTTGATACATAAATCCATCACGAGTATGGGGTTATCCTCGTCCAGACCTACTGAATACAACCATAGTAGTCTTGAGTCCTAATTTTTCCCCTATGCAAAAGCCCCAATTCAAGAAACCTGCAACCCTAAATATCGTTCATGGCCAAATCACATGTATTGCTCAAAAACGAAATTAATTGGTATGGTTAGCTTTAGAATATCATGAGGAACACGAATCAATCAATGAAATGTCATGAAAATGCGTAAAATATAGAATACGATTTTGAAATTTCCATGGAATTTCTTGAGTTCTGTACCCTAATTCTTTGAGCTTTTGTGATTGATATCAATTGGAACACCTTCAGGGATGCTTAAGGATGCTTATGGAACAAAAATTGAAGCTTGGATCGACCTTGAAACTGGTTTTCAGTTTTTGTGTTTTTGGGAAAAATTTCAATGTTGTCACAAGCCTTTGAGCGCAGCATATGATGTGTTAGGCTTAGGGTTTGACTCAGTGCCCCTGATGGAAGAGAATTGGCTTGCTATTTGACCTTAATTCATGCTCATGAAAGAACAAGTCCTAGGGTTTTTACCATTAACCAAGTTTCCTTCTTTTAAGCCAAGACCTAGACCTATTGTGCAATTTAACCCTAGCCTGAGTTCTTGAGTTGGCCCATGATACATGGAAGTTGTCCAAATTCACATGACACTATTCCATTGGTTTTTGAATTTTATTTGAATTTTCAAAGATTTAAAATGAATTAAATTATCAAAAATTAAACAAAATAGAAAAATCAATATTTGGTCTTGAAATTAATCATGGGACACGTGTGTGGCATGACAAGGATGAATCAAGTGGAAGAAAGTGGGCCCTTTTGTCAAAAATTGGAGTTTCAAGGATAGTTGACTTTTGCCATTTCACAAAAATTTCCCAACTTCTACAAGGCATAACTTGCTCAATTTTTAAGCTTTTCACATGTTCTTGGACATTTTGGAAAGGTCTTTGAGTCCTTTAACCAATGCCTTTGGTCCCATGTCATTTAGATTTACCAATCTCAAGTTATGGCCTTTGACTTAAAGTCCCTTTTTGTTGACTTTTGAAAATGACCTATAATGTTGAAATTGATAACTTTTTGTGAGAGCATTTCTTGGACTTGAAGTATGAAGATGAGTTGTAGGAAATGTCTTTCTCTTCAAAATGAGCTTTGGATGGAATTTTTCTGATAATCCATGTGAAAGTTATGCCCTGGTCAACTTCAGTTGACTTTTTCAGCTGTCCAAATATAGCAACTTTTGCATCTTTGATGATTTCTGAGCCAAATCTTGAGAATCATGATCAAGCATTGATCAAATGATGTTTGTGGCTTCAAAATGATATGTTGACCAAAAATTTGAACTTTTGACTGCCAAATGACCATTTTGCCCCTACAGTTGACTGTAGTGCAATTTAGGGTTTTGACTGTGCAATCTTGAGCTGAATGCCTTGAAACTTGATATGAGGATGTTTGACCATGTTTGTAAGCATATGAGACTTGATTGAGCCTTTGAAAACTTCCTTTTCTTGATCAGACTCAAAACCCTAGTTTTGACTGTATAGGAGACCTTTGCATTGTGCAACCCTTGGGGACTTTTGTGACTTGGCTTGGCCATCTCTTGAAGAATATGGGAGGGCAAATTTTGGGGTATAACAACCTTCAATATCCCACCTTCAATATGGGTCTTGCACCCAAGATCATCTAATTGTCCAATAGACAATAAATTCTTCTTCAACCCTTTCACATGTCGTACCTCTTGAATTGTGCGAACTGTACCATCATACATTTTTATTTTGACAGTACCGACACCAGCAATTTCTAAGGTGTAATCATTTCCCATGAACATTGATCCTTCTGAGATAGGTTGATAAGTGTAAAACCAATCTCGTCGAGGAGTCATCTGCCATGCTGCTCCTCTTGGAACCAGTTGTTGCTCCACTATATAGAATCTCTCCATCATCAGAGGTATTGGCAATACATCCCTGAGATGAACTTGCCTCAGAAGACTTCTCACCATTCTTCTTAAATCAACAATCTCTTTTCAAGTGCCCTTTTTTGTCACAATTGTAGCATCTCACATTGATCTTACTTCGAGATTTTGATCTACCATGATTTTGGCTCCCACTGGAGCCATGTTCCACTGATCTATCTCTCGTTATTGTCAAAGCTTTTATTTGTTTTAAGTTTTCTTGACGGTCTTCCTTATTTATACGTCTGGGCTCTTCCTCAAGAATAACTCCGGCAACATCATCAAAGTATAGACGGTCTGTAACATTATTATTTGTTAATCTAACAACGAGTGGATCATATGAATTTGGTAAGCTTTGAAGTAGAAGTTTCGCACGTTCATTTTCTACTATGCTAAAATTTTCTGATGTAAGTTGAGCAAACATTGTATTTTAGAGTGTTGATGTGATTTGTCACATATGTGGATTCACTCATTCGAAGAGTGTAGAGTCTTATCTTTAAGAAAATGCGGTTGTGAAGTGACTTGACCACGTATAATTTGATGAGGACATCTCATATCTCCTTTGCAGTTTTCTTTTCGGCAACGCTAGACAAAACTGAATCCATCATTGCTAAGTGCAAATTGGAAATAGCGTTGCTATCCATCTCATTCCATATTTTGTCAGAAATTCCCTCAGCTTTATATTTAATTGCTGCTAAACAATTATCCTTCCTCAGGATTGCCTTTATCTTCAATTTCCACAGGGATAAATTACTCCCATTGAACTTCTCAATCTCAAATTTTGCGTTTTACACCAAAAATTAGTAACTTAACCGATTAACACAATTTCACCGTGAATAGCAAAATATACGTGAACAATATTGTATATTTTTACTGCACACTAGAACGAATCCGATATACGTTAACAATCACTGTAAAAGTATACAATCACACGTGTGAATAATAACCGTGAAATTGTTTACCGTTGTTATTGGTAAACAACCGCTGGTCTCCAAAAAAGGTAAGTTTTTTTTTGGTTTACTTGAGGGATCGACCAAACTAATCCCAGAACATATGCTAATCTTTATGTAAAATGAGTGAGAAGGAAGAACGCACGTTCGACCCAGGGGAGAGATGTTTAAGATTGTTGAACAGTAAATGAAAGCATAAAAATGCAAGTAAAAGAAGTAAAAGAAGAAAAAGGTAACTTTGCAAGATAATGGTAAAGTAAAGTAAAAAGACTTTTATTAAGTAAAAAAAGTGTTTCTAACGTACATTGCTCTGCTTTTTATCCTTTCTCACGCAGTAGTTACTTGGATAATATTTGAGAGGTTTAGTACTATAAGTTCCACACACTAAAAATTACACAAACTTCTTAATTTATACTAAAAAATAGGTAACCGTCGAGGGGACATTCTGCGCTAGGATGAAGACAAGTGTCTCCTGCATGCCTCTCGACCCATAGCTTTTTGCCACGTTTCCTTCCCTTAGACGCTGATGAAAACCACCTTTCCCTCCAATAATTCAAATTTTAAAATGGTCTTCGTCCCATGTGCCAAGGCGCGAACACTTCCCTTCAGTCGAACAACCCACATCTGCCTCGGTTGAATGAACCTTTGGTCGAAGCTTCTTATTATATCTTGGATCTTTTTCCTTAAATTATCTCATGCGTCGAATTACACCTGCTGGTGTAGTTCATTTCCAGTTGTTTGGTCAAAGAGACCAAATATAGCAAGTGTCGAATTTGGGAGCCAACAAATTGCCCCCAAGAATGTCTATTTCGACGCCCAAAGAAATAGCCATTCTTTGAACTTCCCATTCGACACCTGTCTTACCAGTTGTCTACCAGGCTTTGACGTGTACTTTTCGCCTTCCAACAGCTGCTATATTTGATAAAACCATCATTACTTTTTTCCAAAATGTCTCTTCAAAACTGTCGTTACCACGCTCGCCATGATGGCCTCGTTCCTATAATCTAGGCAAGCATGTCCCAACGCCTGCACGGCAATCATTTCCTGCCCTGCCACGTGCCCCACTACCTGCAAAACATTAAATGCTTTTGAAGAGACATTTCTCACTTCTGAAGGCTATAAATACTTCCAAACTTCTCTATTTAGAACTTTTATCATCCTCAGCTTTTCCAAACCCCTTGCATTCTCACAACACTGTACTGTCACCTTCGCTCTTTCTCTTAAGTCTTTAACAATGGCCTTTCTCTCTAATGCCCCAAACAATCCGCAACCAAAGAATGCTAATGATGTTCAGAAACCACCAGAGATTTTTTCTACCAACCCTCCTTCTTCCTCGACTAACAGGCACATTGCTGAATCTATGGGAGAATGGCGAGAAACCTATGATTCTCAACTCCTTATTCCCTTCAGATATGGCGGAAAGATGTATGCTATGTCCGGCCCATTATCTTCATGTGCCGAAAATCCCTTAAAAAACCGTGGCTTTTTCCCTACACACCCAAGGCTTAAACCCATAGGTTGTGCCAAAAAACCTAGGGCAGATGCTGAAGATGCTACACCGGCTAACCAGCAACATCCTCAAACTACTGATGATATCAACCTCCAGTTCATGAATAAAGGGAATCAAATCTTTCGATCAAGCCCTAACCTTTCTTCTGAATACTCCGACTGGTTGAATAAAATGGAGAGGGTGCAAGCTTCTGTCTGGAAGGAGATGGGCATCTATGACTTAGTGATGTTGTCGAAGACAGGGTTACCTTATTGCCCCCTTATGCTGGTATCCTTATTGTACTTTTGGGACAGTGCACATTTCACCTTTCATCTTCCTTGTGGGATGGTGACCCCTACCTTGTTCGACATAGCTGCCATTACTGGTCTTCGACCCACTGGTGACTACTTCGACCCTGAAGACTTGTCTGAGGATCCCATTGGGTTTGCTGCTACCAAACCCACTTATACCACCTTCATAAACCACTTTCATGACAAGGCTCCAAATGCCGTGTCGGAGGTGGAGCACATAGCCTTCTTGGCCATGTGGCTGTCTCGATTCATTTTCTGCACTAAATCACTGCAGGTGACGAAAAAGATGCTGACGCTTGCAACACAGCTCCATCACAAATACCCTCTTTGCTTGGCCGAATTGATTCTGGCCAACTTATATGAGTCCATCAGTAATGGTGTGACTCAACTTAAGGTTCTAGGAGACAGAGGAAGTTTGCTGCTATCTGGTCCCTTCTGGCTTCTGCAACTGTGGCTTAATTCCACCTTCGAATCCTTCCTCCCTCAAAAGAACAAGATCAATGAAGAAGCTCCTGAAATTTTAAACAGGAGAGTCGAAGGCACCATGTTGGCATTGCTAACTCCTACTGATGAAGGCCAACAGTTTCAAAAAGCCTTTACAAGCTTCGTAATGATGTTTGCGGAGCGAAAAAGCTTTGATTCGACTATGGCTCCTTTTTCCAGTCGAAAAGTTGGCCCGGAATGGTTTACTAGACCATATCCTTCAGAAGAAGATGATGTGGTTGATGAGTTCGTGAGCATGTGGGAAGCGTTTCTCCGCCCCAGGATCATGCCTTTAAGATTTAAGAGCTCGAAGAACCAATTGAGCTTAATTGCTTATCAACCCAATCTTGTCTCTCGATAGTTTTGCATTGTTAAATCGCTTCCTTCGCCTATATACCCTCGAGAGAAACTGCTACTCTTTTATAATGTAAATTACTCAGAGGATGCCGCTACCAAGCATATTGGTAGGTATTCTGGTCGAACTACACTGACCCTGTTCGACTTTAACCTTCATTTTCTGAACTCTACCACTTATGAGATGTGGTGGAGACATTATTATGAGGAATAGTTCTTCGACGAGAAGGACTTCGCCCACCATCTGCATGAGGCATTCAAGCTGGTTCTTGACAGAGTCAAAAAAGGTATTCCTTTTTCCATCTCTTCGTTTTAGATTTGTTTTTCCAACTCCTAACTAACCATAGCTGTTTTGCCTTTCGTTTAGCTGTCAAGCGGGTTGCTTCGAAGAAAACCGCTGAGAGTACAAAAGGGGGAGACTCTGCTATCAATCCCTCTCCTAAGGTACTTACCTTTCCTTTTTTACCCTTAGTTTTATCTGACGTAGTTATTGATCTTCTCGACTTGGTTTTCTATATGCTTAGAAATCAACCCCCAAAAAGCGGAAGGTTCAAGAGATCCAAATCTCTAGCGATGAGGAAGATGAGTCTCCACCTGTTCCTTTGCAGAGACGAAGATTGAAAAAACCAACTCCTGCTGTCGAAACCCGTCCAAAAATCAGGATTAAAACTACGGCGGGGAGGCTACCTCCTGTCATCATCAATGAACCCACTGAACAGGAGGTAATCGCCAGATTAAACAATCCTAGTGAAAGTGACAATTTTAGTCCTGATGCTGAAATCCCAGTACAGGTATCCACTTCAACTGCTTGTTATGTACTTCTCACTCTCTCTTACTTTGTGACACTTTTAAAAGCAATAAATTCTTTCTATTTTCCAGGACACTGCTGGCACTTCGACACGAAATCCTACTCATGTCGAGGACTCGACCACTTGCTTGAATAGTGACGGGATTCCTACCTACAGACCCTCTTCAGCAAAAGACTCCTTCGTGAGTTCACCTAACGAAGTGAATCAGACTTCTGAACCCCAACATGAAACCATAGAAGAAGCTGATGAAGAAGAAGCTGAAGGAAATCAAGAGGAGGTTAGGATTCCTATGGTCGAAGTTAAAACAGAGAGGGAACATGGGGAGATCCCAGAAGCTGAGGGTGAAGAAGCTCTTGCTGAAGGAAACCAAAATCCTCCAGGTACTGAGGCAATTCCTACTCAAGTACCTAACGTGGTTATTACAGCCAACGCCAGCATCCCTTCGACGGGGTCTAGAACCAAAGAGGATTTGGCTTTACTGAAGCAACAAGATCCGTTAGGTTATCTGACTGCAATCTTGGAGGGTCGAGAGAGCTCCTCTGATCGTAGTGCCTCGACTGCATCTGGCAGATCTACCTCGACTTCCCCTCTCGACGAAGCTCTTCAAAAGGTTAAAGCACAAATCTTTAAAAGAGATTTGATGTTAACTTTAGAGGGGGAGCCAACAACGCCTTCCTATCTGAAGACTATCTTGAAAGTTGTCGATCTTCTTGTTGCCCCTCCAGATGTAGCCAGTGTAATCCTGGATTTACTTTCTATCATCGAGCAAGTATCAGCAGACTTCAATCGTCAAAGAATCATTAATCGTGATATTGAGGAAGCCAATGGCCAAGTGGTTGTTGCCTGGCATGCTGCCACTGAATCCACTTCTAGAGTAAAGGACTTGTCGAAGGCCCAGGAGGCTAGGCAAAAGGAAGTCGAGGAGATTGATCAAGACAATGTTCAGTTGAGAGCACAAATTGCAGAGTTAGAAGCAAAACTCGCTGCCAACGACAAAAAGAAAGAGGAGCTTCTTGCTGTGAACACTGAGTTAGAAAGCCAAGAAGAATTGGCTGAAGGGTTAAGACATGTCGATCGAGCTCAATCTCTGGATGCTAAGCTCGAAACCCTTCACCAATCAAAAGCTCTCTGTGATCGAAGGCTAGAATTTCAACGGATCAAGTACCTCCAGATTAAAGCTAATATTCCCTTCTGAATCTTGTTCCTCTCTATTATGTAATCACTTTCTGTAACAATTTCAAAGCCATTTTGGCCTCTTTAATGAAAATCACTTAAGTTTCCATTTTGGCATTCTTTATAATTAGTGATTATATCTTATTTATTTTTATCTCTTGAAGCATAGGTCTATACGTTTTCAAGTATTTACCATTTACCTTCAAGAGTCTTCGATCTTCGCTTAACTCTTCGATCTCATAGGCTCCACCTGAGAAAGCCTGCCTAATCTTAAAAGATCCTTCCCACTTAGGGGACCATTTTCCCAAGTTTCGGTCCTTTCGATCCATTGGGAGTATTACTTTCCAAACTAGATCTTCAGGCTGAAACGTCTTGGATTTTACCCTTCGATTGCAGGATTTCTCGACTTGCTTCTTTTGTAGTCTCAAAAGATCCAAAGCTCTCAACCTTTCTTCGTCTAAGTCTACTAGCTCATCCAACATCATGTTCCAATAGACTTCGAAAGGGATCTCGTGATGTATTTGAATCCTTGTCGCTTGCAAGTGGATTTCCACTGGTAACACTGCATCATGACCATAGGTTAGACAAAATGGTGGTGTCCCTGTAGCTTCTTTGGGGCACGTCCGACGTGCCCACAGGACTTGATCTAGTGTTTTGTGCCAGTTTCTGGGTTTCTTTCGCACATGTTTCTTTATTAAACTGATTACCACTTTGTTTGCTGCTTCGACCTGACCATTAGCTTGTGCATAATAAGGCGTAGACGTTAATAGCTTAAACCCCACTTCTGCATCGAAATCTTGCATTTTCCGACCAGTGAAGATTGATCCTTGGTCTGTAGTTATTGTCTCAGGGATCCCAAACCTGTATATGATGTGCTTTGGAATGAATTCAATGACATTCTCCTGGTCTACATTGATTAAAGGAATCGCTTCGATCCATTTAGTAAAATAATAAATGCCCACCAATATATACTTCTGACCTTTAGAAGATACTGGTCGAATTTCTCCAATGAGATCCAAAGCCCATCCTCTAAAAGGCCAAGGTTTCACAATCGAGTGAAGTTCATTTGCTGGCACATGTTGAATGCCTGTATATTTTTGGCATTCTTGGCATCCTTTGGCAAACTCAACACAATCTTTTAGCATAGTGGGCCAATATAAGCCTTGTCGAAACAATAACCATTTCATTTTTTGGCCTACTTGGTGTGCTCCACATGCCCCAGCGTGTGTGGTAGAAAGGGCCAAATATGCTTCTGTTTCACTTAAGCATTTCAAGAGTACACCTTCTGGCGTTTTCTTAAATAGTTCGTTTCCCATCAACACATAACTCAGTGCCCTGTACTTTATCTTTCGTTCTGTCGAAGCTGCTGGATTTTGTAAATAATCCACTACAGGCTTTCTCCAATCCTGATCTGTTAGATTGTCTATGAACGATATTTCAAAATTCTCTTGATCAGTATATCCCAACTTTGTGGTCTTTAAGTCTGATGGAAATAATTTGGTGGCAGTTAATCTCCCCCTAACTTCGATTTCTTGTTTCAGCCTCTCTTTCGAAACTTTATACCCATAAGCAATTTGTGCCAAATCGTTGGCTGTTTGATTTTCTAATCTGGGTATGTGTCGAATGTTAACTTCCTAAAAAATTTTCAACAACCGTCTGGCTATTACGAAATACATAATAAGGTTTTCTTTTATGCATTTATATTCTTTCGTAATTTGTTTTAGGACTAACTCCGAATCTCCCATTATTTCGACTCGAGTTGCCCCCAATTCCAACAAAATTTCAAGGCCTATAATTAATGCTTCATATTCAGCCTCATTATTCGAACAATCTCCATCTATTTTGTACTTAAATGTTGTTGGAATTTTATTTGGAGAAATAATAAGGACTCCGACTCCGACTCCATCTTTGTAACGAGATCCATCGAAGTAGAGTTTCCATGGTTCGATCTCCAAATAATTTAGTGATCTTTCTTGTACAGAGTGGTCAACTATAAAGTCTGCAACCACTTGGCCTTTTATAGCCTTAAGAGGCATGAAAGTTAATGAATATTCAGTCAATCCAAGTGCCCACTTGCCAACTCTACTATGCATAATGGGTTTTGACAACATATACTTGAAAACGTCAAAATGAGACGAAACATAAACATTAACTGGCTTTATATATTGCTTAAGTTTTATACATGAAAAATATAGACATAAACACAGTTTTTCAACTTCGTTATATCTAGTTTCTGCATCATTTAAAACTCTACTGAGGTAGTATATGGGCCTTTCGACACCATGTTCGTCCTCCTGAGCCAGCATGCTCCCTAAAGTCTTATCTGACGCAGCTATGTACAGTCTCATACTTCTACTTCGACAAGGAGGCACCAGAATAGGTGGTTTAGTGAGGTACTCTTTGATTTTGTCGAAGGCCTCCTGATGTTCTTCCTTCCATTCAAATCCTCCTTTGTTGAGTCGAAGTAATGGCGAAAAGGCTTGCGTTTTCCCACTAAGGTTGGATATAAATCTCCTTAGGAAATTTATTTTCCCAAGCAGGGATTGCAATTCCTTTTTGTTAGTTGGCGCTTTGGATTGCAAGATAGCTTTGGTCTTGTTTTGATTTATCTCGATACCTTTCTTGTGGACCACAAAACCTAAGAAATCTCATGCTCTTACACCAAAAGCACATTTCAGAGGATTCATCTTCAAGCCATAACGTCTCATCCTCTCAAAGGATTGTCGAAGATGATCCATATGAGCCTTCCCTGAAACAGATTTGACAACAATATCATCAATATAAATTTGCATGAAAGTGTCAATAAAGTCATGAAAGATCGAATTCATGGCTCTTTGGTACGTTGCCCCTGCATTTTTTTAGGCCAAAAGGCATCACTACCCATTCATAGGTGCCTAAAGCCCCAGGGCAACGAAAGGCCGTTTTCGACACATCTTCTTCAGCAATGAAGATTTGATTGTATCCAGAGTAGCCATCCAGCATACTCATGTATTCGAAACCAGCGGCAGAATCCACAAGCATTTCCGCCACTGGCATTGGATATTCGTCTTTGGGGGTCGCAGCATTGAGATCTCTGAAATCAATGCACACCCTCAAGGTGCCATTTTTCTTTATAACAGGTACAATATTTGCAATCCATTCGACATACCTGGTTGTTCTAATGAACTTGCACTTCAGCAGCCTTTCGACTTTCGTTTTGATTTTTGATAAAATCTCTGGTGCAAACCGTCTTGGAGTCTGCTTAACGGGTTTCTTTTCAGGCTTTATTGGTAACTGCGGCTCGACCAATCCTCTGTCGAGACCAGGCATCTCGTCATAGTCCCACGCGAACAATCCTTGAACTCTTTCAGTAATTTAATCATTTCGACCTTGAGTCCTGGATCCATCTTTGCGTTTATGTATGTGGGCCTGTTCATAGGACCTTCGCCTAGATTTACCTCTTCTAGAGGATCTTGTGCCAACATTCTGACATTGTGCGCCAGCGGGTCCTTTTCGAAACCAAGAGGTTCGTCGTCATAGATGGCGTCTAACCTCTGGCCTATAAAGTCTTTCGTTCCCAAGTCGGGAGGCTCAGGATCGAAATCTTTCCCAGGTTCTGTCTTCGACAGAACTTGTTCATTGGCCTTGGAAGCCACATATTTAACTCCAGCCTCTAAAGCCGCCATCATTCTGTTTTCGGCCACATAGGCCGAAATCTTTTGGAGAGTTGATGACTCAGTCATCATCATCAAATTCGCTGCCCCAGCCTGTTGGCCGTATATCACTGATTCCTCCAAAGTCTATGTTGGATAAATCTTCTCTATCCCACTGGAAACCATAATCGGAGTGCAGGTATAGAGAGCAGGACGCATTTGGAGTTGGAGTCAAATCAAACTCTGGTGGGTTACAAGGCCCTATGTGAGCTAAATTCCTGTCAAAATCATTCTTTCCGACACTATTTATTTCACCCAGGTAGTAACTCTGGTCTGCTTCAATGTTCTCCACAATGCCATCTGGGCGCCACATTATGACCCTTTGGTGCATCGAAGATGGCACTGCTCCAATGCCATGTATCCACTCTCGACCAAGGAGTAGATTGTAGTTAGGCTTTGCTGAAATAACCATGAACATGGTGGGTCGAAGGATTGAGCCCACTTTGAGGTCGAGTTGAATGACACCCATTGTGGTGCCAATGCCCCCTTCATAGTTGGATAAGACCATGTTGTGTGGCTTTATGTCGGCATCTCCTTTGCCTAACTTTTCCAGCATGAATTGCGGTATGATATTAATGGTTGCCCCACAATCAACTAGAATTTTGTTTATGGTTACCTCCCCAACTTTAGCTCTAATGAACAGTGGTTTCAGGTGGCTCTTCATTGCCTCTGTTAGGGGTTCAAAGAATGCGTTTTGTTCTTCCACGCATCCATTGTTCATTATATAATAACATACTGGCTTATGTCTAGCCAGTTCCTGTTCAACCATTAGGTCAGTCTCTTCGACTTCGACCTCTCGGTTATATTCTTTGGGCAACACAGATATGACATTCACCATGATGTCCAAACTGTCACTAGAGTCGGAGTCATCATCATTCGACCCACACTCTTCCGCCCAGGGCATAGGATTTCTCTCCAGAGGTTTCCTTTGTCTTTTCTGCATATTGGTGCTAACTTCTGGATGAGGCCCACCAGCCTCTTTCTCAGCCTTTCGCCGTCTTTGAAACCTCCTCCATTGTGAACGAGACATATGATTCTTTCCTTTATAGTTGCTCGACACATGGGTCGTTTTGTTCGATGCAGAGGCATGGTATTCCTTTCTGTAATCTAGAGAGGAACCTCTTGGTATGTCGAATGTCTGCCACCTTTCTTCATTTGACCGTTTTCTTCCCATGGTATTCAGCCAGGTATCAGTAGGCACATTAGTTTGAGGCCTAAAAGTTGGTGGCCTTCTTTCTTGAGTCATGGGTCTTTGTTGATGTCCCCTTCTGGGATCAAATCGAATTTCTGGACCCATTCTTTGTTGGGCATTCGCACCCTGTTTTGCTTTTACAGTCCGCATCACCTGTATGTGTTCAGCGGCCTTTTTATCAAAAATAGAGCTACACCTAGGGCATAGCATAACCTCTGATTTCTTCTTTTGACATCTATGCAAAAAATCCGCCAAATTTTCATCCTCCTTTAGGAATGCAGTTTTGTTTACCTCCTCTTGTCGAAGGGTTTCCTCTGAAACTCTGGCTCTAGAGACTTCGACCACATTAACCTGCAAGTTGCTTTTGGCAGTCAGGTTCATCTTCTGCATTTTGGCCTCCAAGGCTTCTGTCGAACCCTTTGCAGCATCCAAATAAGAACATGTGGTGGTTCTTTTGCTGGAGCTTTCAGCAACTCCTTTGATCAATTTCAGGCCAACAACAGCCTTTTTGTTTGACGCTTGGTCAACTTCTTTTTTCGAATCCAGGCCTTCAGCGGCCTTTCTCACCCCTTCAATTGTTTTCCTGGAGATGTTCCCAGTGAAACTTCCGAAGATGGGTTTTGTGATGAAATCTTCAGACACTTCTACCATATGAATGCCAACTGGTTCGGCATAATGAGCTTCTGCTTGTAGTGGGTTTGTGTCGATTTTCATTGTTGGTTTATCAGCAAACTTCAGCCTTCCTTCATTCAGTGCATGTTGAACGAGATCCCTGAAAAGGAAACATTGTGAGGTCTTATGTCCTAAAAAATTATGATATTTACAAAAACCTCTTTTCTTTCTCTGTTCTAAAGGAGGCAATTTGGCCCCTGGGGGCACTATCATCTGTCCATCTTTAACTAATAGATCGAATATTTCGTCACACTTGGATATGTCGAAACTATAAGTTTTCTTAGGAAATTTATCACTTTTTTTCTCAGGTTCCACATGATTTTTTCCATTTGATGGCACCAACAATTTACAAGCATATGGTGGTCCATTTTTTAATTCAGCTAAATCAATTTCGCCTTCTTCGATATCTACAGGATCGTTGTATGTATCTGGATCGTCATCATCCATTTCAACATAAGCTACCCTTTCTCGTCGAAGAGTTTTAGCAGTTTTGGCCTTTTCAGCCTTAAGGCGTTCTACTTGTCGAACCCTATCAGCAAGTTGGGCCATATCTCTTAGGTATTGTGTATCCAACTTTTTCCTAATCGAATAATCCAGGCCACCTGCTGCTATTTCAACTAATTCATGCTCAGGTACTTGGGTAAAGCATTTGGCTTTGAGTAGTCGAAATCTATTTAGATATTCATCAATTGGCTTTGTGAACCTTCTTTTTACACTAGCCAATTCTTTTATACTTATCTTGGTTTGACCCATGTAAAATTGTTCATGGAACAATCTTTCTAATTGGTTCCAGTTGTGAATCGAATTGGCTGGGAGGGTAGTGAACCAAGTAAAAGCATTTTTAGTTAAAGAACTTGGGAAGTATTTGATTCTAAGGTTTTCATTGTTTGCTATTTCTCCTGCCTCTATCAAATACCTAGCCACATGTTCGACAGTCGACTCTGTCGTATCCCCCGAAAATTTAGTGAATTTTGGGACTTTTCCCCTAGGTGGTAAGTCCGTTTGCAGAATATATTCTGACAATGGGGATGTAAAATTTGGTCTATGGAAACCAACATTCATCCCATTTTGAAGCATGATTCTCTCGATCATAACGGTTAAATTATTATCCGCCCCATAGTTCTGGTGTCGAACTTGTTATATTAATTCGTCAGCATTTTGGTTTCTATTAGCCAGAATAACGCCCTGATCGATTTCTCGATGGTTTCGAGGTATCTCTAATCTTGGTTGTTCTACTTCGACCCTTGGAACTTGAGGGTTTGGATTAATGGTCAAATCTTCTTCCATGATTACCCCTTGATTTAATCTTATTGGTACCCTCTGGGGCTGTCGAACAACTTGGGGTAGTTGAGCAACTTGAGGCACCCCAAAGAATTCAGCCATGCGCGTTATTTGCGCTGTCATCTGTTGATTCGACTGCGTGGCAGTCTGAATGAGGGGATTTAGTACTGTACTTAGAGTTTGTGCTAACATTTGTACCATTTCATGGTTACTTTCGTCCATCTGTTGCCTCAAAATTGATGTCGAAGCATTTGTGAGACTTGGTATCATATGAGATGGCCCTCCTAAAAATTGGTTTCTACTGGCTCCAGATCCCTGTAATGGTGATGTGGCATTTACCAAAGGTTCTGAGAAAGTAGACGCAGCATTCATAAGGCTAGCCATTTCAGTAGTTGACATGCCATATGGCTGTTCTCGACCCATCCAGGTTGTCGAAAAGCCTGGGGGTACAGTTGATCGAGACCCTAGGTTCATCCTTGGTGGGGGTGTTCCTAAAGGACCTCTTGGACCCATATACGTAAGTAAGGGTCCAGTTTGATTCATGGTTAACGCTGGTATGGATCCGACAGAAGTTGGGATATTCCCTTCGACAATAGTAGTAACTACTGTTCCTGTGATCGGTGGAGGTATTTCTCCATGGTTTGGCTCATTAGCCATACTACTCTCTTCACTTTCTTTCCTAACAGTATATTTGTTGGTTATTCTACCACTTCGTAATAACATGCAATGTTGTAACTGTACAGGAAAAAAAACACAATAACATAGGCAATTAGCAACGTCCCACCGGGTGTGCCAATTTGTTTACCGTTGTTTTTGGTAAACAACCGCTGGTCTCCAAAAAAGGTAAGTTTTTTTTTGGTTTACTTGCGGGATCGACCAAACTAATCCCAAAACATATGCTAATCTTTATGTAAAATGAGTGAGAAGGAAGAACGCACGTTCGACCCAGGGGAGAGATGTTTAAGATTGTTGAACAGTAAATGAAAGCATAAAAATGCAAGTAAAAGAAGTAAAAGAAGAAAAAGGTGACTTTGCAAGATAATGGTAAAGTAAAGTAAAAAGACTTTTATTAAGTAAAAAAAGTGTTTCTAACGTACATTGCTCTGCTTTTTATCCTTTCTCACGCAGTAGTTACTTGGATAATATTTGAGGGGTTTAGTACTATAAGTTCCACACACTAAAAATTACACAAACGTGTCTCCTGCATGCCTCTCGATCCATAGCTTTTTGCCACGTTTCCTTCCCTTAGACGCTGATGAAAACCACATTTCCCTCCAATAATTCAAATTTCAAAATGGTCTTCGTCCCATGTGCAAAGGCGCGAACACTTCCCTTCAGTCGAACAACCCACATCTGCCTCGGTCGAATGAACCTTTGGTCGAAGCTTCTTATTATATCTTGGATCCTTTTCCTTAAATTATCTCATGCGTCGAATTACACCTCCTGGTGTAGTTCATTTCCAGTTGTTTGGTCAAAGAGACCAAATATAACAAGTGTCGAATTTGAGAGCCAACAGAAACACAACAGAATATGAACCTACAACAATAGTTCTGATACCCCTGTTGGATATCAAAGTAACAAAATAATACTAAGACAACTAAAATAAGAGATAAAAGTATAGAACTAAGGAGAAGCAATTGTCTATTAAACTCTTGGATGATTATATGATGATTAAAAAAAGTTACAATGTAGCAACTATTTATATTAATTGTTGTGCTATGAATACCTAACTGTACCTCTTTTAGACGGGATTCTGTTTTGGATGGCTTGCCAAGCAAACACCGACACCTTTAACGACACAAACTTATCCCACACCTTATTATAGATGGCTTGAATGTCGAGATTGAAGGCTTTCGATAAAACCGAATAGACTGATTTAGCCGAATAACAATTTAACGGGTCTGAGTGCCAAACTATAGAATCCCTGCTCCCTGGCCGAAATAAAACATATACCAAAAAATTAGCAATCGCTGCTATGAATACCTAACTTTGAAACTTTCTCTCCCCTACATATAATTGACTTTACATGATAAATTAAATATGGCTTTACTTCCTGACACCAAATGCTCCGAAGACAAGAAAACCATACAGTGTAAGGTCTTAGGTTTTCTTTCCCTGAATATCTCCAGAAAAGCAATAAAATTGGCAAGAATATGGTTATGAGATACACAAATCATTTCCAACCACCTGAATATATAGAACCAAACTTCACACGCGATTGAACATTCGAAAAAAAGGTGAGAAGTGGACTCAATTGATCCACGGTCATATTCGCAAGAGCATGCATTTGTGTTTAAAATACCTCTTTTAAGTAGATTTTCCTTAGACAGGATTCTGTTTTGGATGGCTTGCCAAGCAAACACCAACACCTTTAACGGCACAAACTTATTCACCTTATTATAGGTGGCTTAAATGTCGGGATTGAAGGCTTCGATAAAACCGAATATGCTGATTTAGCCAAATAACAATTTAACGGGTTTGCATGCCAAACTATAGAATCCCTTCTCCCTGGCCGAAATGAAACATTCTCAATTTCATCTATAAGATATCTTAGCATATCAACTTCCCACTCAAAAAGCTCTCTTCGCCACCTAAAGTGCCACTCCGAGTTATCCCGCTATCCACTTCTCATATTCGCAACTGTAGCATTCTTATCCATCGATAGCGACAACAGTCAATCAAATCTCCTTTTCAAAGGCTCTCCTACCCAACAATCTCCTCTTCCCAAAGTTATATTGACATTTCTCTCAAACCAATTGTGGTTTTTACATGGGATTCAAACCTTTTCTTTCACAAGCTCCTTAGCTTCAGCGACTTCATCGAGTTCATTACTGCTGTTATCACCATTTTTAACCGAAGCTGAAGGAAAATCCCATGCGTCTTTTATTGATTCTGCAATCCTGAGAATCATTCCATTTCATTGCCTGAATTTTGAATATCAATCACCACTTAAGTTACACTGATTTTCAATAAAGAAAAACATAATGCACAAAGTAGCATATTTCTTATTCCAGTAACAGATTGCAGACGATAGTAAAGCAAGCAGAAGGGTAAGAAATTGAATGACGTCAAATAATAAATGCAAGGGATACAAAATTTAGTAAATATTTTGACAAAAATGCCAATTTAAGAGTAAGAAAACGGATTAGCCGCATCTGGATGAAGAAAAAAACCGGCACCATGTCCAAACACGCTAGATTTGAAGGATAAAGCTGAGTTTAATACGTGTAAATTAGCTGTCTCTGCAACTGTTCAAGCCTTAGTTTCTCTGCATTAGCAAATTCATAGTCTCCATTTTCTAAATTCATTGTCTCCATTTTCAAGCCTTAGTTTCTCTACATTAGCAAATTCATAGTCAGTTGGAGCAAAACAAAAGTTGTTTTCACAAAATCATAAGCCAACACATTACATCTTACAACAATAGTGCATATATGACATTTTATTAGACAAAACCTATAATCGAGAAAGTAATTTTGAATGAAAAAAAGGCATTCCATTACCTATATAAAAAGTAAGTGGGATTTAATCAACCTCGTCGCAGATTGGATAGCCTCAAATCTGGAAAGACGCCAAAGATTAGCTGTAGTACAGTTAAAATATGTAACCTCACATGTGATTGAATTATTTTAAATTTTAAATTTTAGATTTTAAAAAGACAAACCTCTTCCTTCTCGGTTCTAGATACATCCTCAATGGAATTAAAAATATCAAGTGTGAAAATGTATACGCCTCAATTTATCAAATCGCTAACCTGCATATTGTAAATGGTTATTATTTTTCTCTTGGTAAAGTCAGAAGCAAAAGAAATAATATCTAGGAAACCAAACAAACAGATCTCAGGTTTCTGTATAATGCAGATATTTATTTCTAAGATATATGTACTTTTCCATTGTCAGCAGATGTTAGCAAATCGCCTTCCAATACCCTTAATGGAGGTCATTACGAACATTATCTTCTGCTTCCCATCGACATAGGTGTTCAGCACAGGCAGAATATGCTGAGAAATTCTTTGTTCGCCACCAAAGACTGTATCATACATAACAAAAAAAACTACTAAATAAGTGGTTATGCAGAAACATCGGGCATCGAAAGATGAAATCAAGATCAGAAATATACCATTTTCGCCTAGCCGCGGAGGATTTGTTAAAGAGGGATGGTTGACGGCGAGACTGTGTATCACTATGACATTTTGGGAATCTTTCTTTTTGTCTTTCTAAAGTCTTTGGGAATATTTTTGTCTTTCTATTTAGTAATCCCACTTAATATGAGAATCTATATCATTTTTCTCTCTATCACTAACCCTAATGATCAATATATAAAATAGATTTAAGGATTTTTAAATTACAACTCAACTAACAAACTAACTTGTATGCCTTGGATATGAAACATAGGTTCTATATAGGTGCACAAAGAACAACACAAACAAAAAACTCAAAAACAAAACCTAACACACAAGATCTTCAACTCTAGCCCATTGCCTCAAAGGTAGGAATGAGTCTTCTAAAACAGCAATCCATATCTTTGGCTTTTCTCCAATAGACAATTGATTTGAGATTAATCAGATTTGATTTGGATGCAGATTTAATTTGCTTAACATATCCTTTAAGATATTTGATTTGATCTTCATTTAATTTAAATCTTAATTTAAATTGATTTGGATTTGGACAATCTTTTATCAATTCTTTCTTAACATATCTTTGCTAAAATATACAAATCATAAATAGCAAATCTCCATGGAAACTAATAGAAACACGCACTAAACACGTCCAACTATTTGGCCTATAAACTGGGCCACATACTAGTCATATGTTGCATCTTCACCAAAATACATTTTGTATTATGTTATTTTACCTAATGCAATCAAACAAAAGGAACAACAATCTCTCCCCTTTAGAAATTTTTGGCAATTAAGAGTCCGTAGATAACTACGGATGAAAAGGGTGATAACACATTCCCTTTTCATAACCTACCCACGAACTCAAAATCTATCAAAGGTCTTTCATGTTCTTTTCACCTTTCCTAAATATTGGATAAAAGAAAAGTCGGTGACGACTCTTGCTATCCGCACATTTGGATAAAATCAAAAAAGTCAGTTCTCTCGCTGTATTATCGATGGATTTAAGTGGAGTAATGAGGCTCAAATTGCTTTCGAGGAGCTGAAGGTAGTTATGACCAGTATCCCTGTTCTGGCCATGCCTGATTTTAGTAAATAGTTTGTGGGGTAGGTTATGAAAAGGGAAGGTGTTAGCACCCTTTTCATCTGTAGTTATCTACGGGCTCTTAGTTGGTTGATCACTTTGAAAATGTGCTTTGTTTGAAATGTGTTTGTGATTGGTGTAAGTTTGAAAATATTTTGAAAATACCTTTGTTTCTGCAAACTTTATAATGATTCTCATCTCTATAAGAATGTATACAAAGTGTTGGTTTTGAAAATAGTTCAAAGAGATGTTTGTTTTTGAAGATGTTTTAAAAGTGTGAGCGTGGAGATGGTTTTAGTTTGTGAGCGAGTAACTATGAACGTTCTACCTACTCAAAAGTTTTTTGTTCTTTTCTTCCTCCTCTAGATATTGCCACTTTACCATTGATTGATAAGAAGCCCTATCTTTGGATGTGAAGGGACGAACATGGGTCTTCGTATAGTCATAGAAGGAAACTTATGAGACGTTTTAGCAATTTTCGTAGGGACTAAAATCGTTTTACCGAAGACAACATCGAAGGTTCATCGAGGGACTACGATCTTTTCATTCGAGGGTCTTTACTAAAACGTCCCATATTCGAGGGACATGACTATTTTCCTAGGCAACAAGCGAGGTTATCCTAGAGGTGCTTGTGTGGATTGTGTTTTGATTGCATGCATTTTTGTCTTTGAGATTAGGGTTTTCTAACGGTCGATTTTATCTTGCCATACACACCCTAATTACTAACAATTATATGAAAACGATAAATTTGCGGAAATTAAAAATCCCAAGCTATTACATCACTTGTGGGATGGGGGTACAATTTACAAATGGGGTTGAAATAAGCTTAATTATTATAATCATATTCAATAGCAATGAAGAAAATATATACAAAACATAAAAACAGTGTAAAATAAAGGAAAACATATTTTTTGACCATTATGTGTCGACACATGCTTCTTTGCATCGACACATAACCTTTGTTGTTCATGTAAAACCAAAATCAACTATGAGTCGATACATAATGGTATGTGTCGAATCATTCCTTATATGTGTCGTCACATTCGTGTTTTGTGTCGACTCATGCACCTTTTATCTTTCTGTTTTTGGGTCTAGATAGCAGTATGTATCGACTCATAAGACCATGTGTTGACTCATACCCTATTTTGTCACTAAAATGAGTTGACTCATATGAGGATGTGTCGACTCATGTTGTAGTTTTTTGCCTTAAATATTGTTCTATTGTGTGTACAAGTTAGTTCACAGCATATGATTGATAAAAATGAACAACAAGTAAATGGTTAGCTTCAAAAGAAAATGATTACTATATTTATTTTCAATAATGAATCACTAATGAAGTTCGAAATAAAAAGCTTGAAGTTAAGAAGACTCACCTTGAGACAACAATTTATTTTGAATCTGAACTTCTTTCAAGATACTATGGTGACTTCAATGATCCTCCAGGTAGCTGCTCTAGTCCTTCCTCTGTATTGGAAATTGCTGAACCGCTCTCCAACTCAGTCAAGTTATACAATACTATGTTTTTTTGTGTTTGAAAGGTGATGATAATGATACTACAAAAAATATTCTTGTGTTTGAACGGTCTCTATTTGATATGAAGTGTTTGGATGACTGGTTTACGGGAGAGCTTGTAAAGTGGAATAATGGGTTGAGATTTTGTTTTGGTGAATGAAGATAGAGTTGAAGATGAGCAGAAGTTACAAGAAGAGTTATGTTAGATTTTTTTTTCAAAACTTTTTATTCTCTCTCTAAAAGTCAGCCCTTGTGTGTTGTGAAAACAATTTATTTGTATATGAAGTTTGGCTGAGATTTGGGTGGGAAACAAATAAATTTTTGAACTCTTTGGGTATGGTGTCTCATTGTTTTTTAGATGCATATCTCATATGTAAATTTATTGCAAACATGAGACTGATATGATGCAGACTTTTCAAGGCAGCATTGCAGGTTTTGGAGCAGACTGTGATAGTGTTTAGAGGCAGCATAGTAGGACTGTTTTTGTACAGGACAACAAATTGTCTTTTAACAAGGTTTTGGACTGTTATGTGGACAGTACAACAGGCTTGGACTTGGCAGCATATGGGACTTTGTTCAACGGTAATTTGGACAACATTATTTGTAGCATGACACAAGTTTGATTTTTGTGGACAACATAGTGGCAATGTTTGAGTCAAAGGGAATAGTTCAACCAAGACAAAGTTTAGGATTTGTAATTTTAACTTAAAAACGCAGCTTTGTTGTTTATTTGAAAATTTGAATTATCTTGAATTGTGGTGAAGAAAAATGTCATGAGGTAATGAAATTAATCATGTATAGAAAATACTTAGAAATTTTTTCCAAGTCTTGCAAAGTTTGATTTTTGACTTTTATTGATTTTTGATGATCAAATTCCATAATTTGAATTGTCTTGATGAAATGTGATTTTCGAAACTCAAATTTTACCAAAAAGTTAAAGTTTGACTTTTCAGTATACAGTTGACTTTTTCATCAGTTGACCAAATTTCATCTATCAATCCACTGATCTCGGGAGGTGAATTGAAATATGCGACTAGGTCGAAATGATGCACTTAAATCTTTGAGATCATATTCTAAACCAATAAGTCATGTACTAGGTCAAAAGTATAAGATTGATCACTCTCAGTCAAAACCCTAATTTGGAGTCTCAGTGCTTCGAAGATGATTTTGTATGATCAATTCCTTGAGAATCCTTGAAAAAGAGAGGAAAATTTTTGGAGTACAACATACTCCTTTGAGGCTTTATATGGGAGAACCCCGCCTGTGCTAATCAAAGTAGACCATTCAACAGTGGATGAAGTGAACAGGATGACGGTTGAGATAAATCTAATGATCAAGGAGCTACAGGAACAACTGCTAAAGGCTCACGGTGTTATGAAGAGTCAAGCTAATAAGCATATGAGGGAAATAGAATATGAAGTGGGAGATATGGTGTTCTTGAAAATCAGCCATATGAGATGAAAAAGTTGGCAAAAAGGATGAATAAGAAATTAAGTCCAAGGAAGATTTGATGTTATAAGATATGTTTTTATTGTTTCTAATGACAACCAAGCAATTGAGTTCAATCAGTATTAGCATGAAAAAATCTCCAACAGAGATGTAAATTAGAAGCTTTATTGAAGGATTTAGAGGATTTGATCCCTAGAGCATCTTCCTTGAGACTTTTGCAGCATGTCTTCCAAACCACTGTAACAACTTTTCTTTTGTCTAAACTGCCACTCCATATAAAGTTCCTCATCCAAGACTCAATAGAGTAAATGATGTTATTCGGCCAATTGTAAATAGACATACAGTGAATCAGCATGCTATGAATCACAACTTTGACCAATTAAACCCTACAAGCAATCGAAAGAAATCTAGCTTTCCAAGCTGCCAGATTGTTTCTAACCTTATCATCAATCAAAAGAGATACTAGTGAGCATAGCATTAGTTTGATCATTGATCAACTTAGGAATAGTTTCACCTATAAGACCATTATCCAGCGAGACAGTAGAAGGAATACTTCCATATTTAAGGCATTCTCAAGATCAATTTGGGTTTTCTTCTCCTTATCCCGCAAATGTCAGTTAGGCCATTGCTATCAATCAAAATTTTAATATCCTTGAGGGTTTGTTCAGCTTCAGTAACTTTTTCATACCATATTATAGACTTCTCTATCCAGCCTCTTTTCAGTTAACAGAGAGCCTTTCCTACCACTTGATTATTCCCTCATAGGTTCCATCACCTTTTCATTTTGACTATTGTTATTCTTGTCTGGATTGAACTTATCAGTAACAGCATTGCATTCATTAACTATTTTCTTTCCAACAGGAACAAACTTAGTTTAACTCACTGCCTTTACCTCATATGGAATTATACATTGTTGTATTTATTTAAGTTATTCTTCTTGTTATTTCCTTAATAATGGTCTAATCTAAGTTCATATTATACAATTTGAATCGTAAAACCCGAAATAAAATATTGGTTTTGTTGTAAGTCTTCCATTTATTTATTTTCGGCATGGTTCAAATCTATGATTTATAGGCCTAAAAAACACAACTGAATTCTAGAAGGTGAAAAAAAATACGATAGATGAAAGTAAATGTCAAAATATCGGCCCAGCAAAGAATGACCAAACTTCTCATAACAAGATGAATCAAGGTTCAAATTATAATTGATAGGTGAATCAAGGTTCAAAGTATAAGTTAAGTTTGAAAATTGAATTGACTTATTTGAGTTTAATTATTAATATAAATTTTGTGAAATTATTTGAAAGAATTTCCAAAAACGGTTTATAATACTTTTATAAGTTGTTATCAACTTCTTTCATAAATTTTCTAAAATACCACATGAAAATAGCTTATAATATATACAAGTATAATTTAACTTTATTCTATTTTTTACTATAAAAGTAATTTATGTATGCTTATACATAAATACTTATACATAAATGCTTATATATATATATATATATATATATATATATATATATATATATATATATATATATATATATATATATATATATATATATATATATATATATATATATATATATATATATATATATATATATATATATATATATATATATATATATATATATATATATATATATATATATATATATATATATATATATATATATATATATATATATATATATATATATATATATATAATATATATATATATATGAACGAGCGGGGTTCAATTTATTCTAAATGATAATCTTTAAATTGAATCTAATTTAATGATTAACATTTTGTAATTATCATTTTT